>JAHZTW010000001.1:336510844-336538557 GCA_020283515.1 Alliaria petiolata
TTTTCACCCTTCCCGGATACGCTTCATGGTCCCTTTGAGTATTTCGAGCTCCCTCTTGTTGACTCCTTTATTCATTTAGGCGTGCGGTCTCTATCGAGGGAGTATTGGTCGACAAGACATCATACTTTCTCTTCCAAACATCTAGACAAAGACATTTCAGACACAACTTTCCCTATTTTCTCTTCCCTTAGTCGATTTCTCCCTACTTTTCTAGGGTATCATTTTATTTTTTCTATCAACTTTCTTATTCCATTTTTTTCTTTCTTCTTAGCTTGAGAATGATCACTTCTTTGAAGTTTACATGATTGCTGCGAACCGTCATTGTCCTTTAAGGAACTCTGGTTGCCATTCCCAAACTAAAACCTTTCTTTCTATTTTTTTTCTTTTCTATAACAAGGGAAGATCAAGGAGAGGTTGCATTGCATCTACTTAGTCATGCTAGAGTCTAAAAGAGGAGTAAAGATCGAAGTACCTCAAGCCCCTTGACGAGAAAATTTGATTCATTAGGTACGGAGTCAACACAAGATCCTTCGAGTACTCTAGAGATTAGAACTTTCTCCGCTGGAGTAATCCACTCGCCGTGTTCAACTTAGTAAACCTTGCTTCTAAATCCGTGAGAATGGTCATTAAGGTCCCTTGTTCAAAATGACAAGTACCTAGCAAAGTTCATAGTTTCCGACTAAAAGAAAAAAGTTTTGACTCTATAAAACGACTCGATAAATGATGTAAGTATGCATAAGACTCATCAAATAAGAGTATGATTAGTAATATAAGAAACCCCCTCAGACTTAAATCAAACTGTCCCCAGTTTGTTTAAATCGAGTGAGGTGAAAAAGATAGGTAAATTCAAGTACAAGCTTGTGAAGACTTACTTGAAAGTGGTGTTGAGTTTGGTATGGGTGGATGGGCGTGTGTTATGATTGAGCGAAGGACTTGATCATTATCCTTATGTCCCTGCTCAGAATCGATTTGTTTGAACAAAAGAAATCGAAAACTTAGCTCGAAAGGAAATGTGTTGCGCGGTTGAGCTTCCTTGCTTCGGATGGTGGTGGTGGGCGTGTGGTGGTGATGTTGGCGGCTGGTGATGATGGTGATTGGGGCACGCCTATGTTGAGAAGAACAGGTACTCCGGTTGTTGAGTACTCGTCTCGGTTCCTTGACCTTTAATAACACCGTGAATGAGAATTGGAAAATCTTCCTTCCTTGCGTCTTGAAGATTACGTCACCTCAGAAACTTGACTTGAAGTTTGGGTCTATGATGGCCTATCCAGTGATCTGTTTGGGATCCTGTAAGACAGGTGTTGCTAGTATGAGCTTCAATGCCATATGAAATCCTTACTTGGCTTCGGTAAAGGTCTTGGTCGCGCAAGAGAGAAGCTAGTCTTCGGGAACTTTCCTCTTCGCGGTTTGGTGAAGGAAGTTGCATCTTCTTCCTTCTGGAGCTTGCACTACGGTTTCATCCTCTGGAACCGTGGTGTTTTTCTTCGTTTTCATGGATACAGGTCCGTTGAACGTGCTGGACGAAGTAAGTAGGGAGATGGATCATTAACTTGACTTGACTTGGATGGAGTCTTGTCTTGTCTCGCCATCTTTGATGCAACAGCAATGTGCCGCGGTTGTGGAAGTGGTCTTTGCGGTCTTTAGGTCGTGTTCAGGCCATTGAATCAAGTAGGATACTTGAGAGGCTTGAAACAGGTTGAAGGAGATCCGGTTTGGTGAGGTCGGGACGGGAAATGTCTCAGACGAAGGCTGGCCGCGCGACGGGTTTTCGCGGCCGCGGCCAAGCGCCTTGCCTCCACGCCAACGTGGCTCATGGCGCGGCCAGGCTCCTTCTGGCTGGCCCACGGGCGGTTCGTCGCCCGGTGAGTGTTCTTCGGGTTTCCTTCTTCATTTTTTTGGTCTTTTCTGGTTTTTCTGATTTTTTTGCGCTTTTGGGGTTTATGAAAATGTTGTAAACTAAGAAGAAACCAAATCTAAAAATTAGTATGGTTAAGGAGATGAGAAAGAGAATACCTAAAATGGGTTGTCTCCCATTGAGCCGCTCTTGTTTAGAGTCTTTTATCTAGACTTTGGTAGTTTGGGAACTTAGTTGGAGGTGGAGTTCGACCTTAGGCAAGGTCTTTTTGCCTTCTGCGCGGCCTCTTCTGCTAAAGGCTCCTCGAGTCTCTCCATGATGGCATCCTCATCCTTCTCAAGAAGGTGTTTCTCGTACCGGGTCTCCCTTGAGCTTCGAGCTTTCTTCCCGGCTCTTGCGAATTCGTAGTGATGCTGTATCTCATGCTTAGTCTCATCACTTTCTTGGAAGTAGTAACAGATCAAATGCTCCTTCCATGCCGTAGTGAAGGTAGTCTCAGGAGGAAGGTTCTCAACTACCTTGTAGAATTCCGCAAGGTCTTCTCTGCTGATCAGGTCGCGAATCTTTCCAACCTTCTTATACCTATGAACGTCCATGATCCTTGGCGTGGTGGCGTTGAACCTCGCTGCTATCTTCGAAGTATTCTTTCAGACCCCTCTTCTCTAGAGCCTCATCCAAGTCAACATATATCGGGATCTTCCTTGCTTTCTTATGGAACTCGATGAGTCTTTCTCTTTTGATGCGACCCCCAAATCGTGATTTTTCCTGCACCCTCTTATCGTTTGATCGGCAAGTCAGGACTTCGTCTAACATTGGCTCTGGGGACGATATTCCATGGATTGGAAGTGCTGAAGTTTGACGCGGCCGATGGTTCGAGAAAGCGAATCTGTTCGGGACGCGCCTCGCCCCGAGAATGGCTTCTCTCTTTGCTCCGAGGCGAGTGATGACATTGCAAGGTGCAATGATTACTTGCTTGAGCCTTGCGCCCAATCGTTCGCTTGGCGTGATGTCTTCCTTGCTTGAGGAATCGGAGGTCTCCTTGCGTTCTCTTGAGGGGTAACTCGTGATTCTTTTGAATGAGGGTAGCATGTCGGCGAGCTCCAGCCGGTCTCGGGCAAGTCTCTCGAACTTGTCTCCGCTTCTTTCTAGTTCTAAGGCAATGCCCTCGATCGCCCTTTTGTTGCTGCTGGATTGGCTTTTGACTGCCAAGCTGCCTTCCCGTGCCTCCTCGATGTATCTACCAAGATGATCTTTGACCTCATCGATGGCTTCCTTGGTTTCTTCGAGCTCGCAGCTGTACCCTCGGGTTCTTCGTATGACCTGGGCCATATTGTAATCGTGACATCCGAGCTTTTCTTCCATCTTTAGAAGCTTGTCTCCGTCTTTCGAGGCTTGAGCCTCAAGTTTCTTAACCTGTCCCGCAATCTTCTGCACCTTGTAGGATATCTCGGCCTGCATTGAACTGATCCGAGAGTGGAAGGTTTTTTCGGACTCGGCCACGCGATCCGTGAGCATCCGGGCTAGCTCCATAAGCTGGTGCAGTCGCTGATGCGGGAAGGAAAGTGGAAACCTTTGGTCGTGATGGGCGAGGACAGAGACTTAGCGGTGTGACCTCTCGTCCTTATTCCGCGCAGGTGGTATGGAGTGGTCTGTAGGTGGATGCGGGACGCGAGTTTTGGAAGCAATTTCGGCTTCTAGGGGTACAGGCTCGTGTTGTTCTTGATTCGTGGGGACCTCCACGGTTTTAGGGTTTCTGAAACTCATAGAAATAAACCTAGAAGTTAGAGAAAAGGATGTCTTTGAGTTGTGATCCTGACCTTTGTCTTGGACAGCGAAACGCAGCCTCCCCGGCAACGGCCACAAAAGCTTGATGGGGTCTAAATAGTCGTCCGAGTTTGGAGGATTTCTTTGGGGACTCGTCGAGCTTTGAATTTGTAGGACCCTAAGCTGCAAGTGCACAGCGTGCTTTGTAGTACTTAGGGTATCGATCCACAGGGAGGAGGTCAACTGCAAGACAGAAGAATCAGGGCAAACAAAGACGCAGAGAATTGGGGGTTTGGGAATGAGTGTCACGATTCTTGCAGAAAATAAATAAAGCAGTACCACGCCTTATATAGAGAAGGTTGTCAGCCTTTTCTATAATCAACGGGAAAATGAAATCAAACTTAAGAACTTGTAAAAAGGAAATCAAGCAAGTAGTGCAGAAAAAGTAAAGTATGGAAGTGCGTAAATCTCGATTTAAAAGCAGATGGGCGAGTACGTTGGGAATCTTCTCGGGAAATCTATGGGGTTCTAACTAGAAATCAACACACAAAAGTTAAGCAAACGAGACTAGGCGATTTTCCCCAAACTGATTCACTGGTTTTAACAACCTAACTTTATCAAACTAGGTCGATCTGCGAACTTCTATTCCACAGGTATACTTTCATATCCTGCAGCCTAGACGAACACGCAATAGGAACGGGACAATAAGCATTCAGACATCTCCCCGAATACGCATAAGCGCCCCAAGAAGGATGCTCTCTACCTTATTTTGGTCTAGATCTGAGATTCAGGACGTTTGTCGTTCTCAAGATCCTGCGATCAGAATATAGTTCATGACGCCAGACTCATGCAATAAGAACGAATAAGGTGAGACAGAAAATCCTAATCTTCGGCCTAAGCAATTGGTTTCAACAACAGTTAATGAAATTCCCAATAGATCCCCTTAAAGAATACCCAACGAAAGTAAACTACTCAGACATAAAAGTAGAAGCAGAAAAAGCGATTGATGAATGCATAACTTATATAAATCGATAAAAGTAAAATAGGGTTCAAGAACAAATCAATCTCCCTCAAAGAACAAAGTGGAAACCACGAATCAAAGATTCGCGGCCGCCAAAAGAAAGTTGTAACAAGAGAATTTCGTGATGCTAAGTGGTGATGCCCTAAAAAAACCCTAAAGGTCGAGTATATATAGCTCTTCAAGTGCCCTAGGTCGTGGATTAGGTCTTAGCTTGCACAAGACGGCTGCGGGTTTAAGTTGGGCTTCAAATGGGCTCGGGAATCCGTGAGTGGCCTGGCCGCGCGAGCGACTGGCCGTGGCGCGGCCACTGGTCGTCTGGTTAGGCCGTGGCGCGGCCAGCTCGTCCTTCCGGGTGCTTGACGGACCTTCTTGCTTCCTTCATAACTTGAGATCCAACCGTGTGATTGCTCTCAAACCACTTCGGGGTGAAAGACAACTGATAAGGCTACCTTGTCTCCAAATATGAGCTTGATCTCGTGGTGGGAAGGCCTTCATTTGGTGTTGAACTTCTGTCCTCGAGTACTGTTTCCGGAATTGTCCATTTTGCTCCAAAATATGCGTCTTTTGCTAAGATTACCTGAAAAGAGTCTTGAACAACCAAATACTCGAAATCTAGTGTTTTTGCATCAAAACCTTAGTGAAATGCTTATTAAAGCACTCACTTTTGATAGTAAAAACGGGTAAAATATGCATGTTATCAAGAGCATTCACATGTTTAACTTCGAGATAGGCACTCATACTCCAGGTTCAAGGGTTGCTGGGATAACACATGTGCGGTCCTATCGGAACGAGGAAAAAGAAGGAGAATGCATTCCTCTTCGCGAAACCGAGCTAAGAGAGATATTTCCCAATGATATCGGGGAAGATATTGAGGAGAATGCTCAGATCAAGGATGAATTCCTACAAGAATCCGAAAGGGATGTAAAAGAATTTGAATTGATTTTTAGATGTACGGTTGATGAGGATTTTGTGATAAGATATGAAGAATCAGTTGACTCCGTGATACTGATGCGGTAGGATTTAGAGCTTCGATTTTTCAAGTTTTAAATTTATAAACCCTAATGCCTGCAAGTGCACAAATATGCATTGTAGTACTTATGGTGTCGAACCACAGGGAGTGTATGATTAACTACAGAATCAGTGACGGTTAGAAAACGTTCCTAAGACAAGAAGGGGGGTTTGGAGAAGAGTGTTTCGCGGATGGTGGCTATTGAATGAAGGAGTCGTGAAGCAAGTTTATATAGGACTGGTTGTCAGTCAACCCTATATACGGAAGAAAATAACAAACATGCCAACAAAGCGTTGTGCTCAAGAGTGTTCTCCGGGGTACTAGGCGATTTTCCCTAAACTAATTCACTGGTTTTAACGACCTAACTCTGGCAAAACAAGATCGATCTATGAATGCCTATTTCGCAGGTATACTGTCGTATCATGCGTCCTAAACAATCACACAATAAGATCGGGACAATAAACATTCAGACACCTTCCTGAATACGCATAAGCGCTCCAGGAATGATGCGCTCTACCCTAATATGGTCTGGATCCGAGATTCTGGGCGTTAGCCGCTCTCGAAATCCTGCGATCAGACTTCTAGTTCATGACGCTAGACTCATGCAATAAAGACAAGTATGGTGAGAAAGAAAACCTTAATATAACAAAGCACTTGATAAGCCACTTATTCAAATCAAGAGATCGAGAACAAGACAATTAAAAAAAAGAGAATTGATGATGATTTCAACCAACCCACGTGAACACCCGAGAGTTAACCTCAAAACACCTAAGGACAAACTTCGATCTAACAACCTAGCAATCAATCCATGAATCCCTTTTGAAAACCTTTGAACACAACAAACAAATCTACCCTAACGTGATTGGGGAGAGTAGAGATGAAATCAATGAATGCATGCTTGAATTAAACAAAGAAAGTTTGAGGGTTCGAGAGAAGATCTCTCTCCCCCTCGAGAAAAGCCTTATGCGGCTAGGGTTTTTTGGTGGCTACCAAGAGAGAATAAAAGTTCCACGAAAATAAGGAGTAGAGATGAGTATTTATAGGTCTTCAGGTCTTCTTAGGCGTCACGTAGGGTTCTTTAGCGTTTGACAGCAATTGGGCTTGACGGGCTTGCAAACAGGCTTCATAAACATGTTTTATGTTGGCCTTGCCACTGACCCCTCATGGCCCGGCCACATGGGATCTGGTCGAATGAGGAAGTGTCCGTGGCATGGTGGAGAGTGCTCTGGCCGCGGTCACGAGCCTTGGTGGCGCGGCCATTGGTCTTGCAACTTCTACGCTTGCTTCTCCCGCGAGACTGCATAATATGTCTTCAGTAAAACCGTCATAATTCCATATCTAACCGTTAGGTTCCCTTCAAACCACTTATATGAAATCTACCAGTTCCCTCTATCTTATATCCAAATTTGAGGAAGATCGCGTGGTGGGAAGGTCTTGATCGGATGTTAAACTTCTAGCAGCTCAAATCTGTCCAAAATACCGTTTTGCTCCGAAGAGCTCCATTTTGCATCCTTTTTGCTAAGATTACCTGAAAAGAGTCTTGGACACACAAATAGTCGAAAAATACTGTTTATGCATTAAAACTTTAGTGAAATACTTATAAAAGCACTCACATATGAGAGTAAAAACAGGTAAAATATGCATGTTATCAACTCCCCCAAACTTAAACATTTGTTTGTCCTCAAACAAAAAACAAATCTAACTAAGGAAAAGAGGTTTGAAAACGTGGAAACTAACCAATACTTTGGAACTCATCAAGTCTAGCAATCGACCTGTTTGAGCCACATAACTCGGAATCTAGCTTCAAGACGTTTGGGTCGAGTTACCTTGAGCTTTTCACTCTTCATTGATACGCTTCATGGTCCCTTTGAGTATTTTGAGCTCTCTCTTGTTGACCCCTTTATTCATCTAGACGTGCGGTCTCTATCGAGGGAGTATCAGTCGACGAGACATTATACTCTTCTCTCCCAAACATCTAGACAAAGACATATCAGACACAACTCTCCTATTTTCTCTTCCCTAAGTCGATTTCTCCCTACTTTTCTAGGGTATCATTTTTTTTTTCCTATCGAATTTTTAGTCTAATTTTTTTTCTTTTCTTCTTAGCTTGAGAGCGATCACTTCTTCGAAGCTTTCATGATGTCTGTGAACCGTCATTGTCCTTTGTGGAACTCGAGTTGCCATTCTCAAACTAAAACTTTTCTTTCTATATATATATATATTTTTTTTCTATAATCAGGGAAGATTAAGGAGAGGTTGCATTGTATTTACTTAGTCATGCTAAAGTTTAAAAGATGAGCAAAGTTTGAAGTACCTCAAGCCCCTTGACGAGAAGTTTGATTCATTAGGTGTGGAGTCAACGCAAGATCCTTCGAGTACTCTAGAGATTAGAACTTTTTTTGTTGGAATGATCCACTCGCAGTGTTCAACTTAGTAAACCTTGCTTCTAAACCCGTGCGAATGGCCATTAAGGTTCCTTGTTCGAAGTTGCTTGTACCTAGCAAAGTTCATAGTTTCCGACTAAAAGAAAAACGTTTTGACTCTATAAAACGACTCGATAAATGATGCATGTATGCTTAAGACTCATCAAATCAAAGAATAGTTAGTAATATAAGAAATCCCCCAAGCTTAAATCAAACTGTCCCCAGTTTGTTTAAATCAAGTTGAGGTGAAAAAGATAGGTAAATTCAAGTACAAGCTTGTGAAGACTTACTTGAAAGTGGCATTGGGGTTTGGTATGGGTGGATGTGTGTGTGGTATGATTGAGCTAAGGACTTGATCATTCTCCTTATGTCCCTGCTTAGAATCGGTTTAATTGAACTAAAAAAATCGAAAACTTAGCTCGAAAGGAAATGTGTTGCGCGGTTGAGCTTCCTTGCTTCGGATGGTGGTGGTGGGCGTATGGTGATGATGGATGAGGGTGGTGATAGGCGTTTGTTGGTGGTGATTGGCTCGCTTTTGTTGAGAAGAACAGGTACTCTTGTTGAGTACTTGTCTTGGTTCCTTGACCTTTGTAAAACACCTTTAATGAGAGATGGAAAATCTTCTGTCCTTGCGTCTTGAAGATTACATCATCTCAGAAACTTGAAGTTTGGTTCTATGTTGGCCTATCCGATGATGTGTTCGGGATCCCGGAAGACAGGTGTTGCTAGCATGAACTTCAATGCCATATGAAATCCTTACTTGGCTTCGGTAAAGGTCTTGGTCGCGGAAGAGAGAAACTAGTCTTCGAGAGCTTTCTCTTCGTGGTTTGGTGAAGGAAGTTGCATCTTCTTCCTCCTGGAGCTTGCACAAATGGTTCTCATCCTCCAGAACCGTTGTATTCTTCTTCGTCTTCGTGGACACAGGTCCGTTGATCGTACATGAAGAAGTTGAATGAGATGGATCATTGACTTAAACTTGACTTGGATGGGGTCTTGTCTTGTCTCGCCGTCTTTGATGCAACAACAACTTGCCGCGGTTGTGGAAGTGATCTTTGCAGTCTTTAGAACGTGTTCATGCCCTTAAATCAAAAAGGAAGCTTGAAAGGCTTGACACAGGTTGAAGTATATTCGGTTTGGTGAAGTTCTAGATGGAGAACGTTGCGGAAGAAGGATGGCTGCGCGACGGGTAGTCGCGGCCGCGGCCAGGCGTCCTGCCTCCTCGCCATCGTGGCCAGGCTCCTTCTGGCCGGCCCACGGGTAGTTCGTCGCCAGGTGAGTGTTCTTCGAAACTCCTCCGTCATATTTTTGGTCTTTTTGGTTTTTCTGATTTTTTTGTTCTTTTCTTGGTTTCTGATTTTTTTTTGCTTTTGTGTCGTTTATGAAACTATAAATAAGAGGAAACTAAAACCAAAAGTGAGTATTAGAAACCTCAAAAGAAAGAGAAAAAGAAATACCTAATGGGTTGCCTCCCATTCAACGCTTTTGTTTAGAGTCTTTTAGCTAGACTTGTATGGATTAAGATGTGATGAGCTTCAACCAAAGGAAAACGTGGTTCCTTTAATTTCCACGCACTTATCACTCGACGCTTGAGACATCATGGAAGACGCTCATTAATCAAAAGAAACAAGCCTTCACTCCTTGTCTCGAATGGTCCCTGCAAAGGCAGAGAAGCGAAACGAAACTAAAGGAAAGGTCTTAGAACCGGATTTTCTTACCTTTGATTCTGCAGCTAGATCAAAAATACTCCCCGGCAACGGCGTCAAAAACTTGATGCGGTAGGATTTAGAGCTTTGGTTTTTCAAGTTTTAAATTTATAAACCCTAATGCCTGCAAATGCACATATGTGCATTGTAGTACTTAAGGTGTCGAACCACATGGAGTGTATGATTAACTACAAAATCAGTGATGGCTAGAAAAAGTTCCTAAGACAAGAAGGGAGGTTTGGAGAAGGGTGTTTCGCAGACGGTGGCTATTGAATGCAGGAGTCGTGAAGCAAGTTTATATAGGGCTGGTTGTCAATCAACCCTATAAACGGAAGAAAATAACAAACATGCAAACAAAGCGTTGTGCTTAGGGGTGTTCTTCGGGGTACTAGGCGATTTTCCCTAAACTGATTCACTGGTTTTAACGACCTAACTCTGACAAAGTAAGATCGATCTATGAATGCCTATTTCGCAGGTATACTGTCGTATCCTACGTCCTAAACAATCACGCAATAAGATCGGGATAATAAACATTCAGAAACCTTCCTGAATACCCATAAGCGCTCCAGGAATGATGCGCTCTACCCTACTATGGTCTGGATTCGAGATTCTGGGCGTTAGCCGCTCTCGAAATCCTGCGATCAGACTTCTAATTCATGACGCTAGACTCATGCAATAAGGACAACTATGGTGAGAAAGAAAACCCTAATATGACAAAGCAGTTGATAAGCCATTTATTCAAATCAAGAGATCGAGAACAAGAAAATTAAACAAAAGAGAATCGATGATGATTTCAACCAACCCACATGTATACCCGAGAGTTAACCTCAAAACACCTAAGGACAAACTTCGATCTAACAACCTAGCAATCAATCCATGAATCCCCTTTGAAAACCTTTGAACACAACAAAGGAATCTACCCTAACATGATTGGGGAGAGTAGAGATCAAATCAATGAATGCATGCTTGAATTAAACAAAGAAAGTTCGAGGGTTCGAGAGAAGATCTCTCTCCCCCTCGAGAAAAGTCTTATGCGGCTAGGGTTTTTTGGTGGCTACAAAGAGAGAATAAAAGTTCCACGAAAATAAGGAGTAGAGATGAGTATTTATAGGTCTTCAGGTCTTCTTAGGCGTCACTTAGGGTTCTTTAGCGTTTGACAGCAATTGGGCTTGACGGGCTAGCAAACGGGCTTCAAAAACGTGTTTTATGTTGGCCTTGCCACGGACCGCTCATGGCCCGGCCAAATGGGGTCTGGACGCATGAGGAAGTGTCTGTGGCACGGTGTAGAGTGCTCTGGCCGCGGTCACGAGCCTTGGTGGCGCGGCCATTGGTCTTGCAACTTCTACGCTTGCTTCTCCCGCGAGACTGCATAATATGTCTCCAGTAAAACCGTAATAACTCCAGATCTAACCGTTAGTTTCCCTTCAAATCACTTGGATATGAAAGCTAACAGTTCTCTATATCCTGTATCCAAATTGGAGGAAGATCGCGTGGTGGAAAGGTTTTGATCGGCTGTAAAACTTCTAGCAGCTCGAATCTATCCAAAATACCGTTTCGCTCCGAAAAGCTCCATTTTGCATCCTTTAAGAGTCTTGAACACACAAATACTCGAAAAATACTATTTATGCATTAACAACTTAGTTAAATACTTATTAAAGCACTCACTTATGATAGTAAAAACGGGTAAAATATGCATGTTAGCAGATACTCATGAGTGATTCAGGCAAGAGAATTGAGAAAAAATTGGGCGTGGTTGGAAGAACCTTTGAAGATCTTTGTGAAGGTATTTTGGTTGTTGAATGCATAGAAAATGCATGTGAGAGCTCAATTGTTAAGAATGAGCTCTCAACCAAGGAAGAAACAAGAGAATCACAATGAAGAAGCCTCTAAGGAGGGTGAAGAAGAAGAATCTCCAATGGTGCAACCCTTTGAAAAGAATATTGGTATAATCCCCACCAATGAAGCGAGCATTGATGATCTAAGGAAGATACCTTTTGAGAGGATTAGGATGAAAGAGTTTAAGGGGTGGTTCTACGATGAATATGATCTCGGTGATCTAAAGTTTTGTCAAGTGAACTTCAACAAGTCAAGCTAGAGACTTAAAACAAGCACACTTGGGAGGCAATCCCATGGTATCCTTTGTATATACATCTATCTATTTCATTTTTACCTTACTTTGTGTGTTGTCAGATGTTTTGGTGATAGGAATGAGCCAAGGTTGTGAAAATAACAAGTTCGGGAGAGAGTTCACGGTTAACGGGCAGCATCTCATGCTATAGGTGGCGGATGAATTCATTAAGGAAGGGACCACAATTCCTCTCTCGGATCCTCATTCTGCCTAACTGCTCCATGGTACCAAGTTTTCTTTCTTGTATATACTTTTCCCTTCTCTTTGTTGATTTTTGTGTGTTGAGCTTTTAGTTTTTGTTTTCTCTCACGAGTTTATTTGTCACCGAGACAGTGGGATTTAAGTTTGGGGGGAAGGTACTGTATTAATCAAGCTTCTTAGTTGTTTTGTTTTCTATTCTCTTGAGCCATTACATGCATCATTTTGTACATATATATATGCATTGAAAAAACCCATTTTTAAATTTTTTTTTGAAAACACAAGAAAAAAGCATGTAGTTGCATCTGCATTTTAGGATTGAGTCGATAAGCATATAGGTTTGTATGCATATGCATAGGGAGCAATGATGAAAATTCTATGTGAAATGCCCTCGTTATGAGCTTGATTGAATGCCCTCGTTATGAGTTTTTTGATGCGTTTTAATGGTCTTAAAGTTAAGGAAGCACCATGCTTGATCTCATGGCTCGAAAGTTAGATCCCATTGTAGATGCATATCTTTCTTTGCGGTTCAACTCTATGAACTTGGACTTAATCTTGACAAATAATCACTCTCCTTGAAACTAGAATTGCTCATTCATGGCTTATTCTAAAGCATTCAAGCTTGCTTATCCACTTTACCACTCTTTACAAGCTTGAATGGCCATTTTCATTTATCAAATGGTACCACACCTAAAATCCTAACCATTCTTTCCTCCCCCTTGTTTTTTTATGAGTGACGCCTCTTGTTGATAACGCATACTTGTGCAAAATGATGTAAGATATGAGAACGACAAGGACTAAACTTCCATAGGCTAATTCTTTGTTATGTGGGTATCAACTAGGATGGGATTTTCGATTGGTTTTGTGGTTAAAGTCTGATATAGGTTTGTGGTTATGAAATCTTGGTTTGAATGGTAATATGCTTTGTTGAGAAAGATAAAAAGAATAGCCAAAGGCTTGGTTGGTTGAAAAGGGAAGAACAATAGGAAGTTAGCTTTTATTTGAAAATCTCTAAATCTTTCGATATAAGGGTCTTAGAGCCCACATCCCCTATAGATTGAAAATCTAAGTATAATTAATCTGGTGCATCCTCTTCATCTCTTATAAAAAAACGAAAAAGAGAAGATATTGTTTGTGCATCTTATATCTATTTTGGAGGGCCTTGAATTGAATTCTTTTGTTGACGTTTTCGGATTTAAGCTCTCACCTTCAAACCTCTCTCTTGGTTTGCACTTTGATTGTTTGCTTGCAGACAAGCAAAAGACAAGTTCGGGGGAGTTGATATTCGTGCATTTTGCATCATTTTAGCATTTTTTGTTAGTTTTGATCTCAGTTTTAATCATGTTTCAATCATTTTTATGCATATGTGTCGTGTTTCTTCTTGTCATGCATTTTTAGAGTCTTAGAGTGCATTTCATGGATTTGCCTAGTCCTTTGAGTCTTTTTTAGGTATTATGGAGCAAGGTGAAACTTGAGGACTTGGATAGTTGTAGAACAAAAGGTGAAGGAAGAAGAAGTCATAAAGAAGCAAGAAGGTGTTCACATATAAGTTGTTTCTCGCACAAAACAGACTAATATGTGACACCCGCAGGCTCTCCAACTACTCCAGGTCAGCCTTCTCTCGCAGAAGCCCGCTCCTGTCTGTGACACCCGCCAGGCTACTTAAATGCTAAAGGCCGGCCACTGCATTTTCACCCTGTTTTAATTTGGATCCGACCCGGTTTGTCCCGGGCCGACCCGGTTCATTTTTATTGGCTATAAATATACATTTAGGTCAAAGAAAACCCAAGGCTACCTAAGCATAAATATGTCTAATGGTCTCACATGGGGCTTTGAATCTACTCTACAACTTAGATGACATCGAGTATCTATGGGGAGATTCGAAAGAACAAATGCAGGTTGTACTCTTCTTTTCATATACACTATTCGAGTGAATTTCTAATGTAAATTATACCATGAATTTTGGTATTCGTAAACATTTGATTTAACTTTCAGAGCTTATATTCAATAATCATGATTATATATAATGGTTTAACTTGGTGTAAGTACAAAGACCAGAGCAGCATGTGACACACCTGAAATTCGAAGCTTATGGAGTCAAAGGGGCCTCTATGATATAATACCCGCACCAAATGTCTCACATTGTATATTACTTTGCCTACTGATGATGATCCGTCTAATTGTCTATATTGATCTGATGCAAAGATGAATGTTTTCAGTTGAGTTTTCAATTGTAGAATGGGAAAAAGATAATGATACAGAAGGTGTAAACGATCATCTCCAGCAATTTTCTGTCGCTGTTCAGGTCCTTCTCTGACTTTCTCTATTCTATTTTTTTAATCCTGCCCCACAAATTTTTGCTAACATAAATGATGGTATCTAAGTGATTCACTGATTTTCATGGTATAGCTTTGAAGAATCTTTGGGCCACATGGTTTCTTATTAAGTATTGCAATTTTTAGCCTACATTATACTGACCCCCTTCGCTTCTTAATCTGACCTGCAAAGTTACTTGGTGCAGCTTCGAAAGTTGCTTATTCTGTTTGATCTATTGTTGGCCGACTTAAACCGCAGGAGCATTTACAACTTCTAACTATGACCAGAAAGTTTTTTTTTAACATTTCTAATTGAAGGTTTTATAGTATGACCAGAAGTTTTAGCAAATATATACGGTGTACAACATGTAGCTTTTTGTGTGCAGGATTAGACCGTAGACAGTTCATTGATCCCAATGAAGCAAAAGAGAAACGAAGTGATGATAAAAATTTCAAAGCTAGCAAAGTAGCAGAAAGAATATAGGAATATCAAAACGTTAAAGGTGATTGGGTCTCTGTTTCTTCTTCTCATTTAAGCTTAAGTAGTTAACTGGGATGAGTGTGCGAGTAATATGATTACAATGGTATACATAATTTTTTTTTTTAATGTACACTACCACAATTATTGACATCAACGTAGGTCTAATTGTTTTGAGTGCCGTGTAACAGTTTCTTAAAGATGCTCTTGCTGTATTGTTCTAAAATAGTGTTATATGTGATCTCTATTATTTATAAGTTAAATATTCTGACAGTGTTATATGTGATCTTTATTATTTAGAAGTTAAATATTCTGACATTTTAGATACTTGGAAAGTTTGATGAGTCATACAATTAATTTTCTCTACTTTATGATGCCAATTTATCGAGCAAACACACTGCAAAAAAAAAAAATGCATATGAAGGCTGTGCTGGAGAAGTAAACCTTTGTTCTGTCAAAAGACAAGAGCAATAGAATTCCAAGGCTATAACACAAGGATATGAGCCTATGAAAGAACAAAGCATCTACGTGGATGTAATACTAAGAGGAGAAATCGGCATCCTCTGTTTAATTCAATATAAAGATGACCATCTTTTCTTCCACTATGCATTGATAAATTTATACAGAGCCATATGTGACAAAACAAAGACGTACGTTTAAATCCAAGATAAAACCAAAGAGATTTTTTTTGGATGAAATTTCAAATTTATTGATCTGTGAAACTGGATTTATTTACATGTAAATAAAGAATGGATAAATGGAACTATGCTAACAAGGTTCCCTAATAGAGAAAAACCTATTAGAAATTTCTCATTTCAAATCAATGGCGTAGCAGATTCTCAAGCTTGTGCGGAAAAGTGTAACCAAGGGAGAAGATCCTGTTTCGAATTGACTTATCGATAAGCACCGTGAGCTGAGTATGAGACTGCCAAGCCTTG
Organism: Alliaria petiolata; assembly: GCA_020283515.1. Taxonomy (NCBI): domain Eukaryota; kingdom Viridiplantae; phylum Streptophyta; class Magnoliopsida; order Brassicales; family Brassicaceae; genus Alliaria; species Alliaria petiolata. The sequence goes on from JAHZTW010000001.1 coordinate 336,526,677, forward strand.
TCATGTCTACGAGCGTTTCGTTCCCTGGAAATGAAATAAATGGTAGTCTGGAAAACCATCTTGAGCAGGATTGAGTCTTGGTGCATAGGATTTGCACGAGTGAGATGATGCACTGTTGCCTGTCAATCAGGGTTAGCAGATGCACCTAACAACTTCACCGCCAAGGCCAACCAAACGGTAAAAGTGTACGGCCACGCGAAGAAGAGATGGTCTCCTGTTTCGTCAAGTTCTCCAGACAAGACACAGCTCTGGTCCCGTCCCCAATTTTTCATCCTATCTCCTTTTGAGAGACGATTTCTAAATATTGATGTATCTTACGATTTCTGTTGAGAAACCAAAGAGAATTATACAAACGATAGAGCTTCATCGAAGATTATTAGAATATTGGTAAAAAAAAATTGAGAGTAATTTTCAGACCTATAATTATGAATATATGATCGAAGCTTACAAAATTGGAAATTGTGAAAAGTTTTTTCTCTTGTAATTTTAAGTTATGATTAATTGTAACCGACTATTAGCCTAATTATTTATTTATATATTTTTTATGCATGAGAAGTATGAAAAGAACATTATAAGAATAAGATCAAAATAGAAGGAAACTTTAAAAAAAAAAAAAGAACAATCACGTCTTTCGATTAGTGACTATATATGTTCGATAAGTTATTTTATTTCGTATTATAAGATTTAAAATTGTTTTCTTCTAACAAATTATAATATATAGATATTGATTGTAATCTTAAAAAGAATTTATTATATGAAAGCTTAATGGCTCTCTCCACGTTGTGCAACAGATAGGATTTAGGTCAAACAAACAATACTGTAAGTGCACAGCAATGCAGTTGAAGTATAATGGGTTATCGAATCCCAAGGGAAGTAGATGCTACACTAAAGTTTCTAAGTTCGAATTATGTTAGGTCGAATAAAGTAAAAGTAATTAAGCAACCTAAGCGAATAAGTAAACGAGATTAAAAGTGGATGTAAGTTCAAGAGACTAAGGAGCTAGGCAAGGGTAATTCTCAGGTTGAATCCGAGAATGCAGAAATTATGCTATTAGGGATTTATTAAGAACCGTCTAGAACTCGAATAAATAAGTTAAAACCAATCAACTCTCGTTGCAGAAGTTATCTATGCCTAAATTCCAGAATTCCAAATCTCTTTGCAAATTCAAACAACTAAGGCAAGCATTAAAAACAGGTTCGATTGTTCACAAAATACCTAAACCAAATCTCTTTGCGAATTGATATTTTGCTCACCTATGATTAGTTCAAGTTATTAATAATGCTCTCACATCTATTAAATAACCTAAGGTATTGATTTCTAAGTGATCAATTAAGAAATCTAGTTAAGCACAAATTAATGTGAAGATCCTATTTATTTCCCCAAAAGCCTAATGATTCTACAAACTCATCATCAACCTTAAATCACCCTAACCTAACTAGCAAACTACTCAGATATAGAGATGAAAACACAAATCATGATTGAAATAACTTGCATAAAATAAGAATAGAGAATGATACAGGGGTTCGAAATCTTCTTTGGAAAAGTAAGAATTGTCTCTCCAAAAGCTCAGGATCAATCTCTCTCTAAGTCTCCAAAAACAGAAAATAATGATAAGGTGAATGGCTAAACAATGCCTGAAAACTATTTATAGAGGAAGATTTTCGTCAGGGGCAGTCTTGTAATTTCTTCAAACTTGGGACAATTTCCTTTTTCTGATGGAAGTCCGTGAAACTTGGCGGTCTTCATTGGTGTCGATCGACACAAGGTGGTGGTGTCAATCGACACCTTGCGTGTAATTCAGCTCCGACTTCATCACTTTGGCTGCTTCTCCAGAACACTCCAATAAGTTCCAAAAACTCCTATTAAGCTCCAAATGCTCTCCATCCTGTAAAAACTCTAATAGGACTCTAAAAACAACAAAAGACTCTATAAAAACACTTATATCATGATCCAAAAACGGGTAAAAACTATGATATATCAACTCCCCCAAACTTAGCTTTTGCTTGCCCTCAACCAAAACAGAAACTTAGAATGAAGTAGAAGTTTGAAAACAGAAAAATTCAGCTATCCTTCAGAACGCCACAATGGTTAACACTCTTGAATCCACGTGCTATAGAGCCAACCTTAGTAATATTTCAGTGTACTTACCACAAGCTTAGCAATCTCCCAGTTCAAATCCTGATCCTTTCCTTTGTAAAATTTTGAACTCTAACAAAGGTATGGCCAAAGAACTTTACAGATTATTTTCCCTTCCTTAGTGCCTGAACAAGACATTCTTTATACAGCTCTCCTATTTTCTCTTCCCTTAGTCAATTGCTGCCCATTTTCAGGGTGTTCTAAGATCTTTTCATTGACTCTTCTTATTATTTTGAAGCCTTGGAATAGTGCTGCTCTTTACTTGTGTTCCTTGTTAGGAGACAGGTTCATGAGCTCTCACTAATATTGTTCCTTGTTAGGAGACAGGCTCATGAGGATCTTTGCACTATTCCATGGTCAGACTTCTTTATATCTTTTCTTTTCTTTTCTTTTCTCAAGGGAAGATCAAGGAGAGACTGCAATTGCTTATATGTTCAGACTGAAAGAGGAATCAAGTTCGGCGCATACCTACTTCTTATAAGGGGATATGAACCTGCGCTGTTAGATTGATCCACTTGCAGCTTTCTACTTAGTAAGACCTGCAACCAACTACTATGGCAATGGTTCTTCAAGTGTCAACACTCTGCGGTTAGTTCCAAGAAAAACTGAAAGTTTCAACTGGTTTTGACTCAATAAAACAAGGTTTTGACTGACTCAATTGACTCTCAAAACAAAACACAATGTTAGCAACTACCTCCCCCAGACTTGAACAACACTGTCCCTAGTGCTATTAACAATGAGTTCGGATAGAAAAAATTTGTGTGAAACTGTTACAAAACCAAGAGAAAAGTGGATTACCTGAACCTGCGCGTGGTGTCGATCGACACAAGGTGGTGTCGATCGACACTCTGTCCGTAAACAGAGTTCCACCACTCGAACATGTATGTTGTTAAGTCAGATTGTTGTTAAAGTCATCCAAGCTGTTAGAAAACTCAAACAAACGGTTAAAAGAACAAGATAATCCAATAAACTCAATGAGTGCAACAAGTGTTGAAACAAAGTACTGAAGCAAATGGAAGCAAAAGCTGACTCAAGAGAAAAAGAAAAACTGACTCAAAGTACTAAATCAGGAATGGAGCAATCACTCATCGTCATCAGAACGTGGTGGTGTGGAAGGACGGACGCAGCCACAGTTGGACACAACTGCGATGGCGTTCCAAAAGGTCTGAAAGCTCTGAACCACGTATCTCTGACACGAGCCTGCTCCATAGGAATCTCAGGAGCAACCGGAAGGTGATGAGGACCAATAGTGTTCAACAAGCTGTGTGATCCTCAGCTGATGCATCCTCAGCGTGTGAAGCTGCAGCGCGGGAAGAGGCACCTCTGCGTCTGGCGACGGGAGCGGCTCGAACTAAGTTCGGACTGGGCTGGAAGCTAAGACGGTCAGCATCGGTGGTGATATGAGTGAGGTCCCTGTTAGGTAACTGGACCATAAGCTTTTCAGCCCGCATGCTCGTGAAAACCCATTGCTTCTCAGGCTTCACCCAAGTAGTCCTCTTCAAGTACTCCATGTCAACCAAAGTTCGCGAAGTCACAATGGTGCAAGAGGAAGTGTCTATCCCACAATGCTGGAAGATAGGAGTGAGAAGACTTCCTACAGTCTCGGGCTTGGTCTTCGTACCAATGAAAGGCTTCGTCTTCAGCGAGACCAAGGGATGAGCAAAAACAGCACCGAGGTTGACTTGCTCTGTCAGCCCAATCTCCTCGTAAATGATAGACCAAAGTGCATGATACAGCAGCACTAACTCAGACACGCGCATCTTTCCTGGCTCATGCTTGCACAGAAACGTAGTAGCAAATAGGCGAACCAAATAGCGAAGGGTGGGATGGCGGATATCGGTCTGTGAGGAGGTCTTAGAGTCATACTTCCCATTCCCAAAATGTGACCAGAAGTCCTGCTTGTCTGGAAGTTGCTGAGGAAGGGAGACACCGGTGGCATGCTCGTTATCAAATCCGTAGATGCCACAAAGCTCTGGAAGTGAAATTTTGTAGCGAATTCCGCGAATGAGAAATGTCAATGTCCCTTCCAAGGCGTTGCAGACTATCTCATTCCTGTAGTATACCCGAGCTGTGGAGATGAACTGGCGGACTAGATCGGGGTAAAGATCGTACTGTCGTGTTGCTATAGTCCCCAACCCAATTCTGCTAAGCAACAGCAGAACGTCGTCTTTGATACCCAACTCAGACATCGTCTTCTCATCAGCAAAACGAGTTGGTGTGATTTCCACCCTCTGCCACGCATTGTAAAACAGCGTGTCGTAGTCATCGCAAGTCTCACTGATGCCTCGGTAGAGACACTCATCTTTCGCGACTTCCTTAGCCGGCGAGTCTTCCCAATTTCGTTCAATTCGAATCCTCGCGGTTTCACGCTTAGGCCAAGGATGAAGACAGGGAATCGGCTCATCATTAGCAGTCCCAAAGGCGGATGCTTCAGCTTTCCGTGGTCTCTTAGTCCTTAGAGGCATCTGCAATCAAAGTAAGGACCAAAATTAAAATCCAAAAGTCGGGAAAATGAAGCTCGTCGGTGTCGATCGATACAAGGTGGTGTCGATCGATACAAGGTGGTGTCGATCGACACCATGCGTGTAACCTCAAACCGAACTGAGATCATGATTCTGAACCCAACGGTGCATCAATTAGCATTTCAAACAATCTCAGTACCATGAATCAACCAAGTCAAAGCCATAATACCCAAGAAAAATCTTTAAATTCGCAACATGCATCATCAATTTCCAAAATTTCAAAAATTTCAATTTATGCAAATTAAAGGATGAAAATCGGTTGGGTAATGATCTAAATCATGGTATTCAACCTAAATAAGCATCAATCACTCAAGAAAGCAAGCTAAATAGGTCGAATTCGAGATTTTTCACCTTAGGGTCGAAAATAAAATTGGGAGATTTGAAGAATATACCTTGGCAGATCGAAAGAATGGTCAATGGAATATGAAAGAGGGATGAAATCTGCACGGATTAGGCCTTAAAATCACTCAATTCCGTAGAGAAATGGAAAAGTTGTGATTTGGGGAAAATTTGTTCTAAGGCTCGTTTTGAAAATTATGAGGAACATGAAGAAAAATGTCGGGTTTTGAAGACTTACATGCGTCCCGTGGTGGTGTTGATCGACACTGTGTTTGGTCGTGTCCAATTCCTCTATTTTTTTTTTTAATCTAAAAAGCTAAAATAAAATAAATATTTACCTGCGTCCCACTAAGCGCTCGTTTAACGTCAATAGCTTGATTGTTCATGCGTTTAGGCAGTTGGTGCATCCTCGAGAGACACAATGTGTCCTGCTGGAATCTCGGCTTTAGCCCAATAGTTTCTCACCCTCTTTCCATTCACAATGAACTCTTCTCCTTTGGAGTTTGTCAAGACAATTGCATCATATGGTCTGACTTCTTTGATGGTGAAAGGACCTGACCAACGTGAACACAATTTACCAAGAAACAATTGCAAACGAGAGTTATACAGAAGTACCTGATCATTTGGTTCGAATTGTCTGGAGACGATCTTCTTATCATGATATTCCTTAGTCCTTTTTTTGTAGATCTTTAAATTCTCATAGGCATGATAGCGAAGTTCGTCGAGCTCATTCAGTTGTATTAGGCGCCTTTCTGCAGCAGGCTTCAAGTCAAAATTCATCTTCTTGATAGCCCAATGTGCCTTGTGTTCCAACTCCACTGGAAGATGGCAAGCTTTGCCATAGAGCAGCTGGAATGGTGTTGTCCCAAGTGGCGTCTTGTAGGCAGTTCTGTAGGCCCAAAGTGCACCATCCAACTTTGCAGCCCAATCCTTCCTTGTCTTGCCCAGTCTTCTCCAGGATTTGTTTGATCTGTCTGTTGGAGACTTCGACATGTCCACTCGTTTGGGGATTATAAGGAGTGGCAACACGATGTTGAACACCATGCTTTTTCACCAGCTTGTTGAATACCTTGTTAATAAAGTGGGAACCACCATCACTTATAACAATCTGAGGCACTCCGAATCTTGGGAAAATGATGATTCGAAACATCTTAAGAACCACCGCAACATCATTGGTATTAGAAGTAATTGCTTCCACCCACTTTGAGACATAGTCCACAGCAATCAAGATGTACTGCTTCCCAAAAGATGAAGGGAAAGGGCCCATGAAGTTAATACCCCAGCAATCAAATATTTCCACTTCAAGGATGAAGTTCTGTGGCATCTCATGTCTCTTGTTGATCTTTCCTCTCCTTTGACGAACATCACATTGAGTTATGAACAGCTGTGCATCCTTGAACATAGTAGGCCACCAAAAGCCTGCTTGAAGAACCTTGGACACTGTCTTGAAAGTAGCAAATTGTCCAGCATACTCAGAACCATGACAATGGAAAAGCACATCTTGAACTTCACTCTCTGCAATGCATTTTCTGTAAACATTGTCTGAACAATGCTTGTACAAATGAGGTTCATCCCAATAGTACCTCCTATGTTCTCTCATGAACTTCTTCTTCTCATAGTTTTTGAGATGTTTAGGCTCAATGTCAGCAGCCAGGAAATTCACAATTTCAGGATACCAAGGTCGATTTGCATCAGATATAGCAAAGATCGATTGTCGAAACACCTCGTCCAAGATCCTGCAAAGTGATGTTGCCTGGTGTCGATCGACACTATAGACGGTGTCGATCGACACTCTCGAATTATTCAGAACTCTACTTGTCGAATCGCGATTCCTCCTTGATTAATCGGACGGGGTGTCGATCGACACTGGGCTTGACTGCTCTGAAACCATGGCTTGAAAACGAGTCTCAACATAATAGACATTCTCTTCAGGCAGAAAATCATTAATTGGGACTTCATCTTCGATCCTAATCCTTTAGAGATGGTCAGCTACTCCATTTTCAACTCCCTTCTTGTCTTTGACTTCTATGTCAAATTCTTGAAGAAGCAAAATCCATCTCAACAATCTTGGCTTGGCATCCTTCTTCTGCATCAAGTACTTCAATTCAGAATGATCAGTATGAACAATCACCTTTGAGCCAACAAGGTACTGTCGAAATTTATCAAAGGAAAAGACTACATCCAAAAGTTCCTTCTCAGTTGTTGCATAATTTTTTTGAGCATCATCCAACGTTCTGCTGGCATAGTAAATGGCATGAAGCTTCTTGTCCTTCTTCTGTCCCAAAACCTACTGCAAAGTTGCTGGCATCACACATTACCTCGAAAGGTAAGTCGCAGTCTGGAGGTTGAACAATTGGAGCACTCACCAAGGCTTGCTTGATCTGTTCAAAGGCTGAATGGCATTCCACAGTAAACTCGAATTTCACGTCTTTGCAGGGAAGAGCAGTGAGTGGCCTTGCTATCTTGCTGAAATCTTTGATGAATCTTCTATAGAACCCAGCATGGCCCAGAAAACTCCTCACCGATTTTACAGAATCAGGTGCTTGCAAAGTTGTCATAACCTCAATCTTGGCGCGGTCTACTGCGATTCCCTCTGCTAAAACTTTGTGCCCAAGCACAATTCCATCTCTGACCATAAAGTGGCACTTTTCCCAGTTCAGGACCAAGTGCTTCTCTTCACATCGCTGCAAAACTGCGCATAAGTTGTCCATGCAGCCTTTAAAAGATGACCCATAAACAGAAAAGTCATCCATAAAGACCTCCATTAACTTCTCAATTGTGTCCGTAAAGATTGACATCATGCATCGCTGGAACGTTGCAGGAGCATTACAAAATCCGAATGGCATTCTGCGATATGTAAATGTACCATAAGGACATGTAAACGTGGTCTTCTCCTGATCATCTGGATGGATTTGAATCTGGAAGAATCCTGAATAGCCATCAAGGAAACAATAGTAGGGATGATTCGTCAATCTCTCCATCATTTGATCAATGAAAGGCAAAGGAAAATGATCCTTCCTGGTCGCGGCGTTCAGCTTCTTGTAGTCTATGAACATCCTGTGTCCAGTCACAGTCCTTGTAGGAATCAGCTCGTTCTTCTCATTCTTCACCACTGTGACTCCTCCTTTCTTAGGAACCACATGAACCGGACTGACCCAAGCACTGTCCGAAATGGGATAGATGAACCCAGCTTCCAAGAGCTTCATGATTTCCTTCTTGACTACTTCCTTCAGGTTCGGATTCAGCCTCTTTTGATGTTCAATCGATGACTTCGTCTCATCCTCAAGGTGAATCTGATGCATGCACAGGTCTGGTGAGATACCTGAAATGTCATCAAGAGAATAGCCAAGAGCTTTGCAAAATTTGCGCAGCTTGCTTAGCAATAAAGTGAGCTCTGCATTGTTTAAGGAAGCATTTACAATGATAGGATAAGTTGAATTAGGACCAAGAAAAGTGTACCTTAGCCCGGCAGGGAGCTGTTTGAGCTCAACTTTTGAAGCTTTAGCTTCACTCCAGTCTCCCAGTTTCGCAGCATTCGCGGACGTGGTGACGAGCTCCTCTTGTGCGACTAGCTGTAGGACTTGCTCACTAGCATCCATCATCTTTGTGTAACCCGCAGCAGCATCATCTAAGTTCTCAGCGTCCTTAGTAGAAGTCGCCAATGCTCTTTCCAAAGGGTCTATAGGATGGTCCTCTTGGAAAATCTCTTCAGAAATGTTGGTGAGTGAATCGACATAAAAGGTCTGTTCATCGATTGTTGGCCTCTTCATCAGCTTCTCCATATCAAAATTCATCACCAAGTCACCAATGTTCAGCGCAATTCTCCCCTTTCTCACATCAATGATGGCTCCAACTGTAGCCAAGAATGGTCTACCAAGTATGAGAGGGTCTTTGGGTTCCTCATCATAAGCTAATACCACGAAGTCTGTGGGAATCAAACAATCTCCCACTTTGATAGGAACATCTTCCAAGACATCTTCAGGGATCCTTACAGAACGATCAGCAAGAACTAGGGAGATTCTGGTGGCTTTGAAGTCTGTCATATCCAGCCTAAGAGCAACTGAAAGAGGCATCAAGTTGACACTTGAACCCAAATCGCATAGAAACCTCCCAAACTTCTCTGAAAAGATGGAACAATCAAGAACAAAGCTTCCCGGATCGGAGAGTTTCTCTGGAAGCCTGTTCTGGATGACAGCACTAACTTGCTCTGATATCATCATCACTCCTTCCTCCATATCCATGTTCTTGGTCATCATCCACTTCAAGTACCTTTTTATCACTGGAGTAGTTCTAATGGCATCCATCAAAGGGATTTCAACCATTAGTCTATCCATGATAGTCTTGCATCTGGCATCAAGTAGCTCCTTCTTAGAATTCTTTGGTATCAAGGGGAAAGAGATCTTCGGTTTGTAGATCTTTTCTGTTGCAGCTTTCGTTGTCTTGGCCTGATCTGGTGTCGTCTGGGAAGAGCGTCGATCGACACCCTCCTGGTGTCGATCGACACTTGCTTTTGAAGTCGAGTCTTTCGCGTCGGGTTTGATCATTTCTTCGTGATTCTCCATCGGTGTCGATCGACACTGGCTCCGCAGCATCTTCAACGTCTTCAAGCTCCTTGAATTCTTCAGCACTAAACCCTCTTTTCTGCACAGGCTGAAGGTTCTTTTCACTCCTCAACGTGATGGCGTTCACATGGCGTTTGGGAGTGGTATCAGTCTTCCCTGGAAGAAATCCTTCTTGCATGTTAACAGCTCCTGCAGTTTGAGCAACTTGAACATCCAGCTTCTTCATATGAGAGTTCAAGCTCTCAATCTTTCCATTCAGGTCTTGGTACAGTGAATCAATCTTCCCATTTAAATCTACTGTCATCTTCTGCTTTCCTTCCAAAATTTGCTCTAGCATAGACTCCATCTTATTGTCTTGTGCAGGAAACTTTTGGTAAGAAGAATTTCCATAGCCCCTTGTGTAATTGCTGTTGTTGTTCTGGAATGGAAGCTTTTGAGTATAACCAGAAGAGTTTTGATTTCCTGTGAAGGAGCTCTTCTGATAATTTCCATTGAAACTCATGTTCCCTTGCTGGTTCCCAAACCTTTGGCCTTGAAAGCCACCTCCGTTGATGTAGTTGACATCCTCTTCTTCGCATTCTTCATTAGGTTTGAATGTCTCCACTTTATTAGCAAAGTGGACTTGCTTCTTCCCCACCAAGAGATCCAGCTTCCTGTTTACCTCAGCTATTTGGCTTCCTCCATTTGCACCAGTGTGTTGTCTCCTTTCAAAGTATGTGTTCTTGGTGCTATTACAAGAGGCCAAATTCTCTATAAGCACCATCGCGTCATCTGGATATCTGGTGTTGAAGTTGCCATTGCTTGCAGCGTCTAAAGCCATCTCGTACCTCCAATCGATCCCTCGGTAGACGATGCCGAGAAGCTGTGGTTCGCTGAAACCGTGATGTGGGCAATCCCTCAGGTACGATCTGAACCTTACCCAAGAAGCTTTGAATGCTTCAGTAGGTCCTTGAGAGAATGCAGTGATTTTTGTCCTCAGCTCTTCGGATATTGCGTCATCAAAAAAATTGCATAAGAATGCATTCTTTGTTTCTTCCCAAGTGGTCAAGGATCCTGTATCCAACTGCTTCAGCCAGTATGATGCATCTCCAGCAAGCGAGTAAGGGAAAAGTTTGTAGAAGAGATAATCAATGGACACTCCATTAGCCTTCATGCTTGACGCCAAGTCCTCAAATCTCTCAATATGGTCCATGGGATGGTCTTGAGGAAGACCATGGAAGGGATGTTGAGCCACCAGTGTGAAGTAAGCAGACTTCAGCTCGAAGTCATTCCTCTGGAATGCAGGAGGACGGATCGCAGCTCTATTAGCATATAACTGGTCTGGTCGGTTTTACTCGCCAAGCGTTCTTCCACGTCCAGCTTCTGCATGTGTGCGGCTTGCATTGCTTGCTCAATGATAACAGCTCCATTATCATCAAGTCTCTGGCCACGATTGTTTCTCCTATTTCCGTCTAGATCCGTGAAGTTTCCAGCCTCATCACGAATCATGATCACAGGCTCCGCCATCTCTGTCTGCGCAGGGTGTCGATCGATGCTAGTGTTGGTGTCGATCGACACTCGTGCAAACTTTCAGTGCATACGTTCGAGACGGCCGAGTTCCTGGTTGAGTGCGATTAGCTCCTTTTCTTTGTTGCTTCTGGTACTGGGCATGCACCTGAAACCAAAAATAAGAAACTAAAAGCGTCAGTAACTAAAACAAAAAGAGAACCTAGTCAAAATCATAATACTAGATTCCGTAGGCAGCTATTACTTCCCCGTCAACGGCGCCAAAAACTTGATAGGGCTCAGGTTTTATCCAAATAAACAACACTGCAAGTGCACAGCAATGCAGTTGAAGTATAAGGGGTTATCGAATCCCAAAGGAAGTAGATCCTACACTAAGGTTTCTAAGTTCGAATTATGCTAGGTCGAATAAAGTAAAAGTAATTAAGCAATCTAAGCGAATAAGTAAACGAGATTAAAAGTGGATGTAAGTTCAAGAGACTAAGGCGCTAGGCAAGGGTAATTTTCAGGTTGAATCCGAGAATGCAGAAATTATGCTATTAGGGATTTATTAAGAACCGTCTAGAACTCGAATCACTAAGTTAAAACCAATCAACTCTCGTTGCAGAAGTAATCTATGCTTAAATTCCAGAATTCCAAATCTCTTTGCAAATTCAAACAACTAAGGCAAGCATTAAAAACAGGTTCGATTGTTCACAAAATACCTAAACCAAATCTCTTTGCGAATTGATATTTTGCTCACCTATGATTAGTTCAAGTTACTAATAATGCTCTCGCATCTATTAAATAACCTAAGGTATTGATTTTAAGTGATCAATT
>JAHZTW010000001.1:336538870-336560201 GCA_020283515.1 Alliaria petiolata
AAATCTTCTTTGGAAAAGTAAGAATTATCTCCCCAAAAGCTCAGGATCAATGTCTCTCTAAGTCTCAAAAACAGAAAATAATGATAAGGTGAATGGCTAAATAATGCCTGAAAACTATTTATAGAGGAAGATTTTCGTCAGAGACAGTCTTGTAATTTCTTCAAACTTGGGACAATTTCCTTTTTCTGATGGAAGTCCGTGAAACTTGGCGGTCTTCATTGGTGTCGATCGACACAAGGTGGTGGTGTCGATCGACACCTTGCGTGTAATTCAGCTCCGATTTCATCACTTTGCTTGCTTCTCCAGAACACTCCAATAAATTCCAAAAACTATGATTAAGCTACAAATGCTCTTCATCCTGTAAAGACTCTAATAGGACTTTAAAAACAACAAAAGACTCTAAAAAAACACTTATATCATTGTCTAAAAATGGATAAAAACCATGATATATCAGCCACGTCATTATTTTCAGGTCTCCACAACTTAACACGTGTACGATTTTGATAATTATAAATCTCAGAAAACTGAAACGTTTTTAATCTCTTCAACTTCCAAAAACGTTTAATCTTTCATGGCTTTGTTATTCTGAATATCTACGTTTCCTATCTTGCAATTTTCCTTTCATCTAATATAGTTTTCAGACTCCGTCTCCGATGGTTTCAAAACCATATAAGCTCACCGCCGAAGAAGACGTTGAGAACGATGATGACAGTAGATCGGATGAGATACCATTGCTAAGTGCACACTTTGCTTAAGTTGTGTAGGTCAAGTAGGATATTTTTACATCAGCTTCTTCCTCTCCATGTTCCCGGTTCAGCTTATTGTAAATCTTTTTCTTACACTCTCTATAAGAAATTTTTCTCATTTAATTTAGAACTCAATTGATTTGTAGTTTCTAAGACTAAAAACTAAAGCTTTTTCAAGCGTTCCCTCGAAAGGTAATTGATTTCTCCCACAATATCTTACCATCACACTATATTTGTTATATTATCATTTTTAACAACTCCTGATCGAAGAAATTACTCTCTTGATTTGTTGTGCTGTGTATTCCAGTTCCCAGACATATGACTTGAAAGCCCAAGAGTTTGGTGTTTACCTGATAGATTCAAGATGGGAAAACATAAGGTAAGCATCTCTGTCTCTCTTACCCTCTTATTGAGTTATATATTCACAACAATTGGATCTCTTGATTGAAGTGCGCGAATGGGTGTGTTATAGGTTGAAGATCCTTTTGAGTAATATATCTTGTTGGATAAATCCAAAGAGGAAAAAGGAAAAAGGAAATAAGGATTCAATAGATAGAAAAGGAAATCTTCTATTGTTGTAAAGAGAAAAGGAAAGAGTAGTTTCCTATCTCTATTAGAATTACAAAAGGAAATCTAGTTCATATAGAGCCTATGGAGAGATGTTCCATAAGACTCAAGAGAGAGGTTTAGTTTTAAAAGAGTTTCTAAATCTAATAAGAAAAGTTGTTCTTATACTTTCTTGTCTTTATACCTTTGATATCTTGCTTTGATGCAGGTTAGAAGAAACAATTTCTTTTGCTTAGCCCAGAGTCCTGAATATATATAGAGGAGAGTGTTCGATTCTCCTAATAGTAAGTAATCTGATCTTATTCATTCTCATTTAGCGTCAAATAAGAATGTCAAAGTTCTATCTAAATGTTTTTTTTTTTTTCGCTAACTGATTAGTCCTATCCAAATGTTACATATTGTATTGTTGTTGTTCTTCTCTATAAACCTTTATGTAACAGCTCAATGATTATGTTGCTCAATTTGATCGTTGAACTCAAGGTGCATATTGAAAGTTCATTGATATTAAGAACACAGTGGAAGAGGATAGATATATACACAAGAAAGTACTCGACATTCACAAGAAACGAACTACTATGCATGCTCACTCTCAGTATTGTAAACCTCAAGAATTTCTTTTTATAATGGACTTTGAATAAATGGTTCCTGACTTTGATTTTATGTACCCGTGGCAGGAAAGAGTGTTTTCAAAGGTTGGCTTACTTTGGAATGATGAATTAATCGGATGCATTATCTTCAATTTTGGTTGTTGTTAACAGCGTCACCAACTTCTCTGAATTGTGTCTGGCCTTTCCTTGAATCTCAGTTAGTAAGCTGTTACGAGTAATGTAACTTCCGGTAACCTTTAAGAGAATAAGGACAAATTGCTTTTTATTCCCTCAAAGAAACAAGTCGTTACAAGGTTGAGAGCCTTGATATTGGAGTCTCTCTCCTCCCCTTTACAACTTTGATCAAATATTCGATCAAGCAAAATCCTAACCGACCCTCAACTTAAATAGCAAAAGGAATACAAGTCACGTGATGGTGTCTCACCCGTGTCTGCTCCTTGCTTGACTCCTAGACGACAAGATGGCTTATTCTTCAAGTCTGCTGACGAGATCCACAAGAGGCCACTCCCTTAATGGACCCGAATGTTCCCCTCTTCAGGCCTTTTGGGTCTTGCCTTTCCTCTGGTAGCGGTATAGGATTGGCGGATGCGAGGCCTCGTACGTATCAATACCCGGCCCTTTAAAATTGACCTTGTCCTCAAGGTCAAAGTAAGGAAACTGTTTGGTGAAGCTACTCTTCCACTCCCACGAACAGTCATGCTCCGGAAGTCCCTTCCACTTGATCAGCAACTCCTCCTGACCTGAATTAGTGTTAACTCGTGTATCGTATACAGCTTCCGGCACCGTCTCGAGGACCCCTTCTTCTGTCAACTGTGGTGGAATGGAGATTGGTGAGAGAGAGCTACCCCGTGCTATCTTCAGCTGCGATACATGAAAGGTGGGATGGATGCGCGCATCTGGAGGTAGCTTCAAACGATACGCCACTGCACCGACGCGAGCTTCAATCTCGTATGGTCCATAAAACCGAGCAGCTAGCTTTTCATTCGTCTTCCTTGCTAGTGATTGTCGTCGGTAAGGCCGCATCTTCAGGAACACCATATCTCCCACTGCAAACTCAGTATCCCTTCGGTGACTATCCACTCGCTGCTTCATCACCTGTTGCGCGCGATGGATATGCTCCCGAAGGAGTTGGATCGTTGCGTCTCGTGCCAGTAGGCGATTCTCCAGGTCGGCGTTCACAGTGGATCCATTCTCATACCTTAACAGAGCCGGGGGCTCACGCCCATAAACCGCCTTGAACGGCGACATTTGAATGGTCGAATGGAACGAAGTATTGTAACATAACTCTGCCCAGGGGAGAAAACGAGCCCAAGTCCTCGGTTTGTCACTCGCAAAGCACCTCAAATACGTTTCCAGACCCCTGTTTGCCACCTCCGTCTGTCCATCAGATTGAGGGTGATATGCGGTGCTGAAACACAGGTTTGTGCCGACCACTCGAAACAGCTCCTTCCAAAAATGACTAGTGAACACCTTGTCGCGATCCGATACAATGGTTTTGGGAAAACCATGTAACTTTACCACCTCCCGGACAAAGATACTAGCGACGTCGGTTGCTGAGAACGGATGCTTGAGGCCAATGAAGTGAGCATACTTGGATAACCTGTCCACGACTACCAGCACGGCGTTGATGTTCTCGGACTTGGGAAAACCCTCTACGAAGTCCATTGAGATGTCCTCCCACACCTCTACAGGCACTGGTAGAGGTTGAAGCAATCCCCCTGGTGTCAACGTAGAGTATTTCTGTCGCTGACATGTTTGGCAAGAAGCCACATATCGCCGAATTTCAGTCATCATCCCTTCCCAGAAGAACATATCCCCAATCCGTTTCTGTGTCTTAAGCACCCCGCCATGACCTCCCAACTTCCCATCATGGAATTCACGTAAGATTAAACCAATCAAACTCGAAGTTTTGGGAAGTACGAGTTTACCTCGTCGCAACAGCCGGCCTTGGACCAGAGAGTAGTCTGGGTGTTTAGAAGCATCCTCCGTCAAGTCCTTGATCACCTGTCTGAGATCAGGATCTTTATCTACCTCCGAACAGATCTCCTCCAGTTGGATAGCGGCCGGGATCGACAGGGCAAACAGCTCCGGCACGCCAGTCTTCCGTGAGAGTGCGTCGGCTGCCTTATTTTCCAGCCCCGGTTTGTAATGGATGTCAAAATCAAAACCCAGGATCTTGGTAAGCCACCTTTGATACTCGAGGTTGATTTCCCTCTGCTCCAACAGGAATTTCAAGCTCTTCTGATCGGTTCTTACCAAGAACTTTCGGCCAAGTAAGTAATGACGCCACTTCCGGATGGCGAACACAATAGCCATTAGCTCACGCTCGTATACAGATTTCAGTTGCTGCCTCTCCGTAAGTGCCTGGCTGAAGTAAGCTATTGGTCGCTGGTGCTGCATCAAGACAGCCCCCAAGCCCACTCCGGAAGCGTCCGATTCGACGACGAACAAGGCGTTAAAATCTGGCAGGGCTAGTACGGGAACCGACGTCATAGCCAACTTAAGCTTGTTAAAAGATTGAGCAGCTTCCTCACCCCAGCGAAACTGATCTTTCTTTAACAAAGCTGTAAGTGGTCGCGCCAACTCACCATATCCCTTCACGAACTTGCGATAGTAGCCGGTGAGTCCGAGAAAGCCCCTCAACTCCTTGACATTTCTCGGTACTGACCAGTCGACCATAGCTTGTATCTTGCTGTTGTCAGCCGCCACCCCTTGAGCCGAGATCACATGGCCCAGGTATTCGATGTTCTCGCTCCCGAACTGACATTTCTTTTTGTTGGCGTAGAGTTGCTGCTGCGCCAAGACCAGGAGCACCATTCGGAGATGTTCCGCGTGCTCTTGCCTCGTCTTGCTGTACACCAATATGTCATCGAAAAACACTAAGACAAATCGGCGGAGGTAACGCCGGAACACGTCGTTCATCAGTGATTGGAAAGTGGCAGGGGCGTTTGAAAGACCAAACGGCATTACCAGGAACTCGTAATGACCGTCGTGAGTCCTGAATGCTGTCTTTTGAACATCTTCTGCTTTCACCAGGATTTGATGATATCCAGACTTCAGGTCCAACTTGGAAAACACCACCGCTCCCTGCAGTTCGTCCAACAGTTGGTCAATCATGGGGATTGGGTAGCTATCCGTGACAGTCGCCTTGTTCAGAGCCCTGTAGTCGACGCAGAACCTCCAGCTGCCGTCTTTCTTTTTCACCAGAAGCACAAGACTTGAAAAAGGGCTGCCACTGTCCCGGATGATTCCCGCTGCTAGCATCGCTGTGACTTGCCTTTCGATCTCCTCTCTCTGCACTTGCGGATAGCGAAACGGTCTAACGCTCACCGGGCTTGACCCCGGCACTAGAGTGATCGCGTGCTCCTTCCCTCGAGAGGGAGGCAGACCCTGCGGATCCTCGAACACTTGAGGGAACTCCTCGAGTATGGACAGAAGCTCCGGTGGCGGATCAGGACCCGACACGGTCTCCTCCGTTTGCAAACCCCCATATTCGACTAGCACCCCCTCGCCTTGTCTCTCCAGTGCCTTCCATAGCGCCTTCAAGGATACTGCGGAGCAACAAAGACTGGGATCCCCCTGCAGCGTCACCTTCCTTCCCTCCACTACGAATGACATCCACTGTAGCTTCCAATTGACGGCCATATCTCCCAGGGTTTCGAGCCATTGCATCCCTAAGATGACGTCGGCGCTTCCCAATTCTAGGGGAAGGAAACTCGTTGTCACGGCAAAACCCTGCATTTCCAGTGTTACTCCGCGACATACTCCTCTCCCTTTCACAGTGATGCCTCCTCCCGTCAGCACCCCATACCCATTCGTGTTAGTCGCCGATAAGCCCAATCGCGCGACCATGCTCTCCGATAAAAAATTATGGGTCGCACCACAATCGATTAATACCACCACGCGTTCCTTCTGAATCGATCCGACAAGCTTGATGGTGCGTGGCGAAGATATCCCGACAAGGGAATTCAGGGACAGCTCCGCCATCTCGGCCATCTCCGATTCTTCCTCTCCGTCATCCTCCATGGTCTCGTTACACATCTCCGTCACGGTCCCATCCTCCTGCACCATGAGCACCAACAACTCCTTCTTCGGGCATAAGTGTCCCCTGTACCACTTCGCGTCGCACTGAAAGCATAAGCCGTCGGCCTTCCATTTGTCTACCTCGGCCGCCGTCAATCGCCGAAATGGAGATTTCACGCGGTTGTGCGAGTTGGTGTTCCTGAAATCAGGGTTACGGTTGGGCGGCGTCGTATTCCTCTCCGAATTAGATAAGGGTTTGGGCCTGAAATTTCCGGGCCCAGCATCTCTATTCAGGCCCAATGATCTGTTCGGGCCCGCCTGGTGAGATCGATTTGCTCCGCCTGGGTTACTTACCGACGCCGTTCCCGCCGATCCCTCCCACTCTTCCACCATCTTGGCGACACTCATCATCTTTTTTAACCCCCGGGGTTCTAGCATCTTCACCCCCGCTCGTATCTTCTGCTTCAAGCCGATCATGAAGGCCATCTCTAACACCTTCTTCGAAAGCTCTGGTGCGTTAGAAGCCAAAGCGATGAAATCGCGGCAGTATTCCTTCACCGTGCCCTCCTGGCGCAGCATGAGTAATCGCTCGCCGGCGCTGTTTTCGTGGACCGCCGCGAACTGTTCCAGGACCCGTTGTTTCATCTGATCCCAATCTGTGAACGGATTACGGACTCGTTCCCATCGGTACCACATCAGGGCCTCTTCGTTAAAACACATCCTCACCGCCTGGAGCTTCTCTGCCTCCGTTAAATCGCCGAGCTCAAAATATTGCTCCACCCTGAGTACCCAACTCTCCGCGTTCTCGCCGTCGAACTGAGGAATCTCCATTCGTCTCATCATCGGGCCACCCCTCTCCTCCGGCGGTTTCCACGACTGATGAGTGAACGGCGATCCCTCTGTTCCCTTCCCTGCCTCTCCTCGCGTCATCTCACTCCGACGCGGTGGATCCTCCCGACCCCCTTCCACCGAGCCTTCACCTTGGTACGTTTTGGTTCGTGACTTTCCGATCTGGTCTGAGACAGCTTCAGAGGCTAAGACTTCCCCACCATGTTTTTTTGCCTCTGATTCCTCTCTCAGGCGTTTCTCCAGTCGTTCCATCACGCCGACCTTCTCCAGTTGGAGCCGGAGTTCCTCGACGGTTCGCTCCAAGAGCGCGATCTTCTCATCTGCTTGTGACGCAACCGCAGTGGCCTTGCCGGTATCTTTTTTTGGTGCCATCTTCGTTCCCGTTTTCGCTTGGCTCTGATACCAAGTTTGTTACGAGTAATGTAACTTCCGGTAACCTTTAAGAGAATAAGGACAAATTGCTTTTTATTCCCTCAAAGAAACAAGTCGTTACAAGGTTGAGAGCCTTGATATTGGAGTCTCTCTCCTCCCCTTTACAACTTTGATCAAATATTCGATCAAGCAAAATCCTAACCGACCCTCAACTTAAATAGCAAAAGAAATACAGGTCACGTGATGGTGTCTCACCCGTGTCTGCTCCTTGCTTGACTCCTAGACGACAAGATGGCTTATTCTTCAAGTCTGCTGACGAGATCCACAAGAGGCCACTCCCTTAATGGACCCGAATGTTCCCCTCTTCAGGCCTTTTGGGTCTTGCCTTTCCTCTGGTAGCAGTATAGGATTGGCGGATGCGAGGCCTCGTACGTATCATAAGCATCCTCAATGATGTCACCTCAAATTTGATCTCGGCTCTTATATGATATACCGTCTGTCATTTTAAGTTCCTACAAGCGTCCTCTGCATCCTTGCCAAGAAGGACGCTTCTAAAGAAAAAATTGACAGTGAGAATAGTATGAAGAAAAGAACACGACAACGTCCCAAAATGACCGAGGAATCCAAACCATCAAGCTTTATCCAGGTCTTCCTATATTTTACGCCCTTTGTCTTCGAATTTGGAAGAGAGCTATGTCCTTGATATAACCCCAATTAGTTTGTTCTTAGCCGAGCATGAACAATTGTTACATGTTGTACTCTTTCAGATTCAAGTATAATTTGCAGTTACCTATTTTGTTCTTTTTTTTAATCTCAGACATCGTCAAGTAAGTTTTGGGTTGTGTTGATTTTAAGAGGTGGGAAAGATCATCAGACTTGGAACTATGTTTTTCTTATCATAGTTTCCGAAAACCATATCTTACTCTTCATTTCTCCTTTAAAGCTATAGTACGAGGAGGGATTCATAGAATTTAATGGCTTGGAATACTGGTTCGGTTGCTTCTCCAAATTTCTGACACTCACATCCCATTGATGATCGTGTCCATATTCTTACCCACCAAAGACAACGATGTGGTGTATGTTTATATAATTTTATAATATATGACTATGGAAAAGTGTAATCATTTCTCTCATTTTTCTGATTAGTTTTTTTTATACCATGCAAAATAGTTTAGCAATGAAACCGTGCGTAGCGCGGGTACTGATCTAGTTCACTTAAGAAAAAGATAATTTGAATATTGTTTGAAAAGGCGCTGACAAATGACACCAATGATTCCAACATATATTTCAAATCTTTTGTTTAGTTAATACTTTTAAAATTTTCAATGAAAAGTTAAAATTAAATCACCATATTTCTTTTAATGTATTATTATTTTGTAATTTAAAAAATACATTAAAAATTAGTAAATTTATCGGACAAATATAATAGCAACTTTTTAGAAAAAATTGGTATATTAAATTTGCAAATGAAGACATCTGAACGAGTTAAATTCAAAGATATTTGACGCAGTTCTATCGAGTTTCCTCATTCATGATTTGTTTGATTTGTGAACTGCTTTTTAGTTGGTGAGATGAGGTATGGATACACAAGCATGGTTTGTTCATGTATTCATCTGAGATGGCATGGAGTATTATAAAAATGGCATTGAGTATTTTTCAATCTGGCTTGGATCATTTAAGGGGTTTACACGGTATGTTACAAACGAATAGGAGTTGTTCAAGTCCATAAGTACGCTTGAATTTAGTTTAGATTTTGATTTCTCTTACCTAAATTTGATTGTGTTGTTTTCTTTGAGTATTTGCAGAGTATAGTTTGGTATAAAATCACTGTAAAGTACAATTTTTAAAACCCAGTAAACTGCTTGACACAGAATGAAAGAAAATTAAGTAAATGCCAATAATGAGTCACTCTGGAAAGTTGATAAGTTCAAATCTTTTAGGTGTTTGTCTAACAGTTTTCAATAATCATCCCAACAAGTTTGCATCTCTTGATTGATTGTTCTCTTATATAGTTCTTTGGAGTTCAAAGGCAGAAAATGCTTAATTACTCACATGTCAAGTACATGAGTTCTTCTCTCCCAGTAAGTTGTTTTACTGATTTACTTTCTCTGTATTTTCTCTCTCTCATTTCCCCTTAATTGTTGTTATTTTACTCTCTCCTACTGTTCTGAAGTTGTCTTAATTAGCATAAGGATACTTAATTCAGTTTGGTCGTAACCCATTTACAATGGCCTAATGGTATCGAATGGGGGGGCTTTGAATCTATTCTCCAACTTAGATGATGTCGAGCATATATGAGAAGATTCAAAAGAACAAATGCAGGTTGTACTCTTTTTTTTAATGTACACTATTCAGTGAATTTCGAATATAAATTATACCATGAATTTTGTATTTGTAAACGTCTGATTAAACTTTCAGATGTTATATTCAATAATCATGATTATATATAATGGTTTAATTTGGTTTAAATGCAAAGATCAGAGCAGCATGTGACACACCAGAAATTCAAAGCTTATGGAGTCAAAGGTGCCTCTATGATCTAATAGCGGCAACTAATGTCTCATATTGTATTTTACTTTGCTTACTAATGATAATCTGTATAATTGCCCATATTGAACTGATGCAAAGATGAATGTTTTCAGTTGAGTTCTCGGTTGCCGAATGGGAAAAATATAATGACTTTGTTGTTCCCGTTGCTGTTCAGGTCCTTCTCTGACTTTCTCTTTTCTATTTTTACATTCGCCCAACAAATTTCAGCTTTCCTAAACGATGGTGTGTAAGTGATTCACTGATTTTCATGGTATAGGTTTGAAGAATATGTTGACCACATGTTTTCTGATAAAGTATTGCAATTTTAAGCCCACATGACTTTCATGGTACAGCTTCGAAAGTTGCTTATTCTGTTTGATCTATTGTGTCGACTTAAACCGCAAGAGCATTTACAACTTCTAACTATGGCTAGAAAGTTTTTTTATTCTTCTTTCATTGAAGATTTTCTAATATGACCAGAAATTCTACCAAACAAATGGTGTAGAACATGAAAGGTGATTGGACCTCTGTTTCTTCTTCTCTTTTAGGTTAAGTACTTAACTGGGATGAGTGTGCGAGTAATACGATTAGGATGGTATACATAAGTTTTTTTTTTTTGAAATGTTACTGCCATGATGATTGACATCAACGTAGGGGCTAATGGTTTAGAGTCCCATGCAACAGTTATTTAAGATGCTCTTGCTGTTCTAAAATAGTGTTATATGTGATCTCTATTATTTAAAAGTTAAATATTCCGACATTTTAGATACTTAGAATGATTACTGAGTCCTACAAATTTATTTTCTACACATTAGAATGATTACTGAGTCCGACATATGTGCATAAGAAGAATGTGGTGGAGAAGTAAACCCATTGAGCGGAAAAAAGACAAAAGCAAAAAAGGATGATCGACAAAACTTTCTTGAAGTAGTAATAGAAAGGTAAATACTAAGAGGAGAAATTGACAGCGATATTTTGTTGTGCATGAGAAGTATGAACAAAAAAATTACAGAAAAAACATTACAGGAATAAGACAATAACAAAAAAAAAAATAATAAATAAATATCACCTCTTTGGGTTGGTGATCGCATGTTCAATAACTAATTTCATTTCGTAAATAATAATTAAAATGTTTTTTCTAAGAAATTAAAATATATAGATATTGAGTGCAATCATAAAAAAAATTATTATTTAAATACTGTTTGAAATCTGGTCGACAAATGACAATGACAGCATTCAAATTTGCTTAGCTAATATTATAAAAACTTTTAAAGTTAAAATGTTATAATTAAATATTAAATTAAAGTTAAAAATCAATCTAACTTAAATAATAATTAAATGTTTATAAAAGCATTCCTTGTGTAGCGCGAAAAACCCCCTAATTAGAAATAAAAGACGTTTTTCTATAGTTTAGTGTCGCCCTGGGCATTCGGGTCTACGGTTCGGATCGGTTCGGATCCAAGCGAGTTCGGGTTTTTCGGATCCGACAATGTTGGACCCAAATAGAAACCGAAGTTTTTTTTGGGTTGGGGCGGGTCGGGTTTGTATTTCTGTGTAGAAACCGGACAAAACCCGAAAAATTAACGGGTTCGGTTTGGAAACGAAAACCCGAATTAGACCCGAGAGAAAACTCCGGATCTGCGGAAGCCACGACCGAGCATCGCCGTTGCAAACGCCGCCTTCGGATTGAGTCTCCTCTCCACGCTCTCTGAAGAGATCCCTTAGCTCTTTCTCTGAAACGCGATCCCAACACACCACGTTATGGGCTCTCAAATCTAAAGGAGAGAGATCTGAGAAGGAGATAAGGAAAAAAGGAGGAGGATGAAGAAAAGAAGAATTGGAGAAAGAAAAGAATCGAAAAAGAAGGAGAAGAATGAGTTCATAGATATGGTTGTGGTTAAGAAAAAAGAGAAGGAGAAGAAGAATTGGAGATGGAGGAGAAGAAAAGGGCGGAGAGGAAGAGAAGAAGGAGCCGGAGAACATAGATTTAGGTTTTTTTTTTTTTAATTTTAGGTTTTTGTTTTTTTAGGTTTATAAAAAAAATCAAAATATCTATTATTTAATGGTTTGGTTCGGGTTTTCGAGTAACAGTTCGATTCTCGGGTTTAACCCGAACCGAACCGAGAACCATTTGAAATTTAAGTGAGAACTAATCGGGTTTTATGCATTTATTCGGTTCGAACCGAACCTTGATTTTTGGTTCGGTCCGGGTCCGGTTCTCTGGTTCCGGTTTATATGCCCAGGACGAGTTGAGTGCCTCTAAACCCTTTATTTTTTAGATACAATTGTGCCTAAACTACCTTCAAAATCATATATTTTAATATTTAATTTTTTTAATATCAATTTAAATACTGAAAAGGAAAAAAAAATTATTTAAGGAAATAGAAATCTTCGATTATTCCAAAAATGTAAAAAAAAAAAATATTTACAAAATTTTTTTCTGATATGTTCTGTGAGTTTCAAAACGTATCATCTACGGATTTTCTATGTTATGCGGGTTTTAGAATGTGTGTCTTATGTGGTTTCTGCACGTTTTGCGATTACGTAGAATGCACATTATGCTTTATCTAAGTATTCTGCGAAGTTTAGAATGTGTCTTCAGCATGTTTTGGAATTAAGAAAAAAATGATTTTTCCATCTTTCTCCATGCCGTTTTCTTCAATATACTATAAGTTTCTGATTTTTTATCATTTTCAAGAAAACTATTGGTAGAAACCAAAAAGTATTGGATATATTTCACATAATTTGGTGAGTTTCTCGAATTTGTTATTTGCTTTACCACAAATTGATATATGCAAATTATATTTGGAAGATTTTATTTTAAAAAATTGTGAATCACAGATAAACTTGTAGGGTAATCTCTGAAAATCTCTGAATAATCTCTATAAATCCCTGTAAATCTGTAGCCGATGGAGAAAACGAAGAATAGATTTTGCTGAGGAAGAAGATCGCCTAAAGAAATTGTGAAAGAATTGGTTTTAGATTTTTATTAATAATTTAGAGGGTATAGATAGACTTATATATTAATAAAAAGTCTAATTCACCGAGAATGACTTTAAAAATAGAGAAAATTTGGGAAAATACACCAAAACTAGTTTATAATTTGAAAACTACACCTTTATTATTTTCTAAATTTCTTTAGAATTAATTATATATGAAATGACTAAATTAACCTTATTTTGAATTCTTATAATTTAAATTTATTTATTAAAATCAAAATAAAATAAAATTTTGAATTTGAATAATATATATTTAGAATTTACTTTATTTATAAATTCTAAAATCTTAATTTTATACTAATCTATAGAATATTCTATAAAAATATATTTTTCATAAGAAAAAAAGAAAAAAATAAATCATAAGATTTTTATATTTTATATACTTATCTATAGATTATTCTACAAAAACTAGTTTTAAATTTGTATAGACATTTCTCAAATATTAATTTTTGTTTGATTTAAGATTTATCTAATTAAAATATTTATATATATAATTTAGAGCAAATCCTAAGATTTACTAATTAAATATTTCTCATTTATTTAATTTTCGATTTTTATTTTAAGTTATAAAAATTAGTAATAAAACAAAATTAAAGCGGTGTATTTTTGAAATTACAATTTGCCAATTGCCCTTTAAAAATATAGAAACACGAAACTATAGAAAAAACGTTCTTTATTTTCAATTTCATTGTGAAATATTGCAAAACACCTAACAATTTGAAACCGGAAAATGGACATTTAAATCCTCAACTTCACCATTTGAACCATTCAAAGCTCCACCTTTCATCTGACCCATTTAAATAACAAACTTTTTCATTGACCGATATTTAAATCACGAACTTATGTTGACTCCGTCATATTAGGCACGCCGTTAACTTCACTAACGGATGGATTTAATGCCGTCTAATCCCGTCTGGTTGGGAAATTAACGTCGTGCCTAATATGGTCAAGTCAACATAAGTTCGTGATTTAAACAATAGTCAACGTAAAAGTTTGTTATTTAAATTGTTCACGCGAAACATGATGCTTTTAATGGCCAAAATTTTAAAGTTTAACATTTAAATGGCATTTTTCCCGTCCAACCGATATTTTCAATTTCTTCGGATTTCGTAATATTACGTGATTGCTAATCTAAGTAAACCAAAACTAATTTAAGAAGATATTTAAACATCAATTAAATTTACATTACACAAAAAATTGGGTTTAGTTTTTAAAACATCAATTTAACCACATCTTATGATTATCTAACAATATGTAAATCTTACGAAACCCTAAATCTACATACAGAAGTTGAGAAACTTCGAGAAACTTATTCTACCTCGCTGGTGTTATCATACAAAAGATTCATTTCGGTTAGCGTTCAGTAAATGAAAAAATCTTAAAACACTGATCATTCATCGATCAAGATTACAATTTCACTAGGTCACAAAAAGCTTGAGATCCTTAATCTTTCACATTGTAAAATCTTGAGTTTGAGATACTCTTTCATCAGAAATAGAAGCTTTGAGATACTCTTTCATCAGAAATCATGATGTTTAGAATATCTAAAATTTGAAAGTTCGGCATTTAAATAATATTTTTCTACTGACGAATAACTTCTATTTCCTAAAATTAGTTTATGTTTAAATATCTTCTAAAATTAGTTTTGGTTACTTTGATTAGCAATATCGTAATATTATGCAATCCGAAGAAATTAAAAATTCTATTTTGTAAAATTAGTTTATGTTTAAATATCTTCTAAAATTAGTTTTAGTTACTTTTATTAGCAATCACGTATTATTACGTAATGCGAAGAAATTAAAAATATTGGTTAGACGGAAAAATGTCATTTAAATGACATACTTTTAAATTTTGGCCATTAAAAGCACAATGTTTCGTTTGAACGGTTTAAATAACAAATTTTTATGTTGGCTATAGTTTAAATCACGAACTTATATTGACTTGACCATATTAGGCATGACGTCAATTTACTAACAGACGGGATTAGACGGCGTTAAGTGCATCCGTTAGTGAAGTTAACGTCGTGTCTAATATGACCGAGTCAACATAAGTTCGTGATTTAAATATCGATCAACGAAAAAATTTGTTATTTAAATGGGTCAGGTGAAAGGTGGAGCTTTCAATGGTTCAAATGGTGAAGTTGAAGATTTAAATGTCCATTTTCCCGATTTGAAACGGATATAGTCCACAAATAGTAAAAGGGTACCTAATAAAGACGGTGGAGTAACATCGAACACATCACGGGATGTGCACTAGCCGCAACGCTCTCCCAAAACGCAACCGTTTTAGTTCTCGAGCGGGGTGGGTCCCCTTACGACAATCCGAGGGGCACAGACATCGGAAACTTCTTACCCAATCTCTTGAACACAACACCAGGCTCGTGGGCGCAGCTTTTCATCTCCGAAGACGGCGTTTACAACACACGCGCGCGTGTGCTCGGAGGAGGAACGGTGCTAAACGCGGGGTTCTACTCGCGCGCGGAAGATGATTTCGTGGAGCAATCCGGTTGGGAGAGAGAAGAGGTCGAAGCGGCTTACGAGCTGTCTCTTATACACATCTAGATGCGGTGCTAAACGCGGGGTTCTACTCGCGGGCAGAAGACGATTTCGTGGAGCAATCCGGTTGGGAGAGAGAAGAGGTCGAAGCGGCTTACGAGCTGTCTCTTATACACATCTAGATGTGTATAAGAGACAGATTTTATTTTTAATGGTTTTTTCTTTTGTTTAAACATGTGTTTTTTTTACTTTTTAAATTTATAAAAGTATAAGTTTATGGTACTTAGTTTAAAAGACATTGAGAAAACATATATACTTTTGTTAAGAATTTTTGCCAAACATTATAAATCCTAAAATTTAATCATACAATCTATAAAAATAGTTAAAACTAAACATAAAATTAACTCATCTAACTAAATCAAACGATTTGTATAAAAATTGTGGCCTTTAATTTGATAGATTTTTTTTGGTGGCCTAAGGCCATTGCTTTTTCTAGACAAGTGAAGCCCTTGATTTTATACGGCTCTCAACAAGAGGATTATATACGGTTCTAGACAGCTTAAACATAATTGATATATTCAGTTTATAATTATAATATTTTATATTTTTTGTTATTACAAATCTAAATATAACTAATATTTGTTTTGTATATAATTGTATTTCGGATATTTCGAGTATCCGTTCGGTTCTCGGTTCGATTCAGGTTCGGTACCGATTTTTTGGATATGACAGTGTGGCTCTCATTCGGATATTTACACCGGTTTGATACCAAAAAATTCGGTTCATATCGGTTTGGTTCTTCGGATCACGATGATGACGATTTATCACTACCATGGAAGTTGTCAAGTTGAAAAAAGTGGTCGACAATGAGAATGTGAAGTTAAAAAAAGTGGTCGACAATGATCTCAAGACTCAAAAATCCTCTTCGCCATCCAAAAGAAAATATTGCAAAACACCTAACAATTTGAAATCCATAAATAGTAAACGGATGGGATATATATACCTAATAATTAATAAAGACGGCGGAGTAACATCGACCATATATATTAATAAAAAAAATATCAAACATGGAAATATATATATCCTCCAAATATATATGGACCAATTGAGTTAATGGTGCTAGAAATATAAGGTTTAAAAATTAGAAAAAAGTCATCGAATAAGACTTTGCCTGATAGTGCCGTGCCTAGACTTATAGTAGCCTAAAGCAAAAAAAAAATATTATTTTTAATGGTTTTTTCTTTTGTTTAAACATGTTTTTTCTACTTTTTAAATTTATAAAAGTATAAGTTTATGGTACTTAGTTTAAAAAAAATTGAGAACATATATACTTTTGTTAAGAATTTTTGCCAAACATTATAAATCCTAAAATTTAATCATACAATCTATAAAAATGGTTAAAACTAAACATAAAATTAACTCAACTAACTAAATCAAACGATTTGTATAAAAAATGTCGCCTTTAAGTTAATAGATTTTTTTTGGTGGCCTAAGCCCATTGCTTTTTCTAGACAAGGGAAGACACGGCTCTGACCTTGATCATATACAGATCTCAACAAGAGGATTATATACGGCTCTCAAGCAGTGGCGGAGCCAATGAAGGAGCAATGAGGTCAGCTGACCCATCAATTTTTAAATTTGACTTGATGCAGGCATACAATTGTAATATACATTGATTAATTGGTTAATTTTAAATTGTTTGACCCCTTCATTAACTGTGAAGCTCCCGAATATTTGTTTTCTAACATAGTAATTAATGCATTAATTGTATTAAATAAAGCTTTCCGTTTTTTCAACAAAAAAAAAAGCTTTCCGTGTTTGTCCAAAAAGAGCTTTCCGTATTAAATAGTGCTTTCCGTGTTTGTCCAAAAAAAGAAAAGCTTTCCGTTTTTTCAAGTGATATTTTTAATGATTTGGTTGTTTATTTCTTTTTTTTATAGTGTTTGGTTGTTTATTAGTTTATTCTTTGTTTTAATCTATTTCTTCTTGATTCTTTCTATATATATAAAATNTGAAACAAATGATTTACACATCTAACTAAACATAAGATATGAATTTGGAGAGTTATATTGTGTAGGTATATGGGGCAGAAGATTCTTCGAGAGAGAGCTGATTTTATGGAAACTAAAGAAGAATTATGAGATTTTAAATATGCTCTTGTTATTGAGGATTGTTGCTTGCTCTTATGAAAAAGTTTGAGAACAATCCTCTTCATCGCTCAAACTTCAAAGAAAGTAAACTCTCAAGGCAGGATCACTATAGTGTATATCACATATTTCGTGATCTTGCAAGTGACTTTTCTTTTATAAAAAAAATAAAATTTAATGAATATATGAAGTTGTTTCGTTAAGGAACACTAGCAAATATTGATGTTTTTTTTATGTTTTATAGAAAAATTATTGATGTTAATCATATGACTTGACGTTGCTGATTAGTTTGTTTCAAGAAAGTTTACTACAAGATATAAATGAACCGGGTCGGCGCGGGACAAACTGGGTCGAATCCAAATTAAAACAGGGTAAAAATGCAGTGGCTGGCTTTTAGCATTTGAGTAGCCTGGCGGATGTCACAGACAGGAGCGGGTTTCTGCGAGAGAAGGCCGACCTGGAGTAATTGGAGAGCTTGGCGGGTGTCACAGATTAGTCTGTTTTGTGAGAGAAACAGCTTATCTGTGAACACCTTCTTGCTTCTTTATGACTCCTTCTTGCTTCACCTTTTGTTCCACAACTATCCAAGTCCTCAAGTTTCACCTTGCTCCATAATACTTAAAAAAGATTTAAAGGACTAAGCAAATGCATAAAATGCACTCTAATACTCTAAAAATGCATGACAAGAAGAAACAAGACACATATGCATAAAAATGATTGAAACATGATTAAAACTGAGATCAAAACTAACAAAAAATGCTAAAATGATGCAAAATACACGAATATCAACTCTCCCGAACTTGTCTGTTGCTTGTCTGCAAGCAAACAATCAAAGTGCAAACCAAGAGAGAGGTTTGAAGGTGAGAGCTTAAATCCGAAAACGTCAACAAAAGAATTCAATTCAAGGCCCTCCAAAATAGTTATAAGATGCACAAACAATATCTACTTCAAATGATTTAGCCATGCCTATCACTACATGAATCTTGTACTCTCGAGCCAATCTTCAAGGTATCTACAAGTGATCAGTGCAACTCAACTCTTTAACATTCAATTAAGCATTTTTATGAACTCTCTAAAAGGAACTTAAACCACACCAATCGGCTAGGAAATTAAACATGCTTTTTGTCATTTCAAGTGTGGCTTACAAATAATCATGGGCTTATCTCAAGAAATAGGAATACAAAACTTTATGCAAAAATAAGAAGAAAGAGAACAATTCATGCATACAAGTATTCACTTCCATGCTCTACCCTTCCCTTAGCTTTGAATCCTAAGATCTAATGCAAAAGTCAATGTCCTATCGCTTTCTTATGATCATCGCTCCCAAGCCCCTTTTTGGCTACCAATTCAACACTTCTCATAACCTTTCAACACTTAGGA
The DNA here is from genome assembly GCA_020283515.1 of Alliaria petiolata. Classification (NCBI taxonomy): domain Eukaryota; kingdom Viridiplantae; phylum Streptophyta; class Magnoliopsida; order Brassicales; family Brassicaceae; genus Alliaria; species Alliaria petiolata. The sequence continues at coordinate 336,557,586 of JAHZTW010000001.1, forward strand.
AGTTTCCAGCAAATTTTAACTCTAACTCTTATTATTTACATCCTCTTTCTTCTTTTCTTCTCTTTTTCGTTTTTTTTTAAGAGATGAAGAGGATGCACCAAATTAATTATACTTAGAGCTTTTCAAATAAAATCTAACTTCCTATTGTTCTTCCCTTTTCAACCAACCAAGCCTTTGGCTACTCTTCTTTTTATCTTTCTCAACAAAGCATATTACCATTCAAACAAAGATTTCATAACCACGAACCTATATCAGACTTTAACCACAAAACCAATCGAAAATCCCATCCTAGTTGATACCCACATAACAAAGAATTAGCCTATGGAAGTTAAGTCCTTGTCGTTCTCCTATCTTACATCATTTTGCACAAGTATGCGTTATCAACAAGAGGCCTCACTCATCAAAAAACAAGGGGGAGGAAAGAATGGTTTGGATTTTAGGTGTGGTACCATTCGATAAATGAAAATGGCCATTCAAGCTTGTAAAGAGTGGTAAAGTGGATAAGAAAGCTTGAATGCTTTAGAATAAACCATGAATGAGCAATTCTAGTTTCAAGGAGAGTGATTATTTGTCAAGATTAAGTCCAAGTTCATAGAGTTGAATAGCAAAGAAAGATATGCATCTACAATGGGATCTAGCTTTCGAGCCATGAGATCAAGACATGGTGCTTCCTTAACTTTAAGACCATTAAAACGCATAAAAAAACTCATAACGAGGGCATTCAATCAAGCTAATAACGAGGGCATTTCACATGGAATTTTCATCATTGTTCCCTATGCATATGCATACAAACCTATATGCTTATAGACTCAATTCTAAAATGAAGATGCAACTACATGCTTTCTTTTTGTTTGTTTTCAAAAAAAAAATTTAAGAAGGGGTTTTTTCAATGCATAGATATATGTACAAAATGATGCCTATAATGACTCAAGAGAATAGAAAACAAAACAACTAAGAAGTTTGATTAGTACGGTACCTTCCCCCAAACTTAAATCTCACCGTCTCGGTGACAAATAAACTCGTGAGAGAAAAACAAAAACTAAAAGCTCAATACACACAAAAATCAACAAAAAGAAGGGAAAAGTATATACAATAAAGAAAACTTGGTACCATGGAGCATTTAGGCGGAATGAGGATCCCAGAGAGGAATTGTGGTGCCTTCCTTAATGAATTCATCCGCCACCTATAGCTTGAGATGCTGCCTGTTAACCGTGAAATCTCTCCCGAACTTGTTTTTTCACAACATTGGCTCAGTCCTATCACCAAAACATCTGGCAACACACAAAGTAAGGTAAAAATGAAATTGATAGAAGTATATAGAAAGGATACCATGAGATTGCCTCCCAAGTGCGCTTGTTCTAAGTCTCTAGCTTGACTTGTTGAAGTTCACTTGACGAAAATTTAGATCACCGAGATCATATTCATCGTAGAACCACCCCTTAAACTCTTTCATCCTAATCCTCTCAAAGGGTATCTTCCTTAGATCATCAATGCTCGCTTCATTGGTGGGGATTATACCAATATTCTTATCAAAGGGTTGCACCATTGGAGATTCTTCTTCTTCACCCTCCTTAGGGGCTTCTTCAATGTGACTCTCTTATTTCTCCTTCTTGGGAATGGGTTGCACATGCGTTTCTTCCTTGGTTGAGAGCTCATTCTTAACAATTGAGCTCTCACATGCATTTTCTATGCATTCAACAACCAAACTACCTTCACAAAGATCTTCAAAGGTTTTTCCAACCACGCCTACTCTTTCCTCAGTTCTCTTGTTTGAATCACTCATGAGTATCACAGAGTCTGACACAAGATTGGGAATCACTCCACAATCTTAGAACCAAAGGGTGATCATGAACTGATCAAAGAAGCTTGTGCGGAAGTGAATGATGATAGCGATGGTGGTGGAAGTTGATTGACTCTCTCAATCCTTGGGTTTGATTGACTCTCTCAATCCTTGGAGAACTATACTTGTTTGAATCACACAAACTATTCTAATCCTAAATCTATAGAATCAAATGAATCACTCAAATGAAACTAAAGACAGTGATTTTAGACAAAGATACGCTTTGAATAAAAGAAGAACAAATACTTTGTATTATACTTTTTTTTTGATTGAAAGTTGATTTACAAATGAAACAACTAATGAGCTTATATATAGGCTCAATACACGTTCTTAAACTCTAAAGAAAGAAAGAAGATTTGCAGAATTAAAAACTCGCCATTTGGTCATTATGAGCAAATCGGACGGAATAAGGAAACTCGGAATATCTTGAGTCTTGACAACTTGGGGGTGAAGGAATGTTGTCTTGTGACGTTTAGGTTCATTGTATCAAGCCTCAGAACGCAGCAGCTTTGACAAGGAAGGAACCGTTGGCGTTTTAATGCCCCAAGTGTGAACACGTCCAAATATGGTAAGTTGAGATGCAAGAGGATTCGCCTAATCCTCTGAGTGCTGGAGCATTGTAGAACCTTTGGGGACGCTTCTGCGCCGTGGATAAGGTCTCTTGAATGCTTAGATGTTTCTCCTGGCCGCCAAAGTCTCGTTTCTATCTCATTAAACTCGTGAGCTTCCAAATAAGGCAAGCTGAGACTCTTCCGGTTTAGAAGTTGAATAACTTT
>JAHZTW010000001.1:336561574-336608743 GCA_020283515.1 Alliaria petiolata
AACTCTCAAGAACAAGTGCATCATATCTGAGTTTAAAATTATAGAAATAGGCCTTAAAATATTTAAACTCACAGTGATGGTGTTAGCTAGTTGTAGCATCAATTGCTCTTTGTTTACTTGAACTCCACGGTTGTAGCTGCTCTCTTTTCTAGAGATGGTTATGGTTAGCTTTGCTGGTGAGGACAAAGACTCTGGTCGTGCCTCTGCTCCTTTCTCATTCTCCCTTGGACAAATCAATTGTAGAATATGTCCTCCTTGTACCTTTGCATCTCTGATTGCTTCCCTTTCTTCTTGTCTTATTCCTGGATCAAAACTCTTTGGCAAAGACAAGTGCATGAGTCTAGAATTGGGAATTAAAACATCAGAATAAACTAGGCTATCACTTGTGTTAATTAATTCCAATTTCGTTTCAGGTGATGTAGCCTTAAGTAATTTGCTAGATGGACAAGTAATAGCTAAACCAGGAATTAAAAACTCAGAATGAAATAAACTATCACTATTTTTAGATTTTTCTATTTTCTCTCCTAGTGAAGTTTCTTTCAACAGTTTCTTAATGGGACAAGTTGCAGCAAAGTGTCCTCTCTTATGACATCTATAACATGTAGGCTCTTTAGAATTCGCAAAATCAGAAGACTTACCTTGAGTTGGCGTCTCTGGTGACTTTGTAGGCGTGGTTACAGCTTCTTTTCTCATAGGCTCTTCTTTAGAGATCTGCTTCTGCTCTACTTTCTTATCCCCTATGTTGTAGTCTTTCTGGAATTTCTCCCACCACTCAAGTGTGGTGATGGGTTTCTGCTGAACTCCTTTTGCTGGAACTATCTTCTTTGCCTTTGTTTGACTTGGTGAAGCCTTTGCAGACACGTTCTTGGGCTCAGAATAATAAGCATTCTTATGCTGAGTAGTAAGCATCAGTTTTTGTGTGGACTTTGCTCTCCTTGTTGTTACTTGGCATTGCTGCTTCTCTACAAACTCTTTGTGCATTCGAGATTTGAGATCTCTCCAATCTAAAACCGGTTTCTTGTAGACAGTTGGAATGTTCTCCTTTAGCCACCATTCATAAGCTTTTCCTGTGAATGCTTGGACAGCTTTTGATAGCTTATTTTCCTGGAGAATGTTGTTGGATTGTAGCCACTTCTCCATATTGCTTTCCCAACATAAATACACCTATGGGTTCTTACTTGAACCTGAGAAGACTAGAGAATTTGAGCTGTAACTACTACTCTTGTTGGCTTGCTTCCTTGGACCTGCTGGCCATGGTTGGGCTTGTACTTGGTATGAAACAACTTCATATGAGTCTTCTTCTTCCTCTGAGTCATTGTACTCCATTGTCTCTTGGTCGTGATGGTACCTTGCAAAACAATAAGGATGTATTCAGAATCGTACTCAAGGACTAGACAAGCATGTATATATATTTCAAAGTTATTGCAAAGTACAAAATATGGGAATAAAATAAACAACAATGATGCCTAACGAGGACTAGATAATGCTTATGACAAATGCAAGAAAAAAATGCAAAAATGATGATTTAACGCAACAGAGAATTCTAAATGACAAATGATCGTAATACTTTTCTATATGGAATGCAATAGACAATTCAAACTATGCAATGAAATGACAATAACGATTAAGAGATGCTAATGAACGCTAATTTTTCTATTGGTTTTTTTTTCTTCTTTTTTTTTTTTTTTTTTTTTTTTGAATGCAGACACAAATATGGAATCTAAATGCAACGATTAAAACTTTGACTTTTTTTTTTTTGTAAAAATGCAACAATGGAAACTAGAGGCAATGATTAAATGCAAATTAAATGAAATTTTTTATGGTTTTTTCTTTTCTGTAAACACAAATATGCACAATAAACAGCCATGATTTGATTCTTTTTTTTTTTTTTTTGATTTATGAAATGAAACAGAATATAACAAAACAGAAAATTAAAGATAAAGGTTGGGTGAATACAACCTGAGGGATATGAGCTTTTGAAGCTCTGATACCATATGACACAAGATTGGGAATCACTCCACAATCTTAGAACCAAAGGGTGATCATGAACTGATCAAAGAAGCTTGTGCGGAAGTGAATGATGATAGCGATGGTGGTGGAAGTTGATTGACTCTCTCAATCCTTGGGTTTGATTGACTCTCTCAATCCTTGGAGAACTAGACTTGTTTGAATCACACAAACAATTCTAATCCTAAATCTATAGAATCAAATGAATCACTCAAATGAAACTAAAGACAGTGATTTTAGACAAAGATACGCTTTGAATAAAAGAAGAACAAATACTTTGTATTATACTTTTTGTTTGATTGAAAGGTGATTTACAAATGAAGCAACTAATGAGCTTATATAGAGGCTCAATACACGTTCTTAAAGACTTAAAACAAGAAAGAAATCAAAACATTTAATAAAAACAATCTATTGGCCATAATGAGCAAATCGGCCAATTAATGTGGACAGTGAGATCTTCTTGTATCTGGATGGTTTGAGGGGATAGGTGAGCTTCTCTGGAATATTCTGGTCGCCATATGAGTTGCCTAAATCGCAGAAACTTGGGCAAGGGGGTCGTTGAAGAGTTAATGCTCCATATGTGTTGAATGCTCTTGAGTCCAAGTTAGGAAACTCGAAATGGGGAGGGATCCGCCTGATCCTCTGGGTGTTGGTGCAGCTAAGGACGTCTCTTACAGCCTCTAGATGGTTTTCATTGACTCCTGGGCGCCAAAGATAAGTTTGAAGCCTCCTAAACCCGGAAGGTTCCATATAAGGCAAGCTGAGGATCCTCTGTCTTGCAACTTGCATAACTTTCACGTCCAAACCGGGTTTGGTATGATTCCAATTCGAAAAGCTCCCCGGTTGAGTCCAGATTCCACGCCAATTTGAATTGAAGCCAAATTCCTTCTGGTTCAGTCGGTATCCTCCAATTAGTGCGCCTATGTCCAAATCGGGAAAGCTCCGGTTCACCCAACTTGTAAAAATTATAACTTCGTCATATGAGCTCGGCTTGAGCTGATTCCACTTCGGCATGATTCTCTGATGAGTTGAGTTTCCAAAACAATTGGATTTGTTGCTTGGATCATCTTGGTCTGGCCGGAATGACTCGATGAAGGATCGCAGGTCTCCATCGGGTCCATTGGAGCTCTGAATGGGTTTAAGACATGTGAACCAATTTGCCTCGTTAAAACCTTTCCTGGAAAACCCATTGGGATAAAACCAAGGATAAGGAAAAAGAGTACAAATGGTCACAACCCATTTGTAAGCCTTAGCTCCACGTTCATATGCAAGCTCGGCAACTTGTGCAACTTCGGCAACATGTTCTAGCATTGCTTCTGTTTGATGAACTTCAGTGCTGGCCATGATCTTACTATGCTCCATGGTGGATGATGTCCATGATCTTGTATCAGAGTCAACTGATTCTTAGTATCTTATCACAAAATCCTCATCAACCGTACATCTAAAAATCAATTCAAATTCTTTTACATCCCTTTCAGATTCTTGTAGGAATTCATCCTTGATCTGAGCATTCTCCTCAAAATCTTCCCCGATATCATTGGGAAATATCTCTCTTAGCTCGGTTTCGCGAAGAGGAATGCATTGAAGGACTGCACATTTGTTGTCCCAGCAACCCTTGAACCTGGAGTATGAGTGCCTATCTCGAAGTTAAACATGTGAATGCTCTCGTTATACTTCTCTTGTTTTTCCAAAATCAACTTCAGCATGTTGCAAATCTCTTCTTCATTAGAGATTGGGGAAGAATAGGTTGATCCATGGTCATATTCCATGTCTCAAGATTGATATCTTTCACCATATCCACATTGATTCCCTTGGGCAAGGCTTTCATTATGTTTCCCTTGTTCTTCCAAAATCAACTCCAACAAGTTGCGATTCTCTTCTTCATTAGAGATTGTGAAAGAATAGGTTGCTTCATTGTTATATTCCATGTCCTAAGATTGGTATCCCTCACCATATTCACACTAGTTCCCTTGGGCAACGTTTCCATTTGGAAGTCCTCCTTGGCAAATATATGAGGTTTCAAAACTGTGGTGGCTTGTGGGGTCCCAAGCCATCGCTCTCTCTTGAATTTCTAATATAGAGCTTTCAAAATCGTGGTGGCTTGTGGGGTCCCAAGCCATCTCTCTCTCTCTTGAATTTCTAACATAGCCTTCAACATGGAGGTTATATAAGAATTCATGCTTTCGCACTTGTGATTGTGCCTTGCAAAAAGAACAAACACTTGAAAGAAAGTTAGTAAATAAACAAACAAAAACAAAAGAAATCTTAGTCTCAATAAAATTGGAAATCCTAATGTTAAATCTACTTAGCTCCTCGGCAACGGCGCCAAATTGATGTTTGCTTATGCACACCAATTAAAACCTAATGTGCACACTATCAGAATCGTATGATATGTCGATGTAGCAATTTAGGATCAAATCCACATGAAATTAGAGATCGAAGACACTAGAAATGCACAAAATTCCCTAAGATAAGCAAATAGAAAATATTTGATTTTAAACCAACAACCTAAGTGAAATAAAAACAAAGGAAATAAAATGCAAGATGATAAAAGTCTATGAGTCTGTTTATCTTGGTGGATTGTCACTAGGGAGATGAGCTAACAATAAAACAATGATGCCAAAGAAAGAATAAAGAACCATCATAGAACATGAAATTCACAAATATGACCAATCTAATTATGTGGCACTAATCACTTCACTAATTACCTAATTATCATCAAATTTCGCTGGCAGTTAAAATTATCAACGAGCATTGAGAAACAATTTCAAATAGTTCACTAAACACTCTAATCATCAACTTCTGTTGGCTAGGATATGTAAAACTCATAAAAAGTTTTGTTCACGCATTTTCACAAACATCTTCCAGACAAGAAATGCCTAAGATCTAAATCAACTTGACCAAAGCTAATCTAGCATTAAGAACAACCTAAATGAAGGATCTAACAAGATACAATCTCAATCATCGTCATCTAACCATCAAATCCCCCTAATCCACCTTTAGCCTAAAGACCCATAGATTAGATCTACTCAAACACGGATAAAAGAGAAAAAAGGTAATAAACAAGACATATAAATCAAGAAAAAAGTTAATAAATATGAAGAGAGATTAAGAAGAGATTAAAATAAAATAGATATTGAACTCTAAAATGCAAGAATTACAAAGAGTTAAGAACAAGATAAGAACAAAGAGAAATCAAGAAAACTATGCATAGGTAGCTTATGGTTTTCTTTGCCCTAAAATGTGTATTTATAGCCAATAAAAATGAACCAGGTCTGTTCCAAATTAAAACAGAATAAAAATGCAGTGGCAAGCCTGGAGCATTTGGGTAGCCCGACGGGTGTCACAGACAGGCGGGTTTCTGCGAGAGAAGGCCGATCTGGAGCAATTGGAGAGTCTGGCAGGTATCAAAGACTGGCAGTTTCTACGAGAGAAAGCTGACCTGGAGCAATTGGAGAGCCTGGCGGTTTCTGAGAGTAATAGCTTATCTGTGAACACCTTCTTGCTTCTTCATGACTTCTTCTTGCTTCACCTTTTGTTCCACAACTATCCCAAGTCCTTAAGTTTCATGGCGGTGTCACAGACAGGCGGGTTTCTGCGAGAGCAGGCCGACATGGAGCAATTAGAGAGCATGGCGTGTATCACAGACTGGCGGGTTTCTGCGAGAGAAAGCCGATCTGAAGCAATTGGAGAGCCTGACGAGTGTCACATGCAGGCGGTTTGTGCGAGAAATAGCTTATCAGAGAACACCTTCTTGCTTCTTCATGATTTCTTCTTGCTTCACCTTTGCTCCACAACTATCCCAAATTCTCAAGTTTCACCTTGCTCCATAATACCTAAAAAAGACACAAATGACTATGCAAATGCATGAAATGCACTCTAAGACTCTAAAAATGCATGACAAGAAGAAAAGACACATATGCATAAAAATGATTGAAACATGATCAAAAGTGAGATCAAAATTTACAAAAACAAAGGCTAAAATTATACAAAATAAACGAATATCAGGCTTGACGCGGCGTAGAGTTGGCTCTCGGCGTGAGATACGTTAGATGTCTCCTCCGAGAAACTGATTTACTAGGGGACAGCTGATCGGTGAATCGGCGGCGTTCTCCCTGTGACTTCTCTCTCTAGGTAGTCTTTTTCTCCCTCCACTGCCTCGTTCTCTCTCATGAAGTAATAAGGTCTCTCAACTCTCGTCCGTCGGCACAACGCCCTGTTGGTTCTAACTCCATCGCCTCGGTCGGTGGTTAGCGGCAGAGGTTTCTTCTCTGTCATGGCGGAGGTGTTTTGTTTTGCACCAGTCCCAAAATTGAAGATAGATGCTTGAGGCGGAGGTGTTATGTTTTGTATCGGCTCATGGTGATCTTTTGTGCCACCGGAGATTCTTGCGGTGTTAACTTCTCGGCGGCAACGACCCTAAGTCATTTGCTAGGGTTTTCGTCTAACTGGGCTTACAATTTTCTATCTTTTTGTTTTTCGGTTGGGCTAGCTTAATTTTTTTTCAGTTTGGGTTTCCTAACCAAGCCCAATATGGAATTATTTTGATTAGATCTTATGGGCTGAAAACACCAAAAACCCACAAAAAATATTAAATAATACAACAAAGAAATCAAAAAAAAAAAAAAATGGACACAGCTGTTCGTGGCATAATACATTAACTTTCGTAGTGAGGGGCCTGAGGGCGTTATGGATTAGAAAAAAGGTTAAAATGGTATAGTCCATGCATTAATCATTTTTTTCCGTACCATAAGAAAAAATACTACAAAGATCTGCATGAAACACTGAATAATTTGTTTTTAAAAGATAAAAGTATTGAAGTTGCAATCACACATGTTAGCGTACATCTACATGCTCACTACAAAAAAAAAAAAAACATGTCTTATTCCCACCAGAAATAAACCAGATTGGATGACGGAAGACTTGTCATTAGGTTACATCAAGTTATGGATAGAGCCACTTGTTGCTGAACAGGCATAAACAAACTCGGTTAACAGCAAAAACGCTAACCACACCAATGATGCAAAAACTTATGAAGTATGTTATGAAGAAATTATAAATAATCTAATTTCTTTTAATACATTTTTCTTTTAAATTCTAATGTATACGCTTATCATGAACTTTTATTTTGCATACAAAACTAAGGATATGCTTGCGTTTATTGAGGAGACACATATTTCCAAAAAAAAACAGGCACTATATCCAACAATAAGGCTAAGTGGATCGTGGAAAAGATAAAGAAAATCATGTCGGAGCGCTTGTCTAAAATTCAATCCCAAGATCCATCGTTTGAGTCAAACGTCCTTACCCAAACCGAGATCAATGCTTTAGTTATTCAGGTAAGTAAATTTTATGTTTCAATTTTGTATTTTAAGTTTAACTTTTTGATTCTATCTCATATCATGTTTCAATGCGATGTTTCTTTTTTTTCTCATGATATTAATATGTTAGTTACTTATTTTACTCATTTTCAATTAGGTTTTAAGTTGTTGTTTTGATTTTTAAACATTCTTCAATTTATATGCGGCGCATGTTGTAAAAGGACGCCGTTTCATATTCGCTACTCTTCCCGCCGATAGAATCATCTTTTTGCATTCTCATCTAATTCCGAGACGGATGAATTGTTACGGTTGGCTAACGAGAAGATTGCAACATTAGAAAAAAAAACAAAAAGCAAGAAGGACAAGGAAATCAAGTATTTTAACGATGTTCGGAAGATGATTCTCGGCAAGTTCCCGGATTTGCAACCACCACCGTCTCCGGAAAATGATGACGACGAGGCGCAATGTTAAATCCTTTGTTATTTGTGTGTTTTTTTTTTTGTTGTTTGTGTTTTTTTAGGTCTTCATTGTAGTTTAAAAACTTTTGGATTTATATATATTTTTCATGTTTTTCGTATTTTTCGTATTTTTCTTTTTTAAAATTTTCTTTTTTGTGGGAAATCTATAGAAAACGTTTCATGAAAAATCGGTATAAAATATTTTGTAAAAAATTGGTAGGAAACATTCCATAGAAAATTGGTGGGAACTTTCCCACCAAAAACCGGTCCGAAATTTTTAGTGAGAAACCAGTAAAAAAAGTTTTCCACCAATTTTTCAACGGAAAATTTCCCACGTATTTCTGGTTAAAAAATTTGTACTGATTTCTCACCAAATTTCAATTTCGCACAAGCAATTTCTAACAAAACCATTCGGTGGAAAATGCCTTTTCCCACCGATTTTCAACCAAAATGACCGTGGGAACTAGACCACCTTCTTGTAGTGGTTATATTGTTTTCTTACGTCATATCCTATATGTTTGTTATGTATGTATATAATTAACTTTTGATATGCCGTTCTTTCAAAACCTTGCATGTTTTCTAAAAATTCTTAGATTTCTAAGATCACACATAACCAAATTATACATCGTTTGAGTCAAATATTTTCCATTTAAAAAAAAAGGAATAGAGAATAGATAGTCAAATCAGAACTTCAAACTGTTCTGATCTAATATGATCTGAACCAAAAACAAAATAATGAAGTAACTTCACATATTTATTTAATTTTATTTCTTTTATAAGAGAAAAGTAACTTGCAAGATCATGAAATATGTGATATACACTATACTCATCCTGCCTTGAGAGATTACTTTCTTTGAACGATGAAGAGGATTGTTCTCAACTTTTCATAAGAGCAAGCAACAATCCTCAATAACAAGAACATATTTAAAATCTCATAATTTTTCTTTAGTTTTTAGAAAATCAGCTCTCTCTCGAAGAATCTTCTGCCCCATATACCTACACAATATAACGCTCCAAATTTATATCTTATGTTTAGTTAGATGTGTAAATCATTTGTTTCACTTGGTTGTATGCTAAAGTATTTACCTTCCGAGCATCATGATCGTGGCTTGAGGATTAGTCCCGGGGCTCTTGAGAAACGTGGATGCATCGATGACCCTCAAAGCATCAATCCCTAATACTTTGTAATCATTGTCGACTACTTTTCCAACTTGACAACCTCCATGGTAATGATAAATAGTCATCACGGTATCTTTACAAAACTGTTGCAAATCTAACGTTGAGTTTCTGTCCCTTGGCCTCAGATTGGTGGGAATGGGAAGAATGAGGTTCAGCAGTTCACGCCCGCTCACTCCAGGGTACTTGTACTTGGAGAATCCCTTCGAATCTATCACTTTAATTATAGCACTAACTCCTTCAACACAATCATTCAAATCCTCTGGTTCTTGGTAGTAGTTGAATGTCACCGAAGGGTTATCATCTGGATTTGTGTTCCGCAGCTCCAAATGACCCCTCGAGATCGGTCCATCCACTTTCTGAAGTATCAAACCGTTTTGTGTCGGCACCTTCAATGGAGGATCCAAAGATTCTAAAAAGCTAGAGATGATTTCTGTGGGGAGTTTCATCTGCATAAAACATCATAAAAAACAAAAATAGCTATTAGCCTTGTGAGTAACAATTTTGTATAACGTTTAGACTATAGAAATCAGTTTTATATAATCCAAACGTTTAATTGATTAAGTATATGAATTGGTTAATTATACCTCATTCAGAAGATTTATAACACCACTGAAGTAGCTGTGGATCAAATTAAAAGAGAAACTTAACCCACTATCACCTTCAATGAAACCATCAAAATGTGGGATACCAGCGACTTGGACAAGGGACACTTCTACAGGTTCAGGAGAAGGGATGAAGACAGGATTCATCGGGTTGTCACCCATTCCTTGTCCTACCATGGGGTGATCTATAATGATCGGATTCACCCCATGGTCTGCAAGATGGGCCTCGGGGCCAACACCACTCAGCATCAGTAGCTGCGGGCTTGCGATGGCACCCGCTGATAAAATCACTTCGTTCAGTGAGTTATTTGCCGCTAGTTTTGCCTTGTGTAACACTCCATCTGCATCTCGGAATATCACCCCATTTGCCTTGGGCCTCATATTTCCTGTATAACAAACCAAAATCAAAATGATCACAACAGTTATATGATACATTTATTGCTCAAAAAACACCAAAGAGAACAATTGAAAATCACGGTTTAATATTAAGATTTTTGGCAACAAAAATAATAATTATAATTTGAACCTTAGGGTCTAACTGGTGATCAAAGGAATGATGAGGAATAGTGAATTCCCCTTCATTCCTTAATTTTTTTACCATTTATGAGTAAAAAATATTCCTATCATTCTTTATCATTCCTTATTCTAAAAGGAATTATAGAACAAAATCATTCCTTATCAAATTTGGGGAGGAACAATAATTCCCATTTATTTATTCCTTTCATTCTTTTCCTATTCATTCCTATAGTTATTTTTATGGTCACCAGTTAGAGCCTAAATTGTTTGTTTTAACTTTTAACTATGCTATCACAAAATTTGTTACTAGCATTCTCTTGAGACATAATAAATAAACCCCAAAAAAAAATCATAAATAGCAAAACAAAGTGCCGAGGTTTTTTGGTTTCTTTTCTTATCTTGGTCTTGAAAAAAAAAATAAAGAAAATTATTAACCAAAGAACACAAGTTAAAAGGGGACCATTAGTAACTCTATCAATCACCATTACCTTTGTCGGTGAAGAGGATCTTATGAACTGAGGCGTGCAAGTAGACAGTAATCATATTCGGATCAGCATACTCCAACAGATCCGCCGCCGTGTGTCTCCGACCATCCCGATCAAATATCGTACCGCCGATTTTCGTCCCATGGATATGTTCGTACGTGAAACCATTGTACGGAACCACTCCAGCTTCCAAAAGCCCATCTATAAACGCCGATTGCCATCCCTTGACCTCTGGTTTGAACGCCACTTTCTTCTCGACCCACTCGTAAGCCGCTTCGACCTCTTCTCTCTCCCAACCGGATTGCTCCACGAAATCATCTTGCGCGCGCGAGTAGAACCCCGCGTTTAGCACCGTTCCCCCTCCGAGCACACGCGCGCGTGCGTTTAAAACGCCGTCGGAGATGAAAAGCTGCGACCACGAGCTTGGTGTTGTGTTCAAGAGATTGGTAAAGACGTTTCCGATGTCTGTGTCCCTCGGGTTGTCGTAAGGGGACCCACCCCGCTCGAGAACTAAAACGGTTGCGTTTTGGGAGAGCGTTGCGGCTAGTGCACATCCCGCGGTTCCTCCTCCGATGACTATGTAGTCGAAGTGAGATAACTTTGGTGCTGATGTTGCATCTTTCATAAAACTATAATCACCACCAGCTTCACGAAAACAAAATTTTACAAAAATAAAATATTGGAATTTAGTAGACCATGAGAGTAACCTAATCATTAACTGAATGGTAAGTATAAGTATACATAAAAATTCATAAATTGAAATGGTTAGCGGAAGAAAGTAATAATCGTACCTTTTTCGCAATAACACGAGCCGTGGAAGATGAAAATGGCGACGATAACAAAACGAAATATTCGGAGTATGTGAAAATCCATTATGGTGTAAGATTGTATTCTAAATTTTACCACTCCCAAAAATTATACTTACTTTCCTTTCGGGGCATATATATAAAGAAAGACTATATATGATAAGCTTTATATAATGTTGAGACTTGAGAGCCGTATATAATCCTCTTGTTGAGATCTGTATATGATCAAGGTCAGAGCCGTGTCTTCCCTTGTCTAGAAAAAGCAATGGGCTTAGGCCACCAAAAAAAATCTATTAACTTAAAGGCGACATTTTTTATACAAATCGTTTGATTTAGTTAGTTGAGTTAATTTTATGTTTAGTTTTAACCATTTTTATAGATTGTATGATTAAATTTTAGGATTTATAATGTTTGGCAAAAATTCTTAACAAAAGTATATATGTTTTCTCAATGTCTTTTAAACTAAGTACCATAAACTTATACTTTTATAAATTTAAAAAGTAAAAAAAACACATGTTTAAACAAAAGAAAAAACCATTAAAAATAATATTTTTTTTGGCTCAGGCTACTATAAGTCTAGGCACGGCACTGATCACGGTTACGACAAAGTCTTATTCGATGACTTTTTTCTAATTTTTAAACCTTATATATCTCGCCCCATTAACTTAATTGGTCCATATATTTTTGGAGGATATATATATTTCCATGTTTGATATTTTTTTTAATTAACAGTGTATATATGGTCGATGTTACTCCGCCGTCTTTATTAGGTATATCCATCCGTTTACTATTTATGGATTTCAAATGGTTAGGTATTTTGCAATATTTTCTTTGGATGGCGTAGAGGATTTTTGAGAGTCTTGAGATCATTGTCGACCACTTTTTTCAACTTGACATTCTCATTGTCGACCACTTTTTTCAACTTGACAACTTCCATGGTAGTGATAAATCGTGAACCGAATCGATATGAACCGAATTTTTAGGTATCAAACCGGTATAAATATCCGAATGAGAACCACACTGTCATATCCGAATAATCGGTACTAAACCCGAATCGAACGGGTACCCAAAATACCCGAAATAAAATTATATACAAAACCAATATTAGTTATATTTAGATTTATAATAACAAAAATATAAAATATTATAATTACAAACTGAATATACCAATTATGTTTATAGGTTTTCAGATATTTTTATATATTTTTCAAGTATTTTGGGTAAATCAAGTATTTTCGGATATATATTTTTTTGTTTTATTTGGTTACAAATACCCGAAAATACCCGAATCGAACTAAAATTATGGTTATTTTTGGGTTTAAAAATCCGAACCGATCCATAAACAATCGGTTTTCGGATAAAATCTGGTTCCTCAACCTTGATACAGAACCGACCCGGATCCGACATGAACCGAACCGAACCCGACCCGAGAATAAAAAATAGACGAATGAGACTTATAGCGTAAAACCGAAGTAACCAAAATCCGAATAGACTCGATCCGAACCCGAACAGATACCCGAATGTCCAGGCCTAGCCGTATCTATACAATACTGCTTCAAATCGAACGTTGAAAATATGTGCCTTGGCCTCAGATTGATAGGAAGGGCAAGAATGAGATTCAAAAGTCCACGCCCGTTCACTCCAGGGTACTTATACTTGGAGTATCCCTTCAAATCTATCACTTTGATTATAGCACTAAGTCCTTCAACACATGCAGTTATTCAAATCCTTTGGGTCTTGGTAATATAATTGAATGTCACGGAAGAGTACGTATTCTTCAATTTGAAGATATGTAGGTGGAAATACCATTTTAGACGAGGTTGTTCCAAAAACGCCAACAAGGCCAATTGATATCTTCACCAAAGACATTTAAGTGACTAGACCGATTAGTCGGCAACTACTAGCCAAGTCTCCAGTTGGAAACACCATTACAATGTCAATAATTTGTTCTCTTAATTAATTAGTGTTTTACTGATTGTATTTTTATATTATAATTACAAACGATTTGTCGTTCCTATTTTAGGCCTGAATTCAATTAGGGCTTCTTAAGCGAAAAACTGAAAAGTTTGCTGGAACGGAAAACGAGGTGTCTCCCACGCATCCTCAAGGTGACTGTTCGAATTTCCTAAAGCTTAAACCTGACTTTCAATTCCGCGCCACCGCATCCGATCAAGGTATGATTTTTGTTTTCCCCAAACTCCCGATATCGATCATCTTGTGATTGTTGTTGTTAGTTTTTCGATTCCGAACTGATTTCGTCACTCAACTTACTTTGTCCAGTTTACTCTTCGAACATATTATTCTATCGCTGTTGATTTCCGATTTTTAGGGTTCCTTCTTAGCTAATCGCTTTTAGTCTCGTTACTTAAGAAATTCGTTTCACGATCTCGAGCACCCCCATTGATCCTCTTGATTCGAGATTAAGAATCGTTCCCCTTTAGTTACTTCATGACGGGGCATATAGATAGAAAAGGGAAAAGAATCATGACTGACAGCGAAGCGATTCCCACCTCGAGGGTAAATCGTGGTCCGAGATTCCTTGAATCGTCTTTTCGAAATGCTCCGCCGGAAGCATACGCCTCTGCAGACCGACTGATGAGAAATAGAATCTCATCTCGTCAAAACATGGTGCAGCCTGATTCAGTCGAGATCAATTCATTTCCGTCGGAAGTGGAAAGTTCCGGAAACCGAGGTATTATCTCTGGTGACAACTCAGATGCTGCCAATGAAAAGGATCACGGTAAAAAGGACGATGATACCAACACAGGAGGAATTCCAAAGAGGATTGTTGATATATCATGGTTTTTATCCATTTTTGGACCATGATATAAGTGTTTTTATTGAGTCTTAGTACTATTTTCGAGTCCTATTAGAGTCTTTGCAGGTTCAAGTACAATTGGAGCTGAATTGGAGATTTGGATACATAGTGTAGCTCAATGGAATAAAGTCACGAATTGTTGAAGTCGGATTGAAGTTGAGGAATGAGTGTCGATCGACACAGACAGGTTTTCCTATTCCAAAGACGTGACGTTTCCAGAATTCCGCAGAAAAAGAAATCTCCAAGACTTTTCCTAATCTTTCAAGGAATTGAGGATTCGTATTTGACCCTATAAATATAGTTTTCAAAGCCATTGTTTAGGCATTATCTCATACTTTAAGAATCATAGAAGTTTAGGTTTTTTGAGAGAAAAATCAGACTCTTTTAGAGCAGATTTGGAACTCCTTTATTTCTTCTATTGATTTCTTTTATGCTTTCTATTCAAATAATAATTTTTGTTTCATTGATCATGTCTGAGTAGTTTGCTTGTTAGGTTTAGGGTTTTTCAAAGGTGATTGATGAATTGTTAGGTCGAATTGAATTGTTAGGATAAAATCATTAGAGTTCTTCATCTGGATTTGTGATTAATGCTTATTCTAGCTTCATGACCTAAAATCCGATCTTAGGTTAATTAATATATGCGAGAGTATTATTAATTACCTGAACTAATGTTAGATGAGCAAAATACCTATTCGCAAAGAGATTTGGTTTAGGGATTTTGTGAACAATTGAACCTGTTATTAATGCTTGTCTGAATTGATAGGATTTGCAAAGAAAATTGAAATTCTAGGGTTTAGACATAGATAATCTTCGCAGCGAGAGTTGGTTGATTTTACATTAGTGTTTCAAGTTCAAGAACAGTTCTTCATAATTCATAACATTCTGTCTAGATCTACAATTAGGATTCACCTGAGAATTTCCCTGAACCTAACGTTTCGTTTCTTGAAGTTTACACCGTTTTATTTGCTTTTTATCTTTTACTTTTAAATCTTTGTTCTTAGGATAATTCAAACCTAGAAAACCATAGTATAGCTTTCACTTCCCTTGGGATTCGATAACCCTTTATACTTCAACTGCTTTGATGTGCACTTGCAGTATTGATTTATTGGGTAAAACTTTGACCCTATCAAGTTTTTGGCGCCGTTGTCGGGGAAGTAATAACTGCCTACAGAATCTAGTATTAGGATTTTGACTAGATTTTTGTTTTTGTTTTAGTTACTGAAGCTTTTAGTTTCTTATTTTTGTTTCAGGTGCATGCCCAGTACCATAAGTAACAAGGAAAAGGAACTAATCGCACTCAACCAGGAACTCGTCCGTCTCGAACGTACGAACCGAAAATCTGCATGAGTGTCGATCGACACCACATCGAGCATCGATCGACACCCTGCGAAGACAGAGATGGCGGAGCCTGTGATTATGATTCGTGATGAGGCTGGAAACTTCACGGATCTGGACGGCAATAGGAGAAACAATCGTGGCCAGAGACTTGATGATAATGGAGCTGTTATCATCGAGCAACCAATACAAATCGCACCTGCAGAAGCTGGACGTGGAAGAACTCTTGGCGAATACAACAGACCAGACCAGTTCTATGCTAATAGAGCTGCGATCCGTCCTCCTGCATTCCAGAGGAATGACTTCGAGCTGAAGCCTGCCTACTACACACTTGTGGCTCAGCATCCATTCCATGGTCTTCCTCAAGAGCACCCCATGGATCACATCGAGAGATTTGAGGACTTGGCATCAAGCATTAAGGCTAATGGAGTGTCCAATGATTATCTCTTCTGCAAGCTTTTCCCCTACTCGCTTGCTGGAGATGAAACATACTGGCTGAAGCAGTTGGATCCAGGATCCTTAACCACTTGGGAGGAAACAAAGAATGCATTCTTATGCAACTTCTTTGATGATGCAAGGTCCGAGGAGCTCAGGACAAAGATCACTACATTCTCCCAAGGACCTACTGAAGCATTCAACGCTTCTTGGGTGAGGTTCAGAGCTTACCAAAGGGACTGCCCACATCATGGTTTCAGCGAGCCGACTCTTATCGAAATCTTCTACCGAGGGATCGATTGGAGGTACCAGATGGCTTTAGACGCTGCGAGCAATGGCAACTTC
This sequence comes from Alliaria petiolata, assembly GCA_020283515.1. Lineage (NCBI taxonomy): Eukaryota > Viridiplantae > Streptophyta > Magnoliopsida > Brassicales > Brassicaceae > Alliaria > Alliaria petiolata. The sequence goes on from JAHZTW010000001.1 coordinate 336,577,882, forward strand.
AACACCAGATATCCAGAAGATGCGATGGTGCTTATAGAGAATTTGGCCTCTTGCAACAACACCAAGAATGCAGACTTTGAGAGGAAACAACATACTGGTGCAAATGGAGGAAACCAAATGGCTAAGGTTAACAGGAAGCAGGAAATCTTGGTGGGGAAGAAGCAAGTTCACTTTGCTAATGAAGTAGAGACCTTTGAGCCTGAGCAAGAAGAAGTTAACTATGTCAATGATGCTGGTTTTCAAGGACAGAGGTTCAACAATCCGCAAGGCTATGGTTCCTCTTACCAAAAGCCTTTTCAAAATAACAATTTCCAAAGAACCTATGGTTCTTCTTCTTACCAGAAGCCTCATGCACAAGACAATGAGATGAAGTCCATGAATCAACAGATCTTGGAAGGTCAACAGAAGATGGCTGTGGATTTCAATGGGAAGATTGATGCTTTGTACACAGATCTGAATGGGAAAATTGAGTCTCTAGGGACTCATGTCAAGCAATTAGATGTTCAAGTCGCTCAAACTGCGGGAGCTTTGAAGAGACAAGAAGGATTTCTTCCTGGAAAGACAGACGTGAATCCTCGTCGTCATGTCAATGCCATCATGGTGAAGAGTGTAGAAGAAATCGTGGCACCTCAGGAAGTTGAGGAAGAAGAAGACGTTACAGTTGCAGAGGTGGTGTCGATCGACACCACTGCTGAGTGTCGATCGACACCAGTGGAAAATCTCGACGATTCGAGTTCTGGCGGACCGAATTCGACCAAAGCATCGACATCAGATACCAGTGTCGAACGACACCATGCCCAGATTTCACGAATTCATGCTGAAGCTTTGAAAGGTGAAGAGGAAAAGGTGTATAAATCTAAAATACCCTATCCCAGGCCTCCTAGAAAGTCTAAACAGGAGATAGAAGAAGCCAGATGAAAGGAAATGATGGATAAGCTGATGGTTGAGCTACCCCTAGTTGATGTAGTCAGACTTTCACCTGCATTAAGAAGATATGTCAAGAGAATGGTTGTCAATGTGTGAGTCCTTGATAGAGAAGCGATATCCTAACTCGAGATCACGAATTCAAGGAACTCTTGATCCTAAGCGGGATGCATGACCTAGAGGTCGTAATTACGATGTTGAAGGATCTGGATCTACAGGTCGCGAATGCGATGTCTAGGATCCTTGAACCAGAGGTCGTTAATACGATGTCTAGGGTTCTTGATCTAGAGGTCGCGAATGCGATGTCTAGAACAATAAGAGGTCGTGAATACTCTTCACAGTGCTTGAAAAGCTCTTTATAAATTTATTTCAATATCAAAGGTGAGGTTTACAAAGCCATTGAACACCTTTAAATACTAGCTAACGAGATATAGATGCATCTCTAGACCTAACCTTAGAAGGATTTATAATTATCCTTAAATAAAAGAAGAAAATAAATGTAAATAAAGAAACTAGGCAAACACGTATAAAGCCCATGACGTGTTTGCTTGAAAGCCCAAAACCAAAAGATGCGCTGCATCAGGTCCCTCCGGGTGGAAGAGGGTTCGTCCACGAATCACAAAGGTCGTTATCACCATGAAATGGAGACAAATGCTTGACGTTGAACACATCGGAAGTGCGAAGGTGGGAAGGCAGACGCACACGATATGCGTTTGCATTAATGCGTTCGACAATCTCTACTGGACCAATCTTTCTTGCTTTCAGCTTATTATACTCCCCAACAGGAAAACGATCCTTGGTAAGAGTAACCCAAACAAGATCACCTGGGTCGAAAAGAACCTCACGTCGCTTGGCATCAGCAGCTGCTTTGTACTTTGTCGTTGCTTGAGTCAGATTTTGCTGAGCCTGATGATGAACCACCTGAAGATCATTGATAAAATCGATAGCTTCGCCATGGTGACGCGAGCTATTTGGTAATGTCGTTAAGTTCAAAGGACATCGCGGAGTGATGCCATACACGACCCGAAAAGGGCAAAACCCAACACTGCGATTAAATGCATGGTTATGAGCAAACTCTGCTTGACACAACTTTGCATCCCAAGACTTGATGTTATCTCCAACCAAACATCGCAAGAGATTACCAAGGGATCGATTAGTGACCTCGGTCTGTCCATCGGTCTGAGGGTGATAAGCAGAGCTCATATCAAGACTTGTCCCCAGTAGCTTCCACAGGGAACGCGAAAAGTGACTAAGGAAACGTGTGTCACGATCCGACACGATGGAAGAAGGAAGACCATGCAACCGATAAACCTCACGAAAGAACAAGACAGCCACGTGAACTGCATCAGTGGTCTTCTTACACGGGATGAAATGAACCATCTTGGAAAATCTATCGACGACCACAAATATGGAATCAAAGCCCTTCTGAGTACGCGGGAGACCAAGAACAAAGTCCATACTCACATCCGTCCAAGGTTGCGTTGGAATGGGCAAAGGCAGATACAGACCAGCATTGGACGCCTTTCCCTTCGCATGATGACAAATGCGACAACGTTCCACAAAGCGTTTGACGTCACGACGCAGCGATGGCAAGAAATAGGAATCAGTGACCAGTTTTAAGGTCCTATCACGACCTACATGTCCCTCATTGTGAAGCTCTTGAATAATTTGAGATCGCAAGCTACACTCTGGAACACAAAGACGCAGTCCGTGAAACAAAAATCCATCGTGGATCGTATAATCAGACCGAACACCCTGGCTCGCATCCTCGAAAAGTCGCTCAAAGAAAGGATCCAAAGGGTAGAGGTCCGCAAAAGAAGAAAATCCCACAACGGAAGTGTGCATCGTCATGAGGAGACTATGACGCCGACTTAAAGCATCAGCAACACGATTCGTCTTACCCGACTGATGACGAATAGAGAATGTAAATTGCTGTAAATAAGCGATCCATGTAGCATGACGAGCAGAGATTTTAGCTTGACTATCTAGGTGACGCAAAGCATCGTGATCTGTAAAAAGAACAAACTCCCGATGAACTAAGTAATGACGCCAATGTTTAATCGCCTGGACAATGGCATAAAATTCGACGTCGTATGTGCTGTATCGCCCACGCGCACCAGCCAACTTTTCGCTATAGAACGCCACTGGGCGACCCTGTTGACTCAAGACAGCACCTATACCCAGCTTCGATGCATCGCAATGGAGCTCAAATTCCATCGTAAAATCCGGAAGAACCAAGATCGGTGTTGACGTCAACTTGTCCTTGATGAGCTCAAAAGCGGTCGTAGCTGCTGGAGTCCATTCAAACTTCCCCTCTTTCATGCAGTCGGTTATTGGTGCCATAATGGAACTAAAATGACTAACAAATCGCCTGTAAAAAGAGGGCAAACCGTGAAAGCTACACACTTATGTGATGGTGCGAGGAATAGGCCACGACCGAACTGCCTCAATCTTAGATGCATCAACTGCTAAACCCTTAGCTGAAACAATATAACCAAGAAAAAGGACTTCCGAAACACCAAATTCGCATTTGTGTTATGCCGCGAAAAACTTCTCCTTGCGCATGACCATCAATACATCACGGATATGGGAAATATGGTCGTTCATCGAGGAACTGAATATCAGGATATCGTCAAAATACACAACGACAAACTTGCCCATGAAAGGACGAAGTGCCTGATTCATGACACGCATGAAAGTGCTAGGAGCATTGGACAGACCAAATGGCATCACCAACCATTCGAACAAACCCTCACGCGTCTTGAAGGCCGTTTTCCACTCGTCGCCTGGCCGAATGCGAATCTGATGGTAGCCACTTTTCAAGTCGATCTTGGAGAAGATAGTGGCCGTGCCAATTTGATCCAACAAGTCGTCAAGCCGTGGTATTGGAAAACGATACCGGACCGTAATCTTATTAATGGCACGACTGTCCACACACATACGCCAAGTGCCATCCTTTTTAGGGATTAGTAATGCTGGGACTGCACACTGACTAAGTCTCTCGCGAATATGACCCTTTCGCAGCAGATCTTCTTCCTGACGTCGGAGTTCCTCATGCTCAAGAGGACTCATGCGATAGTGTGGACGATTAGGCAAAGTGGCTCCTGGAACTAGGTCGATATTATGTTGAATATCGCGGAGGGGAGGAAGCTCTGTCGGAAGCTCCGCGGGGAAGACGTCCGTGAAGTCATCAAGTACGGAAGCCAACTCTGGAAGTAGCGTGGCCGAAAGAACGTGCGATGCTGAGGCTGGTACAATCGCATAAGCAATCTGAGACGTGCGACATTCTGCTGAAAACTCTGAATAAGAACACAATAGAGCCATTGACTGTGGAGTGGCTTGTGGCTGAACTGAGGGTGGTGGCGAAGGAGGAGCTTGTAACGAGGACTCACGAGATGGGACTAAAACAATTTGATGTGTTTCCCAATTGAAGCTGTATGTGTTTTTGACACCATCGTGGATGATCTTACGATCAAATTCCCAAGGTCGCCCTAATAACAAATGGCTCACATCCATCGGTGCGACATCACAATAAGTGCGATCTCGATAGAAAGGTCCTATCGAGAAAGCTACTAGCGCTCGTTGAGTAATGCGAACACTTACACCTTCCTGCAACCATCCAAGAGTGTAAGGTGCTGGGTGGTCTTCTCGTGGAATTCCCAACTTATCCGCAGCCACATCGGAGATAACGTTTCGGCAGCTCCCTGAGTCAATGATGAAGCTGCAAACGCGTCCCTTAATCGTGCAAGTGGAGCGAAATATGTTGGTGCGAAGCCACCGCTCATCCTGACGACGTGGAGCAACACAAGATCGACGAATCACCAGTAAGTGACATGTATCTCCCTGTGTTGGATGATTGATGTCTCCGTCGGGGTCGTCATTATCGTCATGAGAGTCATACGCAGCTGGGAGATCATATGTTGAGTCTCCAATCATCAGACCGCGACGCGACTGGTGTGGGCAAGCTGTTTGCCTATGACCTGGCTCCCCACACGAGAAACATCGAAGAGCATTAGGTCGGGTTGACCTTCGTAAAGCCTGATCCTTGTGCGCTGGTGTGATACGAGTCGATGAGGTGACTCCCTCGCTGCCATCTTTCGCGGTAACAATCGTAGATCCACTACTTTGTTCCTGAGATTTGTTATGCGATGTCCAAGTGGGGGCACGAAATTGTTGCTCGAACGTTGCGGCACGCCTGTAAGCTTCACTTATGGTCGACGGATCAAATTGAGCCATCGCTGTCTGCAATTTTGGTCGTAGACCTCCAAGAAAGCGAGTGACCAGCTGAATCTCACTATCGTACAACTCGTTTCTTGTTAAGAGAAGGGAAAACTCTTCTGCGTATTCATCCACACTACGATGCCCCTGTCTCAGATTGTGCAACCTCGTGTACATGGTGCGATTGTAGTTATGCGGCAAAAAGGTTTTGCGTAAATGCTTCTTTAACTTTTCCCATGACCGAATTGGCTCCTTGCCGGTGCAAGTACGTGTTGATTTCAGTTGTTTCCACCACGCCGCCGCATGACCCCGAAATCGCATTGCCACTAGAGAAACACGACGATCTGTCGGAACCTGTTTGAATTCGAGAACTTCGTCGACAGAAACCAACCAATCGAGTAGCTCATCACCGCGGATACCACCTTGAAACTCAAGAATATCGACCCGAAAGCCAAGTTCCCATATGTTGTCACGTCCATCACCATGGTTGTCATCACGCCGGGCTCGTCGATGGTGATCATCCTCCTCGTCTTCAGCATCAACATCTTCTTGGCGATTAGCGAATGGATTGTCACCATCGTTGTTCACGCGAATCGGATTGCGAGCATCCAAACGAGTCAACAAGGTTTCACCTATCTCCTGGATTGACGCAAAGATCGTCGACTGAATGTTCTCCTGCATCGCGAGGAGCGTCGAACGTAGCTCTGCCCAATCGGTTGTAGGACCACGGTTGTCACCACCGGTTTTGTTGTTGTTTTTCGGAGGCATCGTCAAAGCAACAACACGCACAAGAACGTTCCTAGTCTGATACCAACTGATAGAGAGGCGTAAGCGATATCCTAACTCGAGATCACGAATTCAAGGAACTCTTGATCCTAAGCTGGATGCGTGACCTAGAGGTCGTAATTACGATGTCGAAGGATCTGGATCTATAGGTCGCGAATGCGATTTCTAGGATCCTTGATCCAGAGGTCGTTAATACGATGTCTAGGATTCTTGATCTAGAGGTCGCGAATGCGATGTCTAGAACAATAAGAGGTCGTGAATACTCTTCACAGTGCTTGAAAAGCTCTTTATAAATTTATTTCAATATCAAAGGTGATGTTTACAAAGCCATTGAACACCTTTAAATACTAACTAGATATAGATGGATCTCTAGACCTAACCCTAGAAGGATTTATAATTATCCTTAAATAAAAGAAGAAAATAAATGTAAATAAAGAAACTAGGCAAACACGTATAAAGCCCATGACGTGTTTGCTTGAAAGCCCAAAACCAAAAGATGCGCTGCATCAGTCCTGATGAAGGAGCATTGCTTACCAGAGACCTGAATGCAATTCTCTTGAACATAGTTCCAAGGAAGAAGAAGAAGGTGTGGGTTTCTGAACAAGTCAGTGATGTGATTCAGAGGAGGATTCCAGAGAAGTTACCTGATCTAGGAAATTTTGTGCTAGATTGCTCAATCTCAACAGGAAGGTTTCCTCGTTCTCTGTGCGATCTTGGTTCAAGTATCAACTTGATACCATACTCCGTCGTTGTTCGACTTGGAATGACTGATTTCAAGCCAACCAGAATCTCCCTTGTCCTAGCTGATCGATCCAAAAGAATCCCAGAAGGTGTTCTAGAAGATGTTACATTGAAGATTGAAGGTTGCATGATTCCCACAGACTTTGTGGTGTTGAAATATGATGAAGAACCTACAGATCCTCTTATTTTGGGAAGATCATTCTTGGCTTCAGTTGGTGCCATCATTGATGTGAGAAAAGGGAAAATAGAGCTTGACTTGGGTGATGTTGTCATGAATTTTGACATGGACAAGTTAAGAGGACCATCCACCATAGATGGTCAATCTTTTTCAGTAGAGATTTCCATGGATCAAGAGCCAATCAGAGAGGATTCAGACGACATTACTGTTGGGAATGACAAGGAGCTGGATTCTAAAGTGCAAGTGAACAAACTGGTTGTTCAAGAGGCATTGGATGGAAATTATGAGAAAGCTATGGAACTTGAAGATTCGAGTGGAAACATAGTTGCTGATCATCTCTTCAGGACAATGGGCGAAGATGAGGATCTAATCAATGCCAAGTTGATGGAAGAAGACGTTTTTGTGATGGAGGCAAGGATTGCAGAGCTGAATTGCAGAAAAATTGCCGAAATTCAAGCTGCAGAGTTGGTGTCGATCGACACCACTACTAGTGTCGATCGACACCCTCCAAAGATCACGACACAAGCCGTCTCCAATGCTGCAACCCCATCATCTTTGGTCAAAAAGACGCCTCCACATCCTACATCCCAGAAACCTCGAAGGAAGCAAAGGTATGCACTCCCTGGAATCAATTCCAAACCTCCTGATCTTGTCAATAAGAACTCTAAAGGTTCAAAGGATGCTTCACATTTATGCAAGCAACGAGATTCTCGTAGAAGGCTTGCTATTTCTTTTGATGATTCTGCAGGAAAACGAAGTGTCCCACCCGAACTCAAGTCCCACCCTGCTGCTGTTCCTCAATTCCTTGGTCGCTTTCATGCAACTAACGCCTATACACCACCATGGATGAGAAGACATTCATCTGGGAAGCATTCGATGCCACCCTCTGATCCACCAGACGTCTGAACCCCGACACAGTTAAATTAATGACTGAAAACGAGCGCTGAGTGGGAGGCAACCCACTGTTAGATACGTTTTTCTTTTTATTTTGTTTTGGTTTTACTAAAGTCCTAGTTTCAGTCAGTCGAAAAAAGGAGAAATTGGGCTCGACAGACCAGTGTCGATCGACACCATTATAGTGTCGATCGACACCACGCGCAGACGAAGGTAAGTCTTCCAACTGGTCTTTTATGTTGTTTCTAATCTTTCTTTTAGCCAACTTCGGGCTTAATAACACTGGGGACAGTGTTGTTTAAGTCTGGGGGAGGTGATAACTGACTTTGTGTTTTGTTTTGAGAGTCAAAAAAAAAAACTTGTTTTATTAAGTCAAAATAAGTGAAATTTTCAATTTTCTGAAGAACTAACCAGAGAAGATTGACACTTGAAGGATTATTGCCATAGCAGTTGATTGGAGGTTTTACTATGTAGAAAACTGCAAGTGGATCAGTCTAACAAAGAGAGTTCAGATTCATGCTTAGAGCTTGGTATTCATTGGACTTGATTCCTCTTTAAGCACTGAAAAGATAAGAACACTACAGTCTCTCCTTGATCTTCCCTTTAGAAAAGAAAGAAAAAAGGAGTCTAAGTTAAAGGAATAGTGTAAAGATCTTCATGAGCCTGTCTCCTCACAAGAAACAATATTAGTGAGAGCTCATGAACCTGTCTCCTCACAAGGAACACAAGTAAGAGTAGCAATATTCCAAGACTTCAAAAGGAATGAGAAAATTCAATGAAAAGATCTGTAGAACACCCTGAAAATGGGCAGCAGTTGACTAAGAGAAGAGAAAATAGGGGAGCTGTAGAAGGACTATCTTGATCAGGCACTAAGGAAGGGAAAGAATTTGTAAGTCCTTTGTCAATACTGTTGTTTGAGTTCGAAATTGTGTGAGCAAAATGGATTTGAACTTGATTTGGGAGATTGCTAAGCTTGTGATAAGCATACTGAAATACTACCTAAGGTTGGCTCAATGGTATGTGGATTCAAGAGTGTTGGTTCGATGTGGCGTTCTGAAGGTTAGCTGGATATTTCTTTTTCAAACCTCGACTCTGTACTTGGTTTCTGTTTTGCTTGAGGGCAAGGAAAAGCTAAGTCTGGGGGAGTTGATATATCATGGTTTTTACCCATTTTTGGACCATGATATAAGTGTTTTTATTGAGTCTTAGTACTATTTTCGAGTCCTATTAGAGTCTTTGCAGGTTCAGGTACAATTGGAGCTAAATTGGAGATTTTGATACATAGTGTAGCTCAATGGAATAAAGTCACGAAGTGTTGAAGTCGGATTGAACTTGAGGAATGAGTGTCGATCGACACAGACTGTTGGTGTCGATCGACACCAAGTTTTCCTATTTCAAAGACGTGAAGTTTCCAAAATTTTGTAGAAAATGAAATCTCCAAGACTTTTCCTAATCTTACAAGGAATTGAGGATTCGTATTTGAGCCTATAAATATAGTTTTCAAAGCCATTTTTTAGGCATTATCTCATACTCTAAGAATCATAGAAGTTTAGGTTTTTGGAGAGAAAAATCAGACTCCTTTAGAGCAGATTTGGAACTCTTTTATTTCTTCTATTGATTTCTTTTATGCTTTCTATTCAAATAATGATTTCTGTTTCATTGATCATGTCTGAGTAGTTTGCTTGTTAGGTTTAGGGTTTTTCAAAGGTGATTGATGAATTGTTAGGACGAATTGAATTGTTAGGATAAAATCATTAGAGTTCTTCATCTGAATTTGTGATTAATGCTTATTCTATCTTCATGACCAAGAATCCGATCTTAGGTTAATTAATAGATGGGAGAGTATTATTAATTACCTGAACTAATGTTAGATGAACAAAATACCTATTCGCAAAGAGATTTGGTTTAGGGATTTTGTGAACAATTGAACATGTTATTAATGCTTGTCTAAATTGATAGGATTTGCAAAGAGATTTGGAATTCTAGGGTTTAGACATAGATAATCTTCGCAGCGAGAGTTGGTTGATTTTACATTAGTGTTTCAAGTTCAAGAACAGTTCTTCATAATTCCTAACATTCTGTCTACATTTACAATTAGGATTTACCTGAGAATTTCCCTGAACCTAGCGTTTCGTCTCCTGAAGTTTACACCGTTTTATTTGCTTTCTGTCTTTTACTTTTAAATCTTTGTTCTTAGCATAATTCGAACCTAGAAAACCATAGTGTAGCTTTCACTTCTCTTGGGATTCGATAACCCTTTATACTTCAACTGCTTTGCTGTGCACTTGCAGTATTGATTTATTAGGTTGACCCTATCAATTGTCATGCCGAGGCATTTTGCCAGGGTGAAAGATGGGAGGTCCTGGATGACTGTCGATATTCTAAACGAACTTTGGAGGCGATGTCGATTCTCGAGTGGGCTAGATATTAGAATTCCCTCTTCGAATGATAGACCGCAGAGGGTTCCGAAGGGTTATTTATGTGTCTATGTGTGCTTTTCACCGAGTTTGGACTCCATTTTCCTATTAGCTTGGTTCTGCTTGACTACTGTAGGCGACAAAAACTTCCCATCTGTCAGCTTTCATATGCTTCGATACGTCATATCGCATTTACCTCGGCTTTGGCTGGTTTGGCGGGAATTCCATTCGAGCATGATTTCTTTTAGAGAATCTCGGTTCTTAGAGGTGGAGGTATGTATAGGAGGACATATAGTCTTAAGCGTTTTCACACTTCCATGAAACACGGCATCATCGGTGGTGATCCCCAAAATAGAGTTCATAATTGGGATAATTATTTTTTCTTCGTTAAGATCGATAAGATCTCGATCGGAGCACGAAGATGAAACCTTTCTCTCATTGTTGATATAAAGCTGGTAGATCGAGTTCTATTGTGTGTCCTCTTTTGTCCCTTACTTTTCTGACTAAAAACACTTGTTGCTGTTCATCGCAGAAAATTAACTTTGGAGCCGACCCGCCCGGATTTTCTAAAAAGGTTCTTTATCTCGCAGAATTAAGCCGAACTTTCTGGGCGGATAAAGACAAGAAGGGTCCTTCGAGAACGAGGGAAAGATCGTTGAGTTCGACGTTCGAGCGAGTGCCGAAGCTAGGTTTATTATTATTATCGATGTTATATCTTAGTTTTCTCAGTTCTCATCAATGACTTATGCATGGCGTTTTGATTCTTGCAGCTATTCCGATTGAAGTTGATGTGGAAGTTCAGGCGCCCTCAATCAAGGAGATGGGTTTAAAGAAGAGGAACATGTCCATCACGATTGAAATCCCCAGTTTTCAGGAATCTGATATATCATGGTTTTTACCGATTTTTGGACCATGATATAAGTCTTTTTATAGAGTCTTTTGGTATTTTTAGAGTCCTATTAGAGTCTTTGCAGGTTCAGCTACGTTTTGAGCATAATTGGAGATTTTGAAGCATTTTGGAGCATTGTGCAATAAGCTGCTGAAAAGATGAAGTTGTATTGAACTTGGATGAACAGTGTCGATCGACACTGTTCATGGTGTCGATCGACAGCCCCCTAAAATCAAAGACGGTCGCGACGTTCACAAGATTGAAGAAAAGAAAATTGCCCAAAAAGTTTTTCTTATTTCCAAAAGTGCCCCAGCTCGTATTTTAACCTATAAATATAGTTTTCAGCCATTGTTTATGCTACACACAATATTTTAGAGAGAGATTTTAGAGAGCTTTGGGGAGATAGATCTTATCCTCTGTTCTTGAGAGATTTTGAACCCCTTTATTTCTTCTATTGATTTGTTTCATGCTTTCTATTCAAATTATGATTTTTGTTTCATTAATCATGTCTGAATAGTTTGCTAGTTAGGTATAGGGTTTTCAAAGGTGATTGATGAATTGTTAGGTCGAATTAAACTGTTAGGATAAAATCAATAGAGTTCTTCATCTGGATTTATGTTTAATGCTGATTTTAGCTTCATGACCTAGAATCTGATCTTAGGTTAATTAATAGACACGAGAGTGTTATTGATTGCCTGAATTAATGTTAGATGAGCAAATTACCTATTCGCAAAGAGATTTGGTTTAGGATTTTGTGAACAATCGAACCTGAACTTTAGTGCTTGTTTGAATTGATTGGATTTGCAAAGAGATTTGGAATTCTAGGGTTTAGACATATATCATCTTCGCAGCGAGAGTTGGTTGATTTTACATCGAGTTTAAGAATAGTTCCTCATAATTCCTAACATTCTGTCTAGATCTACAATTAGGATTCACCTGAGAATTTCTCTGAACCTAGCGTTTCATCTCCTGAATTTACAAAGTCGTTTAATTGTTTTCTGTCTTTTACATTTAATCTTTCTTCTTAGCTTAATTCAAAATTATAAATTCGTTGTGTGACTATCCCTTCCCTGTGGATTCGATCCCTAAATACTACAGTGATCTCTTAATTTTAGAGAGTAGCTCTAGGGTAAATTTGAGCAGATCAGAATCCTCCGCCAAAAAGACTAGAGTATCTCCTTTGAAAGAATCGTCAAGTGATGTTGTTGAACCTTCGGCACCCGGGGTCGAAAGGGCGATAAACAAGTAAGTCTAAAGTTTTCTTTGTGATTGTTTTCTTATCTCTATCGTTAGGCCTTCTGATAATCGTTTCAGCAGTGTTATTGCAGAGGAAGGGATCTCGGTAGAAAGTGAGACTAATGAGGCTCATATGCCTCACTCCGCTGCCGATGTCAATCCTAGAGAAAGGACGACTGGCAATGCAAACCCTTCGGCCGACGTTTCTGCCGACAAGGGGAATCTCGGTAAAGAGGCGTTGCCCGCTCATGCTCTTGATCTCTCGATGGGGGTAGATGATATCATTAAAGACACATCGGCAAGTCCACTGGGTGAAGAGGTTCATCAGGAGCCAGCATAAATTATTGCTCCTTGGGTTATCAATAAGGGGGATTAGGGCCGAACCTGAAGACGTTCTGGAAGCGCAAGACGGTCATGTCGAGCCCAAGAAAGAAGTGGACGAGGAAGATTTCGGTTGTGATTACAACCCTAATTCGTTCAAAATAAAATGGGATGGTAACTCTCCTTGCATGCATGACGAGGATTTTTGCACAAAGTTAATCTGGCGGTGCAAACCGAATCCGAGTTGGGTACTCCTTTTAATCAGTTGAAATACGCCAAGATGTTTTCTACTATGTCGAGTCATGTTGTCCAGGTTAGTGGTTCTCATTTTTAACTGTGACAACTTCTTTTTTCCTCGTTTCAATCAATAAAATTCCTTAATTTGGTATTAACAGGGTATGGGCATTTTTCCTCGATGGTTGATTTGTACGATTACGATCTTGCATCGGAAAGCAAACGTCTCGTTAAGGCTAAGGACAGCGTGTCTCAGCTTCTTGGCGCCGAGAAAAGGACGGCGAAACTGGAAAAGGCTAACGCGGTACTTCAAGTGGATGCTTTGGGGTTCAAGTATAAGGCCTTAAAGGCGAACCAACTCCAGGTTGAGTAGGCTGCTCTCGAGGCTAAGATTTCGTTTCTGGAAAAGAGAGTGTCGATAGTGCTGCGAAGTGACGACTGAAGGAGAAAGACTTCGCCGATCCAGAGAAGATATGGCTCGGCTCACCGCTGACCGAGTTTTCAGGGATGTTGTTGCTTGATTTGCCCCCAAAAGGATAAGGTCAAAGATGGAGTGGTAGGCTTTGCGGAAAACGAGGTGATGGTAGAATTCCTTCTCTACGGGGCCGAGGCTGTGATGTTCCGTCGAGCGTAATTTTATCTTTCGAAGAAAAGGTAGAGGATTGGTAACGGAAGAACGATGCTATTGATGAAGTCGTGATCGGAAATGGGGACTTTGCCATGTCAGAGAGATTGGTTCTTTTGTCTTTTCTTGGTGAGTTTTTCTTGGTAACATTGGGGTTATTGTTTTGACCATTTTGGTTCGCTGATTGTTTAGGCATGCGCTTGCCGATCTGTTTGAAGAGGCGTTAAAGTTCATCTCGAGACAAAACGATGCTGATAGAGATTGAGTGCGGGATGGTGCTACCGGTGGCAAACTTCAGCAGGGAATTGGATCTTATATCTTCTACTATTGCTGCTTAGTTCGGCTTGTTTTTCCTTGTTCAAACAATGTTACCCGGAAGGGTTTTCGTCCACTGTTTCTTATGCCGAAGTGCACTTTTTTTTTAATCTGTATATATATTTTTAATATATTGTTCTCACGATGAATTTGATGGAGCAGAGACTTGCTTTCTGTCGGGATATTCCTTTCTTTTCAAGATTAAGGAGTCAGTATTTTCTGACTCATTTTATGAGACTATGCGCTTCGGTAGATATGAAAATGGAGACTCGTCCGTTTGATTTATATGTGTTTGTTTTACGAGCTTAAAGTCAATCAAACAGTATTCAGTCGTTATCATTCCGCGAAACGATGCGAGACCGTGCTTTTTGGTCTCGGCGTACTCGACTTATACCACTAACGAGTTCCTAATCATGCAAAATTTTCGGAGTTAAACTTCGGCCCACCATTGATTGGGATCCTCTTGCTGTCTTCGCTTGCCAACCTCGTGTTATTGAGTCCACTTGTCCGTCTTGACCAATCCATCTCTTGTCAAAACGAAATTGCCGTCTTCGTTTACTTATCTTTGTTTCAATCGTTGCAATGATTGGTGTATGATCTGATCCAATCATTCCTAAGTACTCTACATAAGAAAATGGAAATAAATCATGTCATTCTTCCGTTGCAAGACCTCTATCCAATCTACATCGCACATTACGCCCATTTCTACGCCCCTTCCAAGATAGCGTGTTTCCCCTATTCGGAAAATCCAATAATTCGCAATTATTAATCATTGTGTTAAAAGCGACAAAGGTTGACGCTTGTCGGATAGTACCTACTTGTTTTTCGTGATTACCACTTATTTCATTAAAATCACCAACCAAAAACCACAGTTCTTTCTTTGTTAAGCCAATTCTTGTTAATCTTTCTCATACTTGATCGCGAAGTTTTGGGAGCGGATCACCATAAATAAACGATAAATATGTCATTTTTCCTTCTATAACTGCCTCCACGTCAATAAATTGTTTGTTTGAGAACAAAATTTTGACATCAAAAGTTTTATTATAAAATAATGCAAGTCCACCACTCGCACCACACGGTTCAACCGTAAACAACGAATCATAAGCAAAATGAAATTGAAATTGCTCCACAAAATTAAAACATTGCTTGGTTTCAGAGAGAAACAAAAACTTTGGTTTAAATTTTCTCCGAACCTCCCGAAGGTACCTTATTGTGTACCTATTACCAAGACCCTGACAGTTCCAACTTAATACCCTCATTAAACACACACGTTCTGATTACTTGGCCCCTCCTCCATATCATCACGCTTCTCCTTTTGCGTAGGGGCCTTTCCTTCATTACGTCTTATCTCTTTCGGGATATGCCGTTTTTTTGGTGTTGCAACTTGGGTCATTCGTTTATAGTCACATGTCATACCAGCAACAAACCTGAATAATTTTTTCTTAACGTCAACCTTTGTGGGTGCCTTTGTGCCTTCTTTCGCATTTTCCATCACTAACAGAGAACCCTTTTCTTTTGTCCTCTCCGCATGAGTTTCCAACTCCAATGTCTCTGCCTCAGCGTCAGCAATGAAAGAGAGCTCACCCTCTGGTTCTGCCTCCAATATCTCTTCTGATTTCCCCATTAACTTCGTCAGTAACAGGCTCTTCCAGCTCGCCCATTTTGACCACGTTTTCCTCTGCTTCCATTTCATCAAAAACAGAACCATTAACAACCTCATTCCCATCTGTTTCCACCACGTCACCATTAGTCCCTATTGTGCCAGTTGGATCCGCCATCCCAATCCTATCGACCTGGTTTCCTAGTTTAACCATGCCCATCACTGTCTCATCAAATCTTAGTTCCTTTCATACCTTTTTAGCAGAGTGTTGGTTGGGGCTAATATGAGAGGTACCGCCAATTTCCTTCCCTTTTGACTGTGGTTGTGCCACCGTACGAGCCACATGAGCATGTTCTTGCTCTTCCAGAGCACGGTGAATGCCACATGAGGCTCCACCAAACCTCTTCCGCATCTCTCTCGGAGTTAAATACCCGATTGGCATCTGAGATCCCTTCGAACCCTCCCCTCCATATCTGTCTCTACCTCCGCCATTATGTTTGTGTCGTCTATCCTCCCTAGTTTCTACTAGAGCCAGTTTTCTCATTCTCATTCGTTTCCTTAGCTCCTTGGATCACGACACCTTTGTAGCTCATGGCTCCCCCATCGGGTTTATCATCTTTGTGGTGAACCTCATCGCGTCCTTCTCTCTTTGGATACAGAATAGGACATTTGTTGACATCATGGCACATGCTGAAACACTCCCGACAAAATCCATACAACCGTTCATACCGTAGCACCACCGTAGTTACATCGCATTTGTGGAATTCGACCATGGTTTCAAAAGTTAATGGTTTGAAACCATCCAAGCAGATTTGTACTCTGCCACCATCTAAGTCCACCACTTAAACTTCACCAATCGCTTGCCCGATGCTTCGGAACGTGGTTTCCACCCAGAAGTGAAGAGGGATTCCCATCATTCGCACCCAGAAAGTGATTGATGATGGATAATTAGGATCCACCACTGGTTGCCACCTCACCAAAGACACCATCCAGTAATCAAAATGGACGGGTTCCATCTTCAACACTTCGATAATGTCTTAGTCATTATCAAAGTCAAATTGGAAACGACCGAGCCCCAAATCTGCGCTCGCAATCCTTTCCTCCATCTTCCATATCCGGGGTAACATTAACAAAAGGGACTTCATATCCTGCAGAGCTAGATTCATACACCTCCCAATAAGAGTGCGTGAATAGGCTTTGATGAGTTCTGAATTGTCGAATCGTGGCACCGTGATCTTCAACCGAGGTAGGAGTGTCTTCTTCCCTTTGTTCGAACCATTAGCACTGATTCGCGAAGTTTGAGACATCATGAGCACTAGGAAACAGAAAAGAGCCGAGAGTTGTAAGAGGGAAAATAAGAGAGAATAAAGGATATGTGATGATATATAATCACAACACATTTCTCTACTTATAATCGATCCTTGATAACTCCATATTTTACACCTTTTTAGCATACATTTAGTATAGGTTTTGCTCTCTTTTATGCATTTATTCATTAGTTTTTGTCTCATTTCCATTTATATTAGTTTTAGGATAGGCATTGCATATTTTGCATGTTTGGAGTGCTTGACAGGTACTTTTGGAGTCTGTGGAGGTTCTATGAAGTTTGGGAGAAGAACTAATGAGCAGCCAAGGCAAGAAGGAGCAAAAGAGAAGACTTCTACAGCCACCACGGTCAGCCACAATGACCTCATCCTTTTACTTCGAGCTCACTTTTAGCTCGCGAACCTTGTCTTTAGCCAAATGAGTTGAATGATGAACATAATCATGATTCACGGTTTTGATCTTTAATAAATGTTAAAGGGATAGGATGATTTGATTGTGTGTGTAGGTTAAGATTAAGTGCATTGTATTTTGAGATAAGTGTAGCTAAGATTTTGGAGTAGAATACATTTGATTTGCATCTTAGAACTTTAAACATGGACGTTGATTTGATCTCTTTTAGGGCATTTTGGATTTGAACACCCATTTTCAAACCTCACTCTCTTGTTTGTCTTTGTTTGCTTGAGGACAAGTAAAAAGGCAAGTTTGGGGGTGTTGATAACTCCATATTTTACATCTTTTTAGCATGCATTTAGTACAGGTTTTGCTCTCTTTTATGCATTCACGCACTAGTTTTTTGTCCCATCTTCATTCGTATTAGTTTTAGGATAGGCATTGCATATTTTACATGTTTGGAGTGCTTGGCAGGAACTTTTGGAGCCTGTGGAGGTTATATGGAGTTTGGGAGAAGAACTAATGAGTAGCCAAGGCAAGAAGGAGCAAAAGAGAACACTTCTACAGCCACCACGGTCAGGCACAATGACCCCATCCTGATATGAAGCAAGACGTCTGCTTCCAGATCAATCAACTAAACCGAAATGGACAACCCATTGTGGAAAGATCAGCTCGTACAAAAGAATGTCAGCTCGATTCAGCTTCTGATATCTTCATAAGATATGTAGAGGATCGAGCTAGATTTCGTCTGGTGGAAGTATCAAGTCATTACGATCGGCGGTTCAGAAGTTACTGTGGAAACAGTGAGCATCGGTCTGGGCAGCTCGGCAAGCTAGTGTATAATGAGCAAGCATATTGACTTGTGCCCGATGAAGGTTCTGTTCGGAAGACAAGAGCTTGGAGCCAAAATCGGGGTACCATAATTGTATGAAGCCGTTGCAGCTAGAGTCCAAAGAGCACAAGTGTCCAAAGAAGTTTGCTTTTAGCATTGGGATCCCTTTTTATGGATATGGTTCACTAGGGTTTTTGTGGCTCACCTATAAATACCCTAGCTATCCCAAAATGAAATCTCTCTCTTCCCTCTTTTCCTTTTAGATATTTTTAGTTGTTCTTAGTTTCTCTTTATTTTCAAGAACTTTGTAAATACTTTTTATTTTAATTTAGTTTTGCACTTCTCTTAATTTATTCTTGTTCATGCTTTCTAGTCTTGTTTATCCACATTTTCTTCATGGAATTTCGTGGTTATTCTTGATTAGGATTTATGTTTAAGCTTTTATTTTGTTCTTGAGTTCAAGAACTTTTCTTTAGGTTTATGCTTAGCCAAGACTTGTTCTTTAGCATTTCTTGGTAAAGCCTTTGCCTTTATTTATTTTATCTCTTAGATCTTCTCTCTAACATTGCTTAGCTTTTATTTTCTTATGGATCTAGAGGTTAAACTCATGAAAAGAGAGTAGATTTCGTGGTTCTTAGGGTGTGGAAGATTTATGGTGATAGATCTTGATGCTTATGCATTTATTGATCTTAATCCTTTCTTGTTTATTGATCCCAATGCTTAGTCTAGCTTGATCAACTAGTCTAAAGACTATAGGCGGCTTGACATGAAAACCACATGCTTGCTTAGCCAAAACCATAAACAAGAGATCTACCTTTCCTAGATTAAAAAAACCATTTGTCTAGGGGGATTTCGGCTTTATAGGGTTGGTTATTCTTGCTTGTTATCCTTATTGTACCGCTAAGCGAGAGCTAGGCTATGATGATAAGATAGCAAAGTGACTTCTACCACGACAGTGGATTAGTCTTGATTATAAACCCTATGCCTAAGGATTACCATCTAAGACCCAAGGTCTAGATGTTGTTTTAAGCCATCATTGATCGCTCATGTGCATGAAATATATCAAATATCTCATCCTAGGAACCACTTTTGTCTTTTCTTATCTTAGTCTTTGTTTAGGTTGTGTTATATATTGCTCTTTATTTGCTTTCTCTTATTTTCTGTTTGTCTCTAGGTTGTTAGAAAACTTCTCTTCTCTATTAGCTTAGCTTAGCATAATTCTCTATATCTCAAGTGTCATTAGCTTCTCAAGTGGATTGACACCTCAAGTACTACAATGACATGTGTGTTTGAGGATTGACCAAAGGTGAAACCCCTCTGCATCAATCCTAAACACCAATTCCAGCCAGATAATCCCGCATTGATTTCCTTAGAGTAATTCGCTAATTGATTCGCCATAATCCGTTGATTCTGAAAGTGATGTTCTTTTCCAATGAGAGAAAATCCCATTACCTCTGCTCTTGCAAATTCCTCGGATTTACCGCAAATATAGATCTCCCATGTTTGTCTAGGAGATTCTCCTTTCTGATCCAAACAAGCTGATTGATATGATATTTCTGCCAGGGTTGTACTTTCCTTAGGCAGCCCCGGTAATGATCGACCCTTTTTGGATCTTGTCGCCAATCCCATAGCTTAATTGATATTTCCCCAAATCACCGCCACCGTAATCTCAAACCGTGTAAACCTCATAAACCATGAAACCTCTATTCCGATTCTAATCTTGAAGACCGATTTGAAACCGTAATCATCGATCTGATTAGATCTCGAATCTTTCATCTCTCAATCGCCATCGCTGTTCTCTCCCCTTTTAGGGTTTTTTTTGCAGGATATACATTCATGATCTTGCAAGTGACTTTTCTCTTTTAAAAGAAATAAAATTTAATGAATATGTGAAGTTATTTCGTTTAGGAACACTGGCAAAAATTGATGTTTATTTTGTTTTATAGAATTTTTTTTGATGTTACTCATTAACTTTACAAGTCTGACAATGAAAATGACCTGACGTTGCTGATTAGTTTGTCCAGATGAAAACCCGCTTCCCACCTCCTATCCTTGTGTTCGCGATCACGATTCTTCTCTAGATTACGCGTGCGATGACCACGATTATTTGCAAAAGGATTGTCGTGACCCTCCTCTGAACCATCGTCCTCCGACTCGTGTTTCTACTGATTGTCCAGAACAGTTTCTGCCAATTCATGTATTGAATTAGCAATCGTTCGCTTGAATGTTCTCTTGCATCGCCAAAAGTGTTTTACGAAGCTCAGCCCACTCGTTTGTCTGTGCATCGTTACCCCTCTCGTTGGCGTTTTGGGTGTTGCGCTTGGGTGCCATGATCTCCGAAATCAAAACCTAGACATGAACGTCGATGTCTCTTATACCAAACTGGCGCAGCCTAATCGTAACAAAGGTCAATGCTCGTGCACGAATAGCTGAACAAAAAACAAACTTGAAGATGGTTGATTCGAAGGAATAACCGAAATCCAAGAGATAGAGAAGCTTCAAAGCTCTTCTTATTAATCAATAAAACAACTGTCGATCCTTTAACGCAAATGTGGCTATAAATACATAATGTGAGCGATGAAACCGTAAGTCATAATAGAAAAAGAAATACTTAGATAAAACTTAAAGCCCAAGAAATAATTTATACGTAGAAAACCAAAACAAAGCCCATAAGATAAATAATAAGTAATATGTATATCATAAGATAATGAAGATGCGCTGCATCAGTGATCTTAGAAATCTAAGAATTTTTAGAATTTAGTTCATTTCTTTACAGAACATGCAAGGTTTTGAAAGAACGGCATATCAAAAGTTTATTATATACATACATAATGAAACCAGTGCCGTGCAAAGACTTTTAGAGGGTGAAGGCAAACTTTTAAAAAATTACATAAATTTATGGCAATATCAATAATCTAAATTCAATCGATAGAAATTTTTTTAATTAAAAATAATGATAGATAAAACCTAAAACGTAAAAAAGAATCATACATATTTTTTCTCCGCCTCGAGCATCTATCTTCAATACTTGCTTTCCTTGTCCTTCTTGCTTTTATCTTTCTCTAAAATTGCAATCTTCTCGTTAGCAACCCACAAAAATTCATCCGTCACAGGACTAGATGAGAATGCGAAAGAGATGACTCTATCGGCTGGAAGAGTAGTGAATCTGAAACGGCTTCATTTTACAAAATGCACTTCATATAAATTGAAGAATGTGTAAAAATAAAAAACAACAACTTAAAACATAATTGAAAATGAGTAAAATAAGTAACTAACATATTAATATCATGAGAAAAAAAAGAAACATCACATTGAAACATGGTATGAGATAGAATCAAAAATTTAAACTTAAAATACAAAATTGAAACATAAAATTTACTTACCTGAATAACTAAAGCATTGATCTCGGTTTGGTAGTCAAACGATGGATCTTGGGATTGAATTTTAGACAAGCGCTCCGACATGATTTTCTTTATCTTTTCCACGATCCACTTAGCCTTATTGTTGGATATAGTGTCTGTTTTTTTTTTTTTGAAAATATGTGTCTCCTCAATAAACGCAAGCATATCTTTAGTTTTGTATGCAAAATAAAAGTTCATGATAAGCATATACATTAGAATTTAAAAGAAAAATGTATTAAAAGAAATTAGATTATGTATAATTTCTTCATAACATACTTCATAAGTTTTTGCATCATTGGTGTGGTTAGCGTTTTTGCTGTTAACCGAGTTTGTTTATGCCTGCTCAGCAACAAGTGGCTCTATCCATAACTTGATGTAACCTAATGACAAGTCTTCCGTCATCCAATCTGGTTTATTTCCGGTGGGAATAAAACCTGTTTTTTTTTTGTAGTGAGCATGTAGATGTACGCTAACATGTGTGATTGGAACTTCAATACTTTATCTTTTAAAAACAAATTATTCAGCGTTTCATGCAGATCTTTGTAGTATTTTTTCTTATGGTCCGGAAAAAATGATTAATGCATGGACTATACAATTTTAACCTTTTTTCTAATCCATAACGCCCTCAGGCCCCTCACTACGAATGCTAATGTATTATGCCACGAACAGCTGTGTCCATTTTTTTTTTTTGAATTCTTTGTTGTATTATTTAATATTTTTTGTGGTTTTTTTGTGTTTTCAGCCCACAAGATCTAATCAAAATAATTTCATATTGGGCTTGGTTAAAAAAACCAAAACTGAAAAAAAAATTAAGCTAGCTTAACCGAAAAACAAAAAGATAGAAAACTGTAAGCCCAGTTAGATGAAAACCCTAGCAAATGACTCAGGTTCGCTGCCGCCGAGAAGTTAACATCGCAAGAATCTCGGGTGGCACAAAAGATCACCATGAGCCGATACCAAACTTAACACCTCCACCTCGAGCATCTATCTTTAAGAGGGTGAAGGCAAACTTTTAAAAATTTACATAAATTTATGGTAATATCAATAATCTAAATTCAATCGATAGAAATTTTATAAATTAAAAATAATGATAGATAAAACCTAAAACGTAAAAAAGAATCATACATACTTTTTCTCTTATATATGAACTTTTTAATCAAATTTTCATGATAAAAATAATTCTGAATTATTGCTGAGAGAATTAAAAAACATGGCATAATAAGAAAAAATATTAAAATCATGGAGCTAGAACAATAAGTAGAAGTTGAACTAATAAAAATGATTAAAACTAGTGAGAGTTAGTTAGAAATTAATCAACACTATAATTTTAGAATGTCTCTCCTATAAGCTGCTGACACATCAGCTTTTTAAGCTGTTTTGGTGTTCACATTTCAATAAATGAAAAAACATAAAACACCAATCAAAACATTAAAATAATACACGTCAGCTTTGCATATCAACTTCGGTTTTAGCTTTCCACGATTGATCTTCCTCTTTGTAAAACCCCTAGAAATTTCTGGATTTTTCCCTTTGTGCTGAATCATAATCACACATTGAGTTCCTTTTCTTCGATTCTCCTTTTTCTGTGTTTTCTCCGACAAATCCCAGTATATGCTCCATCGCCATCTCCATTCGAACCACCTAAATCTCACAGCCACGCTACCACCTCTATGACCCCTTCGATTTCAAATCCGAACCGGGAACTCATCTCGATCCATTTAACTAAATCACGAAGATATGGTCTCTCTCTCTCTCTCCTCTTTCTCTTTCTATCTGCAACAACGTTGATGAAGACGGAAATTGCTCATATAGGAGATAGCTAGGCCACTAAAAATAGCTTATATAACCACTAAAAACGCAGAGCTTTCTCAGTCTCTCTCTCTATTTATCTCTGTCTATATGCGATGAAGACGTCGTTTTGATCTCCGTCAGGCGCCGCCACTTTGTTCTCCGCCGATCAGAAGATCCATCTTCGGAGGCTCGACGCTTAGAGGTCCTCTCGTACGGTTTTTCTGGGAAGAAATGTGTGTGGTGTCCATTCGGTGCCTCCATCTTCATCGTCTTCTTCATCAATCGATCCATCTTCATCGTCTTTTTCATCAATCGAAGCCGTATCTATGGTGAGAATTGATACCCTTGCCTGGTTTAGCTGTAGTGTTGATAAAATTCCTGCTTAAGAATGGATTTTGTTCCAATGGGAATGTTAATATCTCATGTGCTAATGGAAATCTTAATTTATCTGATTTTAATCGTGGAGAACTGATTTCTAGGCTGTGTGATTTATGACAATTGTATTGCTAAACAATCATGGTATTTTTGGAAAAATCTAGAGCTTGGTGTTCGATCGATGATGCTTTTAGACCATGATACGATTGACTGGTGATTGGATTTTGTGTTGCGATTATTCGGGGTTCAGGTCGAAGTTAGATAGCAACGAGAGAAGCTAATGTCTGATGTTGTTTTGTGATTTTTATTCTTCAGCTGGCGAAGCCTGAGACGGAAAAACCACTAAGAGGATTAAGGTTGAAATAATCAAGGAGAAGAGTAATTTCATTAGGTATCCTCTTAACGAGGAGCTTATGACAGAGGCTCCAAACGTCAATGAATCCGCCGTGCAGCTCATCAGATTCCATGGCAGCTACCAACAGTACTACTGAGAGGAACGTGGTGGATCGGAAGATCCTACTCCTTCATGCTTCGTACTAAGAACCCAAGTGGCAAGGTCCCAAACCAGCTCTAATTGACCATGGATGACTTAGCCGACGAGTTTGGCATCGGTACGCTTCTTTTGACTATTGGGCAAACATTTCAGCTTCATCTCCAATACGTAAAATTAAGCCTGCCCCATATCAGTTAGCAATGATCGACTCAGTTTTATAATATTTGTCTAGCCTTATATAAGTTGTGTCTTATAATGTTGGTCTCATGCCCACAGGTGAAACTAACTGCATTTGCCCATTCGATTTATTGTGCCTCGAAGGGTTTGCTCAAGGTCTTCGCTTTTTCAATAACAAGCAGGAGATACCGACGTATAGGCTTGCCTGCACTGTATCTAAAGGTCAGCAAATCCTGATTTTATTGTCAAACTGTTCAAGTGCTTGCCCTGTCTGTAACAGAATATGTCTCCTACCTTTTCCTCATTTGAATGACAAAAACATCTGATTAGGTGCAGAAAATAGTAGACGATTTAATCAGATGAACTTCCATAGTCAAAAGAAATTAAACTACCTAGGCCTAGATAGTATATATACATGAAAAGCAAAACGAAACCATATAAGAACAACTCTAATCATCACAATACACTCAATTATTTAGTTAACAAAGGAGCTGATGAGAATACCTTGCAAATCCAAAATCAGCCATCTTCTGCATCATACTCGTCTGTGGATAGAACTTAACAACATTGTTACTGCTACGAATTAGTTAACATTCCTTTTATCATTACGATAAATATTTCTTTACATATTCTAATTTTGTTAGTCAATGACATATGCTTCTTACTTTTTCAGATAACTGTGTTATGTAAGATCAATACTGATGTCATATTGCTTATTTTGGCAGTGGTGCTGTGTCCCTTAAGCGTAACGGATGGTTGAGTGTGAGGGCATACACGGACTTCGTTAGATTGTCCTGTTATAAAAACTTCCACTGTTTCCTTCAGCTTAGCGGGAATAATATTCGGTTCAAGTAAGTTGTCTTTTTTTTTGCTGCTGATACATATATATGTTTTTATTTCTCATGTCAAAATTTTGTACATGAGAACTCTTGGAAGTAAACCAGCGGCGATTGACAAAAAATGATTTCCAGGGTAAAGGCTGTTGATATGCAGATGCTTGACAGGCTCGTCTCTATTGGGTAAGCAGTGAACTGTAAAATGAAAAATTTGATGCAACATAGGCATATATGCTCAATGAATACCAAATGGGCTTCTAGGATTGCAAAGAGTGTGGTCATGAAGATACGTTTACAACATATGTGGCGAGTGGAGGATTCAGGTGCTTGCAATTTCTTTTTGATCATGGTGTTGAATCTGTTGTTAAGCAGATCCGTTTTTTTG
Source organism: Alliaria petiolata (assembly GCA_020283515.1). NCBI lineage: Eukaryota > Viridiplantae > Streptophyta > Magnoliopsida > Brassicales > Brassicaceae > Alliaria > Alliaria petiolata. The sequence goes on from JAHZTW010000001.1 coordinate 336,603,266, forward strand.
TATTTTTATATGACTGTGTTGTTATTCTATATTTCTATGTTTTGATTTTGATTTTAAAAAGGCCTCTGGCTTTGTTTTAGTCATTTTCATATTACTGTTCTTTGAATAGATTTTACAAGATGTTGAACAAAAAAAAAGTTACACGTGGTATTAGTTTTTTGAAGATGTGTTTAGCAGAAAGTGGCATACTTAAATTACAAAACTTTGAAAAAGAAATATATACATTTTATAACAGGGTCAGAGTTTATAAGTAAATTAGATAAGATAGTTGGAAATAGACAGCAACTTAAATAAAATGGTAAAAAACTCAACATCTCAGTTGATCATATCACTATATACTAACCGCATCAACAATCTAATACCATAATTATTTTTTTAATCAAAGTATTTATTTTTCTATCTTTTTTTTTTTACCTAAAGATTTTTTTATCTTTATTTTTAATTTATCATGGTTTAAAAAAACTCAACATCTCATATGATCATATCACTATATACTAACCGTATCAAAAATCTAATACCATAATTATTTTTTTAGTCAAAGTATTTATTTTTCTATCTTTTTTTTTACCTAAAGATTTTCTTATCTTTATTTTTAATTTATCAAACCATGATATTAAATTAATGAAATAAAATAAAATATGAAGAAAAAGTCCTGCAGCATCGCGCGGGTATATACCTAGTAAAACTAATTAGAAAAACACATTTCTGGAACAATAAATAGATTTAAACTCAGGCAAAACTTCAACAAAAATAGTATATTTAACCACTATATTAAAACTGATTTTTGAAATTTGAAAGCTTCAACAAAAATGGTATATTTAACCACTATTTTAAAACTGGATTTTGAAATTTGAGAGCTTCAAAAGAATTATATAATTTAATGGGTGGGCAAATGTCTTTTTGGTTATACCATAGGCACGACTCTGTAACAAACATATAAAAAGCATCCAGGTAAGATACTTATTGAGTATCTTACTAATATAATATTAATATTTTTAATATATTTTATTTTGAAAACTTTATCACAATTTTTTTTTTCAATTGGTGGGATACCCTTCAAGTTTCTCATTAATAAAATATTAATAAAAATTATTAAAAAAAATCTTATGCATCAAGTTTTATGATTTTTTTAAAATTTTTTTTTTTTTAAAATATCAACATATAAACTATTTAATAAACATTCTAAATTAATATGTACTTGATTTATTGGCAAAAAAAACTGAGCCACTAATAAACAGACATGTGTCCAATTTCATGGGTTCTCAAAGGGTTCTCAACATATCTCATTTCAGGATCGGTTCTCATGTTTTTTCATTATAAAAAATTATTTCCACAAATTTTTATTATTTTATATTTGTGAGTTATCCATTGAGATACACTCAATGGAGATACTCTAAGATCTGATGTACGAAAACAATATAACCACTACAAAAAGAAGGTCTAGTTCCCACGATTATTTCGGTGGGAAATCGGTGGAAAGGCGTTTTCTACCGAATGATTTCGTCAGAAATTGTTTGTGGGAAATTAAAATTCGGTAGAAAATTTCTAACCGAAAATCCATGGGAAAATTCCCGCTGGAAATTGGTGGAAAACCTTTTTTACAGGTTTTTCACTAAATTTTTTGGACCGATATTTGGTGAGAAAGTTTCCACAAATTTTCTATGGAATGTTTCCTACCAATGTCCTACAAAATGTTTTTTACTTTTCCTATGGATTTTCCACAAAAAATTTAAAAAATATTTTTTTTTAAAAATGAAAAGAATATTATGAAAAACCTGAAAATATATATATAAATCCAAAAGTTTTTAAATTACAATGAAGAACTAGAAAAATACAAACAACAAAAAAAAACACAAAACATACAAATAACAAAGGATTTAGCATTGCGTCTTGTCGTCATAATTTTCCGGAGACGGTGGTGGTTGCAAATTCGGGAACTTGGCGAGAATCATCTTTTGAACATCGTTAAGATACTTGCTTTCCTTGTCCTTCTTGCTTTTCTCTTTCTCTAAAGTTTCAATCTTCTCGTTAGCCAACCGCAAAAATTCATCCGTCACAGGATTAGATGAGAATGCGAAAGAGATGACTCTATCAGCTGGAAGAGTAGTGAATCTGAAACGGCTTCATTTTACAACATGCACTTCATATAAATTGAAGAATGTGTAAAAATAAAAAACAACAACTTAAAACATAATTGAAATATGAGTAAAATAAGTAACTAACATATTAATATCATGAGAAGAGGATATAAGAAACATCGTCTCCGGCGCAGATGGTTGTACTGTAAGGGATTTACCAGTTTCTACGGTAATTTTTTAACCAATCACACTTTACTTCATTTTTTTTTCTCTAGAGTCGTTAATCGTCTACTTTTTGTTTTTTTTTCTTTGAACTTATAAATTTTCTAAAGTCAAATAAATAAAAAATTACAAATGCTGTAGGATTAATCTACGTAATTATTAATAAATAATCATTAATGTTTTTCGTTAATTTATGTTTTTTGCTGTTAATAAAAAATAATTTTGTTGATAAAAAAATTAAATATTTAATATAATCAAAATAAAATCTAGGTAATTAGTATAAATTAAATTTTGTCTTTAATAATTGGGTATTACTAAACATACTTTTATTAATTAATAAATTAAATTTTACAACTTTAATTAATAATTAAATTATAGTACCTTTTAATTTATTTTTGAGTTTTTGTGATGATATATTTGTTGTTTTTTTATTGATTATATTATTGTATGTCACCATCTGAATTCAAGTATTGTATAATTTATGTTTTTAACAAATAAATTTTTAATGTTTAAAAGTTATAGTTTATACAGTTTTTGTTGACAATCAGACTTTCAAAAATATTAAAAGTACCAGTCACACCTTTTACAGCAAAAATCTCTACAGCCAAAAAGTTACGGTTAGAGTTCTTACCAATCAGAGCCACATTCCTTACCAAGGGCTTTTATCATTTTGTTATAAATCAAAACTTTATACCTTATTCAACATGGAATTTGAATGTTATTGAATCTTAACTCGAGATTCTGATCATTAAATTTGTAAATAAAAATAGCATAAAGTAAAATAATCTTTACTCTAGAATGTAAACCTAAAATCTAGATTAAATTGTTAGTACATAGTATGATTGACGTAACAATGATAAAATATAAATATTACTAAAATATTGTATAAATCTGATATATTTATGTGAAAAAGAAAGAAAAAAATTATTCTATATAATTATTTTATCTACTTGAGAAGAATTAAAGCAAAAATGTAAAAAACAAAAGGAAATATTCGATGTTACAAAATTGTTCATAATTTCTCCCTTTCTCTCATTATATTCTCTAATAATATATAAAAATACTATTATAATTTAATATAATATTAAAGTGAATATCTTTTTCTAAATTATTTTTTTTTCTTTCAGATTTACAAAATTTGAATCCTTGTATTTATTAACTTATCATTGTTACGTTAATAAAAGATATTAAGTTAATGTAGTTTTTTTTTAACTTCTGTCAAGCCTAAATATACATTAACTTGAATAAAATGTATTAAGTTAATGTATATTTTAGGGTTGAGAGAAGTCAAAAAAAAAAAAGGCTTGACTTATCAAATATGACGTGTTGAGTAAAACAATTTTGTATAATTTAGATTTTCATATCTAAATCTTTCTCCGAAAGGTAAGATATATGAATGAGGAGACACATACTATATGCATGTACTAAAATGTAATGAATAAACATAAATATATATTATCTACCAAAAGAACCAGCCCATACAAGAATTATAAATACTAAGGAACAAATTGTGATTTTGGAGACAAAAACAAAACTATATTACACGAGTGAAAAACATGCAAAGAATATGGGCGACGATCATGTTAGTTTTGGTAATGATACTATCAATAACTATACAAACGAACGGAAATGAGAAAAGAAGTGATCTTGCTCGTGCTCCATCATCGGCATTAGCATTAGCACCTCAATCAGAGGATGGATTATTGCCTAATCCTATATCTTGTATAGGTGACGTGAAAACAATTCCGAAATGCATAAAAGCAATAACATACTTCAAACTTAAAGAGGTCACAAAGCAGTGTTGCACCATCCTACTTAGTCTCCCCGAAGATTGTTTTGGGGTTGTGTTCCATATTCCTTTCCTCTATCGTTTTCTCCTTAAGGTTACCTGCAAAATACTTGGTCACACTTAATAAAAATGTTTTTATTAATTGCTTTAATCAGTGTCAACAATATATATGTACTAATAATACTTATAATAAAATATATGATTCATGGATCATATATTTTATAAAATGATTTATGAAAAAGAATGTTTTGATTCCTTCGAAAATGTGTTTTTCATTCTTCACAAATTGGTCTTGATCCAACAATGGTACACAATATATAAATATAGCGCAAAGCCGCAAACATTTAATTCTTTCACGATTTCGTCTTTTTCTTAAATTAATTAGATTTTTTTTTTTTGCCTTCATCAAATTTCATTAATACTAAAATTTCATTATTCCTATATATCTTTATTTTTGTCATTGGGGCCTAGAAAAAGGTTAAATTTAAAGATAAAATAGAATGTAATTTAATTTAATATTAGATAAATATATTTTTCTAGATTATGTTTTTTTTTCTTTCAGATTTACAATACTTGGATCCTTGTACATATTGAATCAAAGTTTATTAATCAAATATGTGTATTATTAAGTCTAGTTATTGCAACTAATGTATATTTAGGCTTGACTAATCAAATCTGTGTATTATTAAGTCTAGTTATTGCAACTAATGAAAGAAAATTGAGTATATATGACGTGTGCGGTAAACAAATTTTGTATAATTTATATTTTATCTAAATCTTTCTCCGAAAGGTAAGATATATGAATAAGCATAAATATAAATTATCTACCAAAAGAACAAGCCCATACAAGAATTATAAATACTAAGGAACAAATGGTGATTTTGGAGACAAAAACAAAACTATATTAAAACGAGTGAAAAACATGCAAAGAGTATGGGCGACGATCATGTTAGCTTTGGTAATGATACTATCAATATCTATACAAACGAATGGAAATGAAAAAAGAAATGATCTTGCACGTGCTCCATCATCGGCATTAGCATTAGCACCTCAATCAGAGGATGGATTATTGCCTAATCCTATATCTTGTATAGGTGACGTGAAAACAATTCCGAAATGCATAAAAGCAATAACACACTTCAAACTTAAAGAGGTCACAAAGCAGTGTTGCACCATCCTACTTAGTCTTCCCGAAGATTGTTTTGGGGTTGTGTTCCATATTCCTTTCCTCTATCGTTTTCTCATTAAGGTTGCCTGCAAAATACTTGGTCACACTTAATAAAACCGTTTGTATTATTTGCTTTAATCAGTGTCAACAATATATATGTACGAATAATGCTTATAATATATAAAATATATGATTCTATGGATTATATATTTTATAAAATG
>JAHZTW010000001.1:336619515-336656938 GCA_020283515.1 Alliaria petiolata
AAAAAAAAAAAAAAAAAAACTATGATAATTATTTATTTTTTTCCGTAGTCTCTAAGAACCTAGGTAAGTTCTGATCTTAACCATAAACAACTTCTTTGGTAGTTGAAAAAAAAACAACCTCTTTGGTAAGAAAGAATAAAATCCAAAGAAGTGATGTAGAGTTCTAAAATAGAGACATCAAGGGGCGACAAGGTATGTGATGGGCCCCAAAGAAAAAGCAAATAGATCTCATCTGAGTGTTCAGACAAAGAGATGACTGTTCTCTCTGAATTTCTCTGATTTTTTTCTTTATTGTAGTTTCCCTATAGAAAAAACCAGAATTGATTTGAGCATTCTCTATAGAGGTAATAATGATGTTGTGCTTAGAAAATTAAAAAAAAAAAAAAGGATTCGTTGACGCAATCTTAAACTGGTAATGATGATCATGTACGTATTATTTGCTTGCGGGTTGATGATATCATTGGTCTTGAATTTGAAAGACGGATCATTTAATAGGTTTAGCTAGGACTCCTGTTTTTTTTCAATGGGATGTTGTTTTTTTTTATTTTGAACAGCATTTCAATTAATAGAGATTAAAAGTCACGATACGCAACGATATCTCGAGGGTAGCTCTGGGCAAAAAATCCGGACCCGAAAACTCAAACCGGAATCGACCCGAAATAACCGGTTCGGATCGGGTTCGGTTATAATTTTCTATCCGACGGGTTCTGAGTTTTAGAACCGTGGGTATCGGTTCGGTTCCGGTTCTTACCCGGAACCGATCGATTACCCGAAATGTTTTTTTTTTCCTAGTTACTTTGTGTTCGAGTGAGGGTTTTGCGGGACGATTTTCCGACGAACCAGAAGGACCCAGAAGTCGATCTACATATGGTTTCGAAGGTCTCACATTCAGCTACTCAGATCTCTTTTTCGTTACCGATTCCGATATATATTCGATCCGAAAATCAGTTCGTAAGTTGACGAAAATTCTCTTTTCCGAAAATTCCAGTGTTTAAACTTGATTTTTTCGGGTATTTGGTTACATTTCGGGTATACAGGTACTTTTTTTACTATTTCGGTTCGGTTCGGGGAGAACCGATTTTTTCGGTTATGTGAAATTATAGGAGAACCGATTTTAAATACCCGAACCGAACCGAAATTATAGGAGAACCGATTTTTTCGGTTATTTTACGGTTCTCAAAATTTAGACCCGAACCGACCCGGAACCGGTAGGAAGCGAACCGAAACCGAATCGAAATCCTTTTGGTACCTATATGGTTTTTAATTCTCTGTACTCGAAAGATCCAGAACCGACCCGAATACCCGAATGCCCAGGGCTACTCGAGGGATCTCTTGGTGAGAACATCAGCCAACAAATTAACTGATCTTGGAATGAATTAAAGGAGACAGCAACAAAAGATCGAGCAAGATTGATAATATCATAGACGATTCCGCAAATCTCAGAGTCTCTTGATTGTAAAGCTCGGATGAGCGTTTGTGAGTCAGATCTCAAGCATACTTTGGCCCAGCCGTGGGATATTGTTCATAATTGATTTTGTCAACTAAAATAAAGTTTGGATTTTTTTGTCATATTGGAAAATACAAACCATACTAATAACAAACAGATCTCAAAACTTATATGTCTATGTCTACACTTTGTTTAGGTAAATTGTCTGTCAAACCAATAGAATGTTCAGAGTCTTCGTCAAAATAATATCAGCCTGATTATCTTACACTAAACTAAACTAGTTCGTCTTGGACTTTTCAAATTTTTTTATAGAACAGAACTTAATTTTAATCAAGAAAACATTACAAGTGAGTGAAACATACATATGTAGTTGATTCGGAAAATAAATAGTTATCTTACATCACTAATTATTATATTCATCTAAATATTTTACGCCTTCTAAGTAACGACTTACGTACTATCCGAATTGTACAGATCCTGTCTCTTATACACATCTATTTTAAAATTGGATTTTTGTTTTGTTTATTTTTTTGGGTTTATGCAATAAAATTAACATAATCTCGCTCGGCTCAGTTTATACTATTTTGGTTAGAAGTTTTTAGAAATTGGATTGAACACTAAGAACATTTTAGTTTTACGAGAATTTTGGAGTCAATTTTGGTTCCGATTTGATCTTGGTTCCGATTTGTTCAGATAACAAAATAAAATAAAATTTGGATCACTTTGTTTAGATTTTATTTGGTTCACCCTAATAGTATTCACTTTAGTTTATGGTATATAACTAATAGGTTCATAAAAATTGACCTTGTATCATGTGATGACAAAGTCGGCTCTGAGCATAGCCGGACGAAACATTGGTTTCGGCTCCCAAATTATTAAAAGCTAATATACACATACTAAAAGGCGTTTGAATCATAAAGAAATTTATTTTATAAAATCTTGTATTAAACTGTCTGTGACTCCATATATCCGAGGGCCAATGTTGAAACGTAAACTAATTCTCAAAATTATTTTTCAGTTAATACTGAGATGACCTTGAATATTCCCAGTTAGAACACCTAGAGACACTCGAGCAATAGGGCGTGAACAAAGAACATAGTCAAAAAAAATTAAACTACTTGTAGATATATAAAAAATCCACAACCCATGCTACCATATTAAGCGAGCAATAATATTAAGCGAGCAATAGTTGTTTTTAAGTGGATTCAAATCGTTTAAAGCTCTGTAGATATGAAACATATCTCATCAAAGTCGGTTCATTAGTTGGAAATATCTTGTTACTACTATATATTTGGATTTAACACCTTCATTCCTATAGATATGAGATTGTGTTTTTCTTAACGAATTCAATGTTATTAGTGGCGGACCCAGTACAGATTTAGTGGGGTCACATGATATCTCTACAAAATTTTACAAAATTATTGTATGAAATTATTGAAAAAAACAGAGTATCAATTTCATGTTAGTTGACACTTCATGCTAGTTGACACAGCTATAAAAACCAGGTTCAAAACTCAAATTGATCCATTAACATTCATGCTATACATTTTTATAGAACTAACATTTAGTTTCTTAATATAAAAGTAATCAATCTAATTCATGTTTTTTAATTATTTGAAAAACTAAATGGGGTTATTGGGAGATGAATTTTAAAGAATTTTTAAAATTTTGATATTCCATCATTATTAGTTTATACATTCTTAAAATCTTAATATAATCAATTCTTATTGGTTTAAAGATTTTTATTCAAAAAAGTTTGGTTTTTAAAGATTTTATGATTTTATTAAAATCTTGTGTTATGCGGACAAGAATTTTAAATATTTTAACTCATAAAACAAGATTTAACAAATGTTAAAAAAATGTTAAAGATGAGTTTAGCACCCTTCTAAAAAGCTCTTAATAAATTCAGGGCGACCCACTAAAATTAGGGCGGCAAGCCCATTTAACTCAACTACCGGTTAGGTCGGCACCACCAAGAGGAGATATCTGACGATAGGGTTAGATTTCCGAAGAAAAAAAAGAAATCTTCCTTTAAGATGAGGAGGTCGGTGCGAAGAAAAAGAAAATTTTCATTTTCCCCAAAAAGGAAGGAGTTCGATAGACCGACTTATATCTATTATAAATAGAGAGGTGCTGAAGAGGAGAGAGGGATCCGCAATTTTACTCTCGAGACCTAGGGCAAATTTAACTATCTGCAATCTAGCTTTAGCTCTCGATTTACCGTTTACAAGGTTTATGTCGGTGTTCTTATTCTGACGACCTAACTACCGCTGTATCATCTCGAGCTCTGGCTTAAATCAATAAAGACTTACTATTTTTCCAACAAACTTTTATTCTTTCATTATATCGGATTTTAGTTCTTACAATTGGCGCCGACTGTGGGGGAAAAGAGAGAACAAGTTCTTTAAAAGTCAGGGAGCTCGAAGATGGTCGAAACGCCACCACCCGCACCGGGAACGTGGGAAGTCAAGTCCCAACTAGACAACAGCAAACACCACCCCTGAACACAACAGGCGACAAGAACGCACCACCACAGCCCCCCGATCTGACGACTTTCATGCAGACTGTCATGGAACGGCTCAACAAGATACATGCCCATCAAATCGCCTACCGTGACGAGCTCGATAACCTCTAATCAGGAAACCAACAGCAAAACGACCCGATAACTCTGGGACATCAACACCAGCGTAACGCTCCTAACAGACCGGAGCTTTACAATAATCTTTTCGCTGACACTCCAACAGCCCATCTACAGGGCGAAAAAGACCCCGCAGCAGCTTCAAACGCTCGAACCACACGTAATCTCCCGCCCACTCTCACACCAAAACCTACGAGGAATTATCACAAGCATTCCTTAAACACTACTCGATTTACATCGAGTAGGCGACTTCTGCAATCAACTTTTGGGCCTGCATCCAAGGCAAGGACGAATCACTCCGGGACTACATCACCCGCTTCAGAGCCATCGTATTTCGAACTAACGCACCTGACGATACGACCGTCGCCGCGCTACTAAAAAATCTTCGCGAAGACCATATATTCCGCGAAAGACTGAAAACCGGAAGATCAAGATCATTAGAGGATGCATTACACAAGGCCACGAGGTTCATGAGCCTCGAATATGAGAAGCTTCCTAAGAAGCACAAAGAATCTTTCAAAGACAAGAAAAATCAGCTCGGGACAAACAAGATTACTATCAGGAATCGAGACAGCACTACGATCGAGACGACAAATCTCGAAAATCCCACGTGTCCACAGTAACTCGATCATCCTGATGGAACACATGGGACCGATGTACATATCGGCCCGGGGAAGCGCCCTCCAACCCCGAATCTTTCTGCAAATGGCATGGCATATTGGGTCACACCGAAGAGGAATGCAGAACCCTGACAGGCAGATTGATACGAAAATGGAAACGAGGAGAGATCAACCTCGAGATCCGACCGCGCAGTTCAAAAGAAAATCCACGCTGGCCTGAGAACGGTGGCAAGCTGCACCTGAAAAGGACACTCGACCTGACACACATTAGGAGAAGGATGCCAGACCTAAAGAAGACATTCCTAAACGGGCACGTGACGATGAGCCACGACCGCCTCTGACGTCACCGCGACGCAGAATCAACATGATAATTGGAGGCCTCCTCACTTGCACAGACTCGATCAACTCAATCAAAAAGCACGAACGCCGAGCTATTAATGTGAAAAACGAGACTCCACTCTACGACAACAACATTCCCATCACGTTCACGGAGGAAGACGGCGACGGGATAGACCGACTTCACAACGTCCCGCTTGTCGTCTCTTTGCAGGTGGATCAAGACGACGTCTTTAAAATATTCATCGACACCGGCAGCTCGGTGGATGTAATCTTCAAGACCACACTCCTAAAAATGGGCGTAAAGGACGACGAAATCAAGGTTGCACGCAAACCACTCACGGGATTTACAGGCGATTCAATTTCCACGATCGGAACAATACAGATGCCAATTCTAGTCAAAGGCATTATAAAAATCGTTGACTTCAACGTCATTGACAGGCCGACTATTTACAATGCCATACTCGACACTCCATGGATCAATTCGATGCGAGAGATCCCTTCATCATATCACCAATATCTCAAGTTTCCAGCCAAGAACGGTGTCTACACACTCCGAGGTGATCAACGAACATCTCGCCACTGTTACATCGACAAACAGCGCGTCTGCAATGCCTCTACTTTTGCCATCGGGAGTGAAATCGAATTCGACCCCCGGGTTATTCACCACGAGAAACCTAAAAGCGACCTTGTGATTCAAGTAAATATCGACGAAGCAAATCCCGACAGATGTGTCGAAATCGGCACCGAGCTCCTACAAAGCATGAAGGATCAACTCGTAACTTTCCTTCGCGAGAACGTGGCAACCTTCGAGGGTCCATGAAAGACATGAAAGGAAGCCCAGACATAACCAGCCACAAGCTTAATATCGACGTCACTTTCAAACCGATTAAATAAAAGAGACGAAAACTCGGTCCCGAACGAGCCCAAGCAGTACATGACGAAGTCGATAAATTACTAAAGGCTGGATCTATCGCCGAGGTGAAATATCCAGATTGGTTGGCAAATCTCATGGTTGTCAAGAAGAAAAACGGGAAGTGGAGAGTATGCGTCGACTTCAGCGATCTTAACAAGGCCTGCCCGAAAGACAACTTCCCACTTCCTCGAATCTATCAGCTTGCCCAAGCTACAGCAGGGAACCAGCTCTTCTCTTTCATGGACGCATTCTCAGGCTATAACCAGATCGTCATGCATCCCGATGATCGAGAGACTGCTTTCATTCCAGATCAGGGAACCTACTGTAACAAGGTCATGCCTTTTGGCCTGAAGAAAGCTGGCGCGACATACCAACGACTCGTGAACAAAATGTTCGCCAACCAGCTTGGTAACACGATGGAAGTGTACATCGACAACATGCTTGTCAAATCTATAAAGGCCGAAGATCACATCCGACATCTCCAAGAATGTTTTTTCATCCTCAACAAGTACGACATGAAACTTAATCCCACCAAGTGTACCTTCGCGATCACCTCAGGCGAGTTTCTCGGCTACCCTGTCACTCAGCGCAGCATAGAAGCCAATCCGAAGCAAAATTCTGCTATTCTTGGCCTACCTTCGCCAACGAACACAAGAGAGGTTCAACGTCTGACGGGCCGGATCGCTGAACTTAACTGTTATATCCCGATCAATAGACAAATGTCTCCTGTTCTATCAATTACTACGGGGAAACAAACGATTCGAATGGGACACAAAGTGCAACGAAGCTTTCAACAGCTCAAAGTGATACATTGCCATTTCAAGCTCAGCGATCAGTGGAGTCCACGTTCGCAAAGATCATTGAAAAAAACCGATCTTTTACGTCCGCAAGACACTAGACGGAGCTGAAACAAAATATCCGACCTTGGAAAAATTTACCTTAGCCGTCGTAATCGCATCTCAGAAATTTTGCCGTTATTTTCAATCGCACATGATCGCCGTCCTGACCCACCCAGTACGGCAGAATCGCCAAATGGGCTATCGAATTGTCTGAGTACGACATCGATTACCGAACTCGGAGTTTTCCTCATTGAACTACCTTCTGAGCTGCTTAACGAAGACGCAACACAAATAGAATGGTGAATTTTACACGTTGATGGCGCTTTCTCCCGCCTTCGGTCCGGCGTTGGAATCCAACTCGAGTCTCCAACAGGAGAGATCCTGGAGCAGTCCTTCTGACTCGAATTACCGGCCTCCAACAACGAGGCAGAATACTGATAACATGCATATATTACCCATTTTTACTATTATAAGTGAGTGTTTTAATAAGCATTTCACTAAGGTATTAATGCATAAATAGTATTTTTAGAGTATTTGTATGTTCAAGACTCTTTTCAGGTAAATTTAGGAAAAAGGATGCAAAACAGAGCAAAACGGACATTTTTGGATCATGCGCGAAATAACAGAAGTTTAGCACAAAACGGAGACCTTTCCACCACAGGATCAAGCTGAATTTTTGTGACAAGATAGCCTGATCTACTACCTTTCACGCCGAAGTGGTTTGAGGTCAATCCCATGGTTAGATATCAAGTTACAAGGATTGCAAAAAGGCCCGTCAGACACATCCTCAGAAGAAGGCTGGCCGCGCCAGGCAAGTTCAAAAAACTGGGGACAATTTGATTTAAGTCTGGGGGGGTTTCTTATATTACTAACTATACTTTTCTTTGATGAGTCTTATGCATACTTGCATCATTTATTGAGTCGTTTTATAGAGTTAAAACCTTTTTTTTAGACGGAAACTATGAACTTTGCTAGGTACAAGTCGCTTCGAATAAGGAACCTTAATGATCATTCTCACAGGTTTATAAGCAAGGTTTATTAAGTTGAACACTGCAAGTGGATCATTCCAACGGAGAAATTTCTAATCTCTAGCGTACTCGAAGGATCTCGCGTTGACTCCGCACCTAATGAATTAAAACTTCTCGTCAAGGGGCTTGAGGTACTTCGAACTTTGCTCCTCTTTTAAACTCTAGCATGACTAAGTAGATACAATGCAATCTCTTTTTGATCTTCCTTTATTATAGAAAAGAAAAAAAAAAGGAAAAGAAAGAAAAGTCTTAGTTTGAGAACGGCAACACGAGTTCCTCAAAGGACAATGACGGTTCGCAGAAATCATGAAAGCTTCGAAGAAGTGATCGTTCTCAAGCTAAGAAGAAAATAAAAATAAAAAATTAAATTGGATCGAAAAAGTAAAATGATATCCTAGAAAGTAAGGAGAAATCGACTAAGGGAATAGAAAATAGGAAAGTTGTGTCTGAAATGTCTTTGTCTATATGTTTGGGGGAGAAGAGTATAATTTCTCTACGACTGATACTCCCTCGAATGAGACCACACGCCTAAATTACTAAAGGAATCAACAAAAGGAAGCTCGAAGTACTCGAAGGGACCATGAAGCGTATCCGGGACGGGTGAAAAGCTCAAGGTAACTAGACCCAAACGCCTTGAGTTTGAATTCCGAGTTACGTGGCTCAAACAGGTCGATTGCTAGACTTGATGAGTTCCCACGTTTTCAAACCTCTTTTCCTTACTTAGATTTCTGTTTTGTTTGAGGACAAACAAATGTTTAAGTCTGTGGGAGTTGATAACATGCTTATTTTACCCATTTTTACAGTCATAAGTGAGTGCTTTAATAAGCATTTCACTAAGGTATTAATGCATAAATAGTAGTTTTCGAGTATTGGTATGTCCAAGACTCTTTTCAAGTAAATTTAGGAAAAAGATGCAAAACAGAGCAAAACGGACATTTTAGGATCATGCGTGAAATGACAGAGGTTTAGCACAAGACGGAGACCTTCCCACCACAGGATTAAGCTGCATTTTGGTGACACGATAGCCTGATCTACTACCTTTCACGCCGAAGTGGTTTGAGGTCAATCCCATGGTTAGATCCCAAGTTACAAGGATTGCAAAAAGGCCCGTCAGACACATCCTCAGAAGAAGGCTGGCCGCGCCAGGCAAGTTCAAAAAACTGGGGACAATTTGATTTAAGTCTGGGGGGGTTTCTTATATTACTAACTATACTTTTCTTTGATGAGTCTTATGCATACTTGCATCATTTATTGAGTCGTTTTATAGAGTTAAAACCTTTTTTTTAGACGGAAACTATGAACTTTGCTAGGTACAAGTCGCTTCGAATAAGGAACCTTAATGATCATTCTCACAGGTTTATAAGCAAGGTTTATTAAGTTGAACACTGCAAGTGGATCATTCCAACGGAGAAATTTCTAATCTCTAGCGTACTCGAAGGATCTCGCGTTGACTCCGCACCTAATGAATTAAAACTTCTCGTCAAGGGGCTTGAGGTACTTCGAACTTTGCTCCTCTTTTAAACTCTAGCATGACTAAGTAGATACAATGCAATCTCTTTTTGATCTTCCTTTATTATAGAAAAGAAAAAAAAAAGGAAAAGAAAGAAAAGTCTTAGTTTGAGAACGGCAACACGAGTTCCTCAAAGGACAATGACGGTTCGCAGAAATCATGAAAGCTTCGAAGAAGTGATCGTTCTCAAGCTAAGAAGAAAATAAAAATAAAAAATTAAATTGGATCGAAAAAGTAAAATGATATCCTAGAAAGTAAGGAGAAATCGACTAAGGGAATAGAAAATAGGAAAGTTGTGTCTGAAATGTCTTTGTCTATATGTTTGGGGGAGAAGAGTATAATTTCTCTACGACTGATACTCCCTCGAATGAGACCACACGCCTAAATTACTAAAGGAATCAACAAAAGGAAGCTCGAAGTACTCGAAGGGACCATGAAGCGTATCCGGGACGGGTGAAAAGCTCAAGGTAACTAGACCCAAACGCCTTGAGTTTGAATTCCGAGTTACGTGGCTCAAACAGGTCGATTGCTAGACTTGATGAGTTCCCACGTTTTCAAACCTCTTTTCCTTACTTAGATTTCTGTTTTGTTTGAGGACAAACAAATGTTTAAGTCTGTGGGAGTTGATAACATGCTTATTTTACCCATTTTTACAGTCATAAGTGAGTGCTTTAATAAGCATTTCACTAAGGTATTAATGCATAAATAGTAGTTTTCGAGTATTGGTATGTCCAAGACTCTTTTCAAGTAAATTTAGGAAAAAGATGCAAAACAGAGCAAAACGGACATTTTAGGATCATGCGTGAAATGACAGAGGTTTAGCACAAGACGGAGACCTTCCCACCACAGGATTAAGCTGCATTTTGGTGACACGATAGCCTGATCTACTACCTTTCACGCCGAAGTGGTTTGAGGTCAATCCCATGGTTAGATCCCAAGTTACAAGGATTGCAAGAAGGCCCGTCAGACACATCCTCAGAAGAAGGCTTGCCGCGCCAGGCAAGTTCAGAAGACCAATGGCCGGGCCACGACCAGTCGCTCGCTAAGCCACAACACTTGACGATTCCCGACCCCGTTTTCAAGCCAAATCAAGCCCGATAGCCGCCAAAATTGGTGGAACCCTAAGTGACGCCTAATAAGACATGAAGACCTATAAATACTCATCTCTACTCATTATTTTCGTGAACTTTCAATAGCCTCTCTTTGTAGCCACCAAAAGACCTAGCCACATAAGGCTCTTCTCGTTTTGTTCTTCCTCTTCGAGGGGGAGATAGATCTTCTCTCGGACCCTCCAACTTTCTATGTTTATTTCAAGCATGCATTCATTGATTTCGTCCCTGCTCGCCCCAATCAAGTTAGTGTACATTCATTTGTTGGATTTAAGGGTTTTTCAAAGGAGATTCATGGATTGATTACTAAATTGCCAGATTAGAATTTATCTTTAGAGTTCTTCATTCTAGATTTGTGTTTCGTCTTGTAGTTTGATTGACAATCTACCTACTGCGATTTAGTTAATTTACACACCGAAAGTGTTCTTAAATTTTCTTGCACTTATTTAGATGAGAAAATAACTTTAGGCTGCGTGAGTAGATCTAAAGCGGTTTGTGAACTTGTCGAATGAAGTTGTTTATACGCTTAGAGAATAAACGGGAGTTTAGTAATCTAAGTTGATAGATTTCGTGGCTAAACTACATAAGTAAGTTAGTCTATGTTCGGTTCCATGGCTTATACTATAGAAGTAGGATAATCTATGTTAGGTTTCGTGATTAATACTATGTAAGTACGTTAATCTAGATCCGAGTTTAAAATTCCATCGATTCTCTATACTCTCTTGCTTAATTGATATGTGATACTTTGCGAATCTCCCGAAGAACCCAACGCTTTGATTGCATGTTTGTAGTTTGTTTTCTTTCCTGCTTGCCACCGTCCGCAAAACACCCTTCTCCAAACCCTCTATTTGTCTTAGTAACGTTTTCTAACCGTCATTGATTTTGTAGTTAGGCGTGCACTCCCTGTGGATTGATACCTTAAGTACTACAATGCACATCTGTGCACTTGCAGGCATTTAGGGTTTATAAATTTAAAACTTGAAGAACTGAAGCTCTAAATTCTATGCATCAAATACGAAGCACTCCTCGTCGGTATGCGTCTAGCTCGACGAATGAAGATCGAACATGTCTGCGTTTTTTGCGACTCTTACCTCGTCTCAAATCAATTCAACGGCGATTACGATGCCAATGACGAACGAATGGACGCATACCTCAAACTTGTCTAGATTTTGGCAAAGGAATTCAAAACTTTCGAGCTGACTAAATTACCGCAGAAGGAAAACATAGCCGCAGACGATATAACTTCCCTTGCCACCAGCCCAAATCCTGATCTTCGCCGTCGCAGGAATACCCTACTCAAGCATCATGCCCCCAAGGATGTATGCACCATCACCTATCAAGAGGACGAGTTTGATGACCCAATGAAAATGAACAATGGACCAAGTACAAAAGACTGGCGCACTGAAATCATGATGTTCCTAGCTTACGGCGATGAACCTAAAGTAAAGCTGTCAAATGGGCGGGGACCATAGGCTTAGCCTAGTCCAAAATGTTTCAGGCTGTCCGTGGACATGACCAAATCTAAATGGTCCAAATGGACGAATGCCCAATTGGCCTTCGGTCCAAAGCGGGTTGGACCAACCGGTTATTAGTCAGCCCTTGGTCAACATAAACTTAGGGTTTAATTAATTTGGGCGAAAATCTCGTTTTTCGTCAAAACCACAAAATCTCTTTTTTCGTCAAAACTCGAAAATCCCGTTTTCCATCAAAACCACAAAATCTCGTTTTTCGTCAAAACTGGAAAATCTCGTTTTCCGTCAAAACAAAAAAATCTCGTTTTCCCGTCAAAACCGCAAAATCACTTTTTCCTGCCAAAACCGCAAAATCTTGTTTTCCCATCAAAACCGCAAAATCATGTTTTCCCACCAAAACCGCAAAATCCGGATTTTCCGCCAAAATTGCACACTTTCGTTTTCACGCAAAAATCGCAAAATCCTGATTTCCCTCCAAAACCGCAAAATCACGTTTTCCCACAAAAACCGCAAAATCTCGTTTCTCGTCAAAACTGCAAAATTTCGTTTTCCGCCAAAACCGTAAAATTTTATTTTTCCACCAAAACCACAAAATTTTCGTTTTCTCACCAATACCGCAAAATCCCATTTTTCGTCAAAACCACAAAATTCTGTTTTTTTGTCAAAACTGTAAAATCTAGCTCTCGCCAAAACCGCAAAATTTTCGTTTTACCGCCAATATCGCAAGATCACGTTTTCCGTAAAACCACAAAATTCTGATTACCCGCCAAAACCGCATAATCTCGTTTTTTTGCCAAAATTACAAAATCTTATTTCTTTTCCAAAACTATAAAATTATATTTTCTTGTCAACATCGCAAAATTTTATTTTTTTGACAAAACTGTCAAATATTATAAATAAATAAACTAAACTGTTTTAAGTACTAATTGATAGATCAAATTAAATTGGGTGTCCATGAACATGTCCATCTTGACATGGTCCTAATTGGGTGCGGTCATTTTTTTTACCATTGTCCATTAAGTACCGACCAATTATGTCCACAAAAACTAATGGTCCATGTGGACAAGCCCAATTGGGCGCAGACAGCCCATTTGACAGTTCTAACCTAAAGACAGGTGGACAGCTAGGTGTTTCCGAACTCGTGGCGCAAAATACACTATGGTACAAGATCAACTATGTCGATGGACTTCGACTGGAGCTTTGCTCACTTGCATTTACGAAGACGAGGTCTCACGCGTTATCAATAAAACACACGATGGAGCTGGAGGCAATCATTAAGGCGGCCGAGCTCTGGCACTTAAGGTAAAGAAAGCTAGCTTCTACTGGCCATCCATTCTAACAGACTGCAAACAGTACGCCAAAAAATGTGAGTTCTGTTAAAGACACGCTCCGATGATCAACCAACCAACCGAGCTACTCACTACGGCAATTCCGCCCTATCCCTTCATGCGCTGGGCAATGGACATAGTCGGAACTCTCGTCCTCCAGACAACGCAATTACATGCTCATCATGACAGATTACTTCACCAAATGGGTGGAAGCCAAGTCCTATGTTCGGATTCAAGATAACGAAGTCTTGATCTTCGTATGGAGGTACATCATCTGCCGTTACGGACTACCATACGAAATTGTCACAGACAACGAATCTCAGTTCATATCCAAACTCTTCGAGGTTTTTTCCGAACGTTGGAACATCCAACTGAATAAGTCAACCCCACGCAACCCGCAAGGGAACGGCCAGGCCGAAGCCACAAACAGACCATCAATGATGGCCTCAAGAAACGCCTCGATAAAAAGAAGGGCCTTTGGGCCGACGAACTGGACGGCGTCCTTTGGTCACATCACACTACACCCCGGACTGCTACCAGACAAACACAATTTTCCTTAGTCTATGGCTGCGAAATTATGGTTCAATGTACCCAGTCTACACCGAATTCTCATGCCCGAAAACCCCCGAGATCAACGAAGCAATGATCATCAAGAAACTCGGTACCTTAGAAGAATACGAGACCGAGCCCTCCTCCAGATGCAGAATTTTCAGAACCAGGCTTCCCAATACTATAACAAGAAGGTGCGTAACAGACATTTCAACCCAAGCGACCTCGTTATTCGGAAGGTCTACGAAATCATTAAGGAATGTAGTGTAGGCAAGCTCGGCGCTAATTGGGAAAGCCCCTACATCATCAACAAGGTCGTCAATCCCAGGGTCTATCGTTTGGAAAAAAACAGCATGTGACGAAGTTTCCCAAGCTTGGAACTCTATGAGCCTCAAACGCTACTACTCTTAAGCCCGTCGGCTCAGCTCAGCTACCTTTCAGTTTGGCCACCTTCGCAAAAAACAAAAAGCTCGTGAACCGAGCAGTTCTCTGTTGTAATATGAACTACGAATGGCTTGATCACTTTTTGGTACGTAGGCATCCCTATTTGGGTCCAGCTATAACTTAATAAAAATTTTAAAAAATTTCTATCTTCTCACGCTCCCAAACTATTTACACATCAACTTTCTGACTAATCGTTGATATGCCTATAGCTAAGTCCGAACAACTTAGTTCGACATCCCAAAAAGCAAAGATATGTCTTGCATGCGTTTCTCATGGATGCCGTGGTGAAATAATCCAAAATATATGACGAGCTTGTTCTTTCAACCTTTCTAAGTCGTGCAAAGCATATAAGATTAGCCTTGCTCGCATCTTTGCATTCGAACTTAGAAATTTTCAAAGTCCTACCAATAACTAAACGCCGACCTGATCGCATGTTGGTAGTCGTATGATCCATATAATCCGACCTGTTTCGAACGATCATATTATCACTTACCTTTTAAAGCCGAGATCCGTCTCGCACATTCCTAAGTCATGTAATCATTAAATAAGCCGAGCTGAGTTAATCTCTCGCACGTTTACATTCGCACTTAGAAAAATCTGAGTCATACAAACAACTTAAAGCCGATATCGCATCGCACGTTTCACAATTAAGGAAGCACAATATCCAATATTCTGAACGTCAACTCAGACGAATTCATTCGATAAACTTTAAGGACAAAAAAGAGAAGAAAACCATGTTCATGCCCATTTCGGGCTACAAAAGATACTTGAAACAAAATTACAAACATATAAAAACAAAGTTTTGAAGAGAGGTGATCAACCCTCGAAATTATCGATCTTCTGGTTAACAACGGCCAGCTCGGCATCTTTATCCACGGGCTTCTCGCTGGCCGGAATGACCTCCAGACCGGTAGTAGCGTCGTCAGCTCCCGTCTCGCCAACGACCTCCTCAGGAATCTCATCCTTTGCAGGATCGCGTTCTTCAGACTCATCACCTGGCTTCTCACTAGCCGGGATAACCTCCAGACTGGTAGCGGCATCGTCAGCTTCTATCTCATCAGGAATCGCATCCTTTGCAGGGTCACGTCCCTCAGACTGATCAGCTGACTAGATCGCCAATGGATCCACGAGCTGCGTCTCGTCTCCTCCTTGAACCGAGATTTCGAATTGAACCGTGCTTTCGACTTGAGGCTCGGAAGGCTTGAGCTGAAGAACCATATCCGGGGTGACCACTCGGGCATTCGTCCCAAACTCATCAATTCTTGAAGGTCGAGCAGACGGATCATCTCGGGGAAATCAAAGTGCCAAGCTCGGGGCGTCGAACTCATCCATGGTAAAGGAGATCTCGTCGATGGCTTTGGCTTTCGCTCCCCACTTTAATATCCCCTTGGATCTTTTCGATTGCCTCTTTGGGGAGTTGGAACCCAAGTCTCTCAACGAGCTGAGCGGTAGAGCAGGCACCACGAGCTTGGGCCAAATTTGACAGGATCCCCTCGACTTAGCCTTCTGCTCAAGGTAGATGACCTGTTTTGGGGCAAATACCGCCACTTCGTCCCGAGATTTCCTTAAACAAGCAGTCTCACGATCGAAAAAGTTGATCTTCTTTGCGGATCTTACGACCTCCAAAAGCCGTTCAGAATTCCTGACTTCAAGAACCTCGAGCCGAGCCTGGAGTTCGACTATCTCCGCCTCATGAAGAGTAGACTTGGCCTTCTTGACCTCAAGGTTCAGAGAAGCCTCGTGAAACTTCTTCTCCGCCAAGCGCACCTTCTCCTTCTCGGCCTCCATGGCCTTTTTGAGATAACTTTTGAAGAGACCAAGGACGTGAGTCACGCTATTCTTTGCATGTGTATGCGGACGTTAACAACTCACCTAAAATATGCGTATTGTAAATCAAACGAGAAAAAACAATTTTACCCGAACTTCATCGGCTGCCCATTGTTGAATGGCGTCGAAGTGAGGAAGCTCATGGACAGCTGGACTCGCTGTCGGCTTAGATCTATGCCTCCAAACTAGCTCTAAGCACGCGCGACGATCGCTGGAGAGCGGTTCCTTCCCGTGGAAGTCGAATCTGAAAGCAAACGGGTTCGGAACAGAATCCGTTCTAGATCTTTTGGGCGAGCTGGCAGACGTTTCCGCCGCCACCTCGGTCTCAGAGGATTGTCTCTTCTCGGAGCTCGCCTTTGCAGGAGCCTTGGAACTCTTGTGCTTCCTAATCGGCACATCCATTTGATTCTCGGTCGCGGCAACAGCTCGAATCTGCTCCTCGATCTTATCACCGTCTTTAGAAACCTGTTCAGTTGTCCTAATTTCTTTTCTTTTAGAGACTTTCTTCTTGGCCTCCTTATACGCCATTTTGGCCCTGCAATCACTTGGTAGGTCAGGTTCCTTCTGATTCCTATCAGCATCCGAAACGAATGCTAGTTATCGTATCCTCGCACCAGACTCCACCAGGACTTTCTCCAAGTCCTCTGCGTAATCGTGGAATTCGCAGTGAGCAAGCGGCATTCCTTTTGACTTGGGCCAATACAGACGACTAAGCCTGGAAAATCTCTTGAAGCTATCTACAAAACCTTCAGGAAAGGGAGATATTGGAGTAAGCCGACCTGCACAAACATAAGTGAATCGTTAGCCGACTTCAAAACAGCACGCAACGATATTAACAGGCTGAAACTCTACCAATCTCTTTTTTCCATTTGGTCCTAATAATGATATTCGTATCAACGATCGAATGTTCGTCGAGATGCATGAAATTATTTTATATCTCCCATCGTCGACTTTACTTGTGAATCCGGTCAGGATATTATATTGTTCCATCATGCTCGTGTAGAAGTATCCCTCCGATTCTTTACCGGGATAGCGCTTGAAATTTGTCATCTCTTCAAACATCCGGACATGACTAGGAGCGCCACCATGTTACGAATTGCGGCGTGGCCCAATTGGGAGATTGACATCTTCCACTCCTTGCAGAACTCCTGAAGGAGGCGAGGAAGCGAGAACCAGAGATGGCAATACATGAAGAAACATTCGTAGATGCAGAACCAGCCCGAGGGAGCATCCCAAGGACGCTCAGTGGGATTCGGAACCATAAACTTCACGTCGGGACCGATCATGCATGATTTCTTCAGCCCGCATAAAGATTTCCTTGTCGACCTGGTAGGGATTACCCCCCCCCCCCCCATGTTATCCGAGACCGGGATAACTTTCTTCCGCTTTGGCTTGCCCTTCTTCCGGCGCACCACCTTTGTCTTCGGCTCCGGGTAGAGATCGATGATTCCATCATCATCGGCCTTAGCCAACAGTCCCAGATTAACTATGCCCGCACCCCCGGTTATCTCCTGAATATCGTCTTCAGGAAGTAAATCATTAGCACCCCAGATCTCTTCGAATTCATCTCTCAACTGAGGGATGACATATGTAGGCCGGGCTGAGGACGCTTCGCCCTGGTAAACAGTGTCCAGTTGGGCTTCCTCGAAACGAGTTGTAGCATGCTCTTGGTTCAAAACCCTGAGAGCAGCTCGGGACATCCCCATCTCGTCCGCAAAATCCTGGTCAAACTCGGAGGACGGGGTGCTCACGGATCGAGAAGAAATCAATCTCTCTCGAAGAACAAGGTGAAAAACCGCGAATAATAGATTCGGGGCCACCAAAAGAATTATGTGAATATGTGTTTCGTCTCCCTCTAAAAAAAACCCTAAACAACGAGTATATATAGGTCTTCAAGTCCTCTTGGTCGTGGATTAGTTCTTGGCTTGCATAAGACGGATGCGGGTTTAAGTCGGGGTTAAAATGGGCTCGGGAACCGCAAGTGGCCTGGCCGCATTAGCGACTGGCCGTGGCACGGCCACTGGTCGTCTGGCTAGGCCGTGGCATGGCCACTGGTCGTCTGGCTAGGCCGTGGCGCGGCCAGCTCGGCTTTCCGGTTGCTTGACGGACCTTCTTGCCTTCTTCATAACTTGAGATCCAACCATGGGATTGCACTCAAACCACTTCGAGGTGAAATACAGCTGATAAGGCTACTTTGACTCCAAATATGAGCTTGATCTCGTGGTGGGAAGGCCTTCATCTGGTGTTGAACTTATGTCCTCGAGCATTATTCCCGGAAATGTCCATTTTGCTCCAAAATATGCTGCGTCTTTTGCTAAGATTACCTGAAAAGAGTCTTGAACAACCAAATACTCGAAATCTAGTGTTTATGCATTAAAACCTTAGTGAAATGCTTATTAAAGCACTCACTTATGATGGTAAAAACGGGTAAAATATGCATGTTATCAACTCTCCAAGACTTAAACCTTTGTTTGTCCTCAAACAAAACAGAAATCTAAGTAAGGAAAAGAGGTGTGAAAACGTGGAAACTCACCAATACTTGGGAACTCATCAAGTCTAGCAATCGACCTGTTTGAGTCACGTAAATCAGAATTCAGCTTCAAGGCGTTTGAGTCTAGTTACCTTGAGCTTTTCACCCTTCCCGGATACGCTTCATAGTCCCTTTGAGTATTTCGAGCTCTCTCTTGTTGACCCCTTTATTCATTTAGGTGTGCGGTCTCTGTCGAGGGAGTATTGGTTGACGAGACATTATACTCTTCTCTTCCAAACATCTAGACAAAGACATTTCAGACACAACTCTCCTATTTTCTCTTCCCTTAGTCGATTTCTCCCTACTTTTCTAGGGTATCATTTTATTTTTTCTATCGACTTTCTTATTCTATTTTTTTTCTTCTTTGCTTGAGAATGATCACTTCTTTGAAGTTTTCATGATGTCTGCGTACCGTCATGGTCCCTTAAGGAACTCGGGTTGCCATCCTCAAACTAAGACTTTTTCTATATATTTTTTTTCTTTTCTATAACAAGGGAAGATCAAGTAGAGGTTGCATTGCATCTACTTAGTCATGCTAGAGTTTAAAAGAGGAGCAAAGTTCGAAGTACCTCAAGCCCCTTGACGAGAAGTTTTGATTGATTAGGTGCGGAGTCAACGCAAGATCCTTCGAGTACTCTAGAGATTATAACTTTCTCCGTTGGAATGATCCACTCGCAGTCTTCAACTTAGTAAACATTGCTTCTAAAACTGTGAGAATGGTCATTAAGGTTCCTTGTTCGAAATGACTTGTACCTAGCAAAGTTCATTGTTTCCGACTAAAAGAAAAAAATTTTGACTCTATAAAACGACTCGATAAATGATGCATGTATGCTTAAGACTCATCAAATCAAATCATAGTTAGTAATATAAGAAACCCCCCCCCCCCAGATTTAAATCAAATTGTCCCCAGTTTGTTTAAATCGAGTTAAGGTGAAAAAGATAGTTAAAGTCAAGTACAAGCTTGTGAAGACTTACTTGAAAGTGGCGATGGGTTTGGTATGGGTGGATGGGCGTGTGGTATGATTGAGCTAAGGACTTGACAATTCTCCTTATGTCCCTGCTTAGAATCGATTTAATTGAACAAAAGAAATCGAAAACTTATCTCGTAAGGAAATGTGTTGCGCGTTGAGTTTCCTTGCTTCGTTTGGTGGTGGTGGGCGTATGGTAATGATGGATGAGGGTGGTGATATGCGTTTGGTGGTGGTGATTGGCTCGCCTTTTGTTGAGAAGAACAGCTAATCTGGTTGTTGAGTACTCGTCTTTGTTCCTTGACCTTTATAGAACACCGTGAATGAGAGATGGAAAATTTTCCGTCCTTGCGTCTTGAAGATTGCGTCATCTCAGAAACTTGAAGTTTGGGTCTATGCTGGCCTATCCGGTGATGTGTTCGGGATCTCAGAAGACAGGTGTTGCTAGTTCAAACTTCAATGCCATATGAAATCCTTACTTGGCTTTGGTAAAGGTCTTGGTCTTGGAAGAGAGAAGCTAGTTTTCGAGAACTTTTCTCTTCGCGGTTTGGTGAAGGAAGTTGCATCTTCTTCGTTCTGGAGCTTGCACGACGGTTTTCATCCTCTAGAACCGTTGTATTCTTCTTCGTCTTCGTGGATACAGGTCCGTTGATCGTACAAGAAGAAGTTGAATGAGATGGATCATTGACTTAACTTGACTTCGATGGGGTCTTGTCTTGTCTCGCCGCCTTTGATGCAACAGCAATATACCGCGGTTGTGGAAGTTGGTTTTGCGGTCTTCAGGACGTGTTCAAGTCTTTGAATCAAGGAGGAAGCTTGAAAGGCTTGACACAGGTTCAACCTAAAATGGGTTGTCTCCCATTGAGCCGCTCTTGTTTAAAGTCTTTGAGCTAGACTTTGGTAATTTGTGAGCTTAGTTGGAGGTTGAGCTCGACCTTAGGCAAGGTCTTTTTGCCTTCTGCGCGGCCTTTTCTGTTGAGGGCTCCTCAAGTATCTCCATGATTACATCTTCGTCCCTCTCAAGAAGATGTTTCTCCATGGTGTATGGTATCGCGGGATAGAACTTTTTTCCATCGATATTGGCGAATGAGACTCGCCTATTAGGCCAATCCATGATGGCTCCTGCAGTGGCTAAGAATGGCCATCCCAAGATGAGTGGTGCAGCTTCTTCTTGGCAAGTTTTGACTATGTAGAAGTCTACTGGGATTCTACAATCGCCAATGATGACCGGGAGATCATAAATGACTCCTTTCGCGGCTGCGAAAGATTGGTCCGCCAAACCAATCTTGATCTCAGTCGGGAAGACGCATTTTACACCAATTTTTCGTGCTAAACTGGCCAGCATGATGTTTATGCATGACCCCGAATCGCATAGAGCGTTCTTGAAAGTGTTACCTCGGATGCTGCAAGTTGTGAGGTACTGCTCGTGGCCTTGGACCTTGTGGAGGTTTCTAATCCGCTTACCGGCTCTAGCGAGGTTGAAAAGGCTTTGAATGTCAGACACCGTCTCCCTGCTTTGCGCAGAAGAGATGTCAGATCAGCTAATCTCTCCAAGCTTCCACGAAATCCACTTAAGTAGGAAGTTCTCGAACCACCTTGTTGAATTCTTCAAGTGCCAATGACTCGATTCGGTTCTGGTGCCACTCATACTTCTTTGTTGGGGGCATTCTGATAACATCCTTGGTGGCTGAATGTCTTGCTTGATTAAAGTAGACTTCAATATAGACCTTGTTCTCCATGCTATCTTGAAAGAAGTCGGCTAAACCCTGATCTTTCCAGGCGTCCTCGAATGACATCTCCGTAGGGAATTTCTTGACTTTGGCGTTAAACTCCATAAGCCTCTCCCTCTGAATGTGCATCGTGACGGGTCTTGCGTTGCCGACTTTGTTCCCTCCAGTCGAACGGACAGAGGTCTCTTCCTTGAGAAGTTCTTGAGACGAATAATTTGACGACCCGGTCGAATATGTCTCTTCGAACTCGTAGTTCGAATCACTTGAGCAGCTGGTAGTGAAGCTCGTTTCAGGACTTGAGAACTTTGTTTCGGTGATGGGTTCGACTGCATTGCATGGTGCAAACGTGGCTTGGATAGGGTGGGGGCCTGATGTTGTTAGCGTGCCTCCTTGAGCTGCTATGCGGATCGAGATTTCAGAGATCCTTTTCACCGTTCCCTCAAGAGGGTATGTGGGCCTCTTGGTTCCGCCCGGCTTGATCGCAGAGACTACCTCGCCAAGTCTCCGTTGTTCTTTGGTCAGCTTTTCTATCGGCGCCGTCTTCCTTTTCAAGCAGTTGAAGATGCTTTCGAGCCTATCATCAATCCCCTCATCCTTGTCCTCAGATCGCCGTTGGTCTTCTACCAGTTGTAGGATGTCGGCTTCAGCTCGATCTCTGTTGACATAGATAGAGTCGTTGGTCTCCTCAAGCTTTTCGTTCAAGGTAAAGATGTCTCTTATGCTTTGCTCGAGGACAGGTCCGCGGTGTTCGAGTGCATCAGAGATCTTCTTCAGCTGGATTGCATTGCTGGCTGCTTGCTCTTTATGCACCCTCATCTCTTCGGAAAGAGCTTCTAGCGTAGCGAGGAGTTCGGCCTGAACTTCGTCTATATGATGATAACTATGTTTTTAACCAGTCTGATAATCAAAACCTAAAGGTTCTTTTGCAGTTGTAGCACTTTAGGTGTCAAACCAACCTTGGGGTGAAAGCTACTAAGATTATAAGAGAATTAAGAAGTTAAGCAATATTCGGGTTAATTGGGGAAAACTTCTAAAACAATTACTTGCAGTTACTAAATGGACATGAAAACAATTTTAAAATCCCTACAGAGATGTTATACAACTACAAGAAGACAAGTAAACAATAAAACAACCGATCTAATAATTTAATAAATTCAAAAGGTAAAACCGGATTTATAAAACAGATTTGATGGTGAGTAGCTAAATAATTTAAAAACTATTTATAAAAATAAAACGACTACAAACTCAACTCCATACAGTAAAATAAGGGTCTAAGCAATTTCTAAAATATTAAAAAGAGCAAGAATACTATTTTTACGATTTTATGAGACTATATTATATAAATAAACTATTTAATGAGAAAGTTAAATAAACACAAAACTAGAGGAAAGAGGTTTTTATTTCTTTTGGTTTTTTAAAATACTAAAACAGATTTAAGGTTGGGAATCATTTTTTAAGAAGGTCGAAAGTTCAAACTTGGGGTTTTTGAAAATATATTTTTTTCTCTTTTTAGTTAATTCTCTAAACCTTAAGAAACCAAAGTAGAATTATCCATGATGTGTGGTATAATTCCTTTCTTCACCCTTTCCTCCTAACCCATGATGTTTAGTGGAAAGATAGGGTGAAGAACATTAAGAATGGATCTTAAAAAATGGTTTAACTAGCTCCCTAAACATCCATGATGTGTGGGAAAGGATGAGCTAGTCTCTTGGATTTGGTTTTAAGGGATTTCCTAAGTCTTGTTAGGATAAGGAAATCCCTAGATTAAAGAGATCTCGCTAGAGAGTCTCTAGACCTTAAAACCCCCAAATCCAAGAAGAGAATTAAAATGAAGTACATGATGAAAACAAACCAAGTTTTTAGTCTCCAACTTCCTTAATCATCCCAACCTTGAATCTTAGGTGGTTTACTCACAACTCATGTTCATACCTCTCTTAAACACAATTTTAGAGCTAATGAACATAAGCGGTTTTTAAAATAAAGAAAGATTTTTTATTAAATACTTGTTGAAGATAATAAAATACAAGAATTATCAAAAGATCTAAATAAAAACTAAGAAGAAAGATCTGACATTAGAATAATTAAAACACTTGCTATCTATAAAAAATAAGAGTTTTTAACAAAAGATCTAAACAAGAATTAAGAAGAAAGACTTGACTTTAGAATATCTTAAATACGAAATATCTATATATAAAATACGAATTTTTAAGGAACTAAAACAAGAAGAACTATAAAACTCAAGAACAAGGAAAGCTTACAAGAACACTTAAGAAGACTTTGTAAGAGAGAATATAAAGACTTGAATGTTTATTTGATGAAAAACTGAATGATTATTACAAGCACACACACACTCCTTATATAGAGTTTTAAACATGGCTCTTGGCCTTAAAAGAGGGGTCAAGGGGTAAGAGTCAAGAGGCAAGAGACAAAGGGGCAAGAGACAGAAAGTATGTCTACCACTTTCACATAAAGCATAAACACTTTTCTGGGTCAACTTCCGTCGGTTCGAGTGGTCCAGTCGATCGGCCAGTCGATCTACTTCTGGATCGAGTCAGTTGGTCAATCTACCAGTCGATCTCTTCTAGATCTGGTGAGTTTGGTCGATCTACCAGTCGACCCTTCTAGATCTGGTGAGTTTGGTCGATCTACCAGTCGATCTACGCTGAATCGACTGGTCTTGGTCGATCTTGAAGTCGATCTTTTCTCCTTCTCTTTTGTCCAAGTTTTCTTTTTTTGATTCCTGCCAACTCTTATGTTCTTCTTTCATCTTCTTGTTAATGCTCAGCATCCATCACAGCTCCAAATACTCTAAACAACCTGAAAAAGATGCAAATATGCAAGAAACCATGCAAATGCTAATGCAAAGTGTTCTAGGACTAAAAATGGTACAAATGATGCAAACTAGTCTATTATGAATGATATAAGCATGAAAACCTATTCTAAATGCAAGCTAAATATGCGAAATATATGAGTACATCGACTCCCCCAAACTTGCCTTTTGCTTGCCCTCAAGCAAAGAAAATTCAAGCTAGGAAGAGATGATTAAAAATGGGGGCTCAAATCCAAAAGTGTTTTTCAAATGTATCAACTCAAAGGTCCTTGCTCTTAGTTCTAGGATGCAGAACACAAAATTTACTCAAAAGAACTTAGCCATATTTATCACAAAATGAAATTCAAATCAAGACTTGTTTATTCCAAACAATCGAAGAATCAATACTTTTAACATTTATGAAGAGCTCCAAACCGTGAATCACACTTGTGCCTTTTAAAACCGAATACATTTGGTAAGGGTTAAGGTTATGAGATAAAAATGATCTCATTCAAATGGGTACTCCAAGCAATGGTTTCTCTCAAAAATGTTTGAACTTATACATAATGCTAAAGGTAAAAGGCAATGCATGCATACATGACTAGACTCACATCTACGTATACTAACAATGATCCTAATCCCTCTCTCATTCATTTTTATACTTTCAAAGCTCACTCACCCTCTAGAAACTACCCAAATCTACAAGGCTATTCACGCCAAGCTTAAACCCACAAGAACCCCATCAAACACTTTCTTTTCTTTAGGGAAACTTTTTAAACTTTGCTTAAGGCTAGTGGTAAGATCATAAATATTAGCTATTTTCTTTCTTTTGATATCTTTCTTCTAAAAAGAATCCCATTCATTTTTTTTTTTTTTTTTTTTTGATAACTTGAAATTTTTATGAATTTTTCTGATTTTTTTGTATTTTTCTATGCAATTTTTTTTTTTTTATGAATGCAAGAAGACCCAAAAAATGAAAACACAAAATAAGATCAAATAAAATATGTCAAAGCACAAACTCTCCTCCCCCAAATTTGAATGACACCGTCTCGGTGTTAAGCAAATTCAAGAGAAGAAACAAACAAATAAAAATAAAAATGCATGTTATGTACAAAGTTTGGTGTTTTTGGTACCTTGAAGCTAGAGATGGCCGGAGCTTGAGGTTGCTCCGGTTCTTCTGCTCTTTCTTGCTGTTTCATGGAGTATCTCTTTGTCCCTGCTTACACACACTGAAAAGGATAATCTAGAACGAAAAATAAAAAGCATATACACAAGGATAGACATGGGATTGCCGCCCAAGTGCGCTTTGTTTAAAGTCTCTTAGCTTGACTTTCCTTACAAATCTTTTTAGGCTGGCTTAAGGGTGAAGTGGCTGGCTGGAGATGTGAAAGAGTGTGAATTTTTAGGCATGTCCATGGTGTAGATAGTGGACAGCATCGCTTTCACCCTTGCTTCATCCTTCTCTAAACCCGGTGGAAGAATGAACCTTGCCTTTGAGAATGGTTTTGAGCCTTCTTCGCTCTTGACTTTGTACTCAATGGAGTCATCCTTGAGTTCCAATGGATGTAAACTCAAAGATGTCCTTGACTCAGGACGTCCAATTCTTGACCCATCGCTAGCTTTTTCGGGTAAACTCATCAAAGAGCACTTTTTCTTGCCTTTCCCTTTAGGTGGCTTCTTCTTGAGAGGTTTTTCTTCTACACCACCAAACAATGTCAGGAGGGACTCACCATTAGGTTCTTCTTTAGCGTTGAAGTCGATCCTAGGCTCAGCCTTATCCTTGCTTGTACCGGAGACGCAACCAATCTTAGCCTTTCCCGCGGGCTTGTCTTGCATGCTTTTGTCCAGTTGCTTGGTTCTAAAGGCTTGGACTTCCGAAAGCTTTTTCAACTCAGCCTCCTCTCTGATCTTCTTACAGACACGTTCTTCTTGATCAAAAGTGTCTTCTTCAGCTTCCATCATTCCACAAAACTTTGTCAAAGGAGGTGTGATCGGGTATGAAACCATGTGACTCACATTCTGTAGGATGACCTCTTCTTTAACAAAATCAATTGCTGCACCCACAGTGCTGAGGAATGGCGTGCCTGGGAGCATAGGAAGGTTCTTGTACTTGTCTATATCCATGACCACAAAATCAGTTGGTACCGAGCAATTCTCAATCTTCACCGGATAGTCTTTGATCAAACCAAGAGGTTTCTTTGTAGATCCATCTCCAAATGTGATCTTGGTAGGATGCCAATCCATACTCCTTATTCCAAGTCTCTTGGCCATGTCAAGTGCCATAACACTCACTGTTGAACCCGAATCACACATAGCATCTTGTACTTCTTCGTTGCCTAGCTTGCACATAATGGAGAATTTTCCCGGATTGTTGTGCTTTTCCAAGGTCTTGATTTCTTCAGTTGCTGCAATGTGCTCTCTTGTAGGCTCCTGGTTTCTCTCTTGCTCCTTAACACACGGTTCTTGCATCATCAAAACATCCTCAACCGGTTTCTTCAAGATGTTTTTAGCTTCAACATGGTTGATCTTTGTGAAAACTGCCTCCCCACTTAGGTGCTCAATGACCTCATTGAGACTAAAATCATCATCTGAGTAGATGTAAGCCTCGTTGTCAGGTTCATACCATGATGGATCCATTTCATCAAGAGTGGTGGTCATCTCCTCAAGATCTAGTATAGCTTGACAATACTCTTTAGGATTTGCTTCGCTTTGGCCGGGTAGTGAAGCCTGACCGCTTGTACTTCCTTTTCCCTTCTCCAGCTGACGAATTTTGTTGTTGATGTTGGTGAGCTGGGTTGAGACATCATGAAAGGAGGAGTCCATGCGTTTGTTGATATCCATATATTTTTGATCACTGGTCGTTTGGCCTTGGATAAGTTGTTGTAGCATTGCTTGTAGAGAATCTAGAGTTGGACCTGGATTTTGTTGCTGCTGAGGCATGAAACCAGGAAGGTAAGCTTTGTTTCCAGGCTGTTGGTTCCCTTGGTAGGTGCCTTGCCTTTGACCTTGGTATCCACCGTTTTGTGAAAAACCACCCTTGTTGTAAGGGACAAATGGCTTCGTCTGATTTCCTTGTTGTTGAGGGTAGACCTGATCTTTTGGGTTTTCGACATTCGTACTTCTATAGGACAAGTTGTTGTTGTTTGGTTGGTACCGTGGGGCGTATCCTTGTGTCTTAGGATGGTCTTGGCCTCCAACCCAATGTGCTTCCTCGAACTCTTCTTCACTTCTTCTTTGAGACATGTCCGCCGCTTCATCCACGAAGTGGACATGTTTGGTGTTGGCAAGCATCAGTTTGTCGATTTTTTCATGGAGTGATTTCAACTCCTTTTTGTGGGCCTCCAGTTCTTGTCCTCGTGGTGCTCTGTCATAGTCCTCTGAGTAATTTCCATCACTCAAAGTGAGGTTGTCGATAAGCTCCATTCCATCGTGGATATCTTGACCTAGAAAGTTCCCTCGGCTTGCCGTGTCAAGTAGCATTCGAATTTTGGGCAAGGCTCCTCTGTATATAGTGCTCAAGAGAGTCTCTTCAGTGAAACCGTGGTGAGGACACTGGATGGTGTAGTCCTTGAAGCGCTCCATTGCTTCACTAAAGCTTTCATTGTGTCTTTGAGTGAAGCCACTTATCTCGCTTCTAAGTCGAGCGGTTCTAGTGCTTGAGAAGAATTTTTAGAGAAAGGCTTTCTTGCACTCTATCCAGGACGTGATGGTGCCTTGTGTTAAAGTTTTCTCCCAATGCCTTGCCTTGTCCCCAAGTGAGAAGGGAAAAAGGCGTAGTTTGAATGCATCTTCTGATATGCCGTTGATTTTGATCATTCCGCACACTTGGTCGAAGTTGTCCAAGTGTTCCAATGGGTCTTCCATAGCCAGTCCTTGGAATTTGTTGTTTTGTACCATAGAGACGAAGCCAGGCTTGATCTCAAAGTAGTTGTTTTGGACTGGTGGGGGCGTGATGCCGAAGCGGTTGGTATGTGTATTTGGTGCATCACCGGCTCCAATGATGCGTGGTGGCCTTTGTGGATGGTAAGGCTCTACCATTTCTCTGCCAGCAGCAGCGTTTTGAGGTGGATCCTCCACTTGATCATTATCAGCCATCACTTCTTGATGGTACTCCTCTATATCAAGAAGTAATCTCTCCCTCCTATTTCTTGCGCCACCTAGTTGGTGGATGTTGTCTATTGGTGTGAGCAGGTTGTTGTCACCTCTAGACCTTAGGTTCATGTACCTGAAAACACAAGCACAATAGTAGGAAAATTAGTAACCAAGATAGAAAAGAAAAAACTTAGTCTCCAAAATTCTCCAAATCCTAATAATTTCACTTAAAACCCAAGTTTGGCAACGGCGCCATTTGATAACTATGTTTTTAACCAGTTTGATAATCAAAACCTAAAGGTTCTTTTGCAGTTGTAGCACTTTAGGTGTCAAACCAACCTTGGGGTGAAAGCTACTAAGATTATAAGAGAATTAAGAAGCTAAGCAATATTCGGGTTAATTGGGGAAAACTTCTAAAACAATTACTTGCAGTTACTAAATGGACATGAAAACAATTTTAAAATCCCTACAGAGATGTTATACAACTACAAGAAGACAAGTAAACAATAAAACAACCGATCTAATAATTTAATAAATTCAAAAGGTAAAACCGGATTTATAAAACAGATTTGATGGTGAGTAGCTAAATAATTTAAAAACTATTTATAAAAATAAAACGACTACAAACTCAACTCCATACAGTAAAATAAGGGTCTAAGCAATTTCTAAAATATTAAAAAGAGCAAGAATACTATTTTTACGATTTTATGAGACTATATTATATAAATAAACTATTTAATGAGAAAGTTAAATAAACACAAAACTAGAGGAAAGAAGTTTTTATTTCTTTTGGTTTTTTAAAATACTAAAACAGATTTAAGGTTGGGAATCATTTTTTAAGAAGGTTGAAAGTTCAAACTTGGGGTTTTTGAAAATATATTTTTTTCTCTTTTTAGTTAATTCTCTAAACCTTAAGAAACCAAAGTAGAATTATCCATGATGTGTGGTATAATTCCTTTCTTCATCCTTTCCTCCTAACCCATGATGTTTAGCGGAAAGATAGGGTGAAGAACATTAAGAATGGATCTTAAAAAATGGTTTAAGTAGCTCCCTAAACATCCATGATGTGTGGGAAAGGATAAGCTAGTCTCTTGGATTTGGTTTTAAGGGATTTCCTATGTCTTGTTAGGATAAAGAAAGCCCTAGATTAAAGAGATCTCCATAGAGAATCTCTAGACCTTAAAACCCTCAAATGCAAGAAGAGATTTAAAATGAAGTACAAGATAAAAACAAACCAAGAATTTAGTTTCCAACCTCCTTAATCATCCCAACCTCAAACCTTAAGCGGTTTACTCACAACTCATGTTCATACCTCTCTTAAACACAAGCTTAGAGCTGATGAACATAAGCGGTTTTTAAAATGAAGAAAGTTTTTTATTAAATACTTGTGGAAGATAATAAAATACTTTTAATAAGAAATATATATATATAATAAAGATGAGAGTTTTTAGGAAACTAAATAAGAAGAACTATAGAATTCAAGAACACTTCAAGAACAAAGGAAACGCTTACTAGAATATTAAGAAGACTTTGAAAGAGAGAATATAAAACTTGATTGATAACTTGAATGAAAAACTGAATTTAAAACTTAGTGAAAAACTGAATGATTATTACAAGCACATACACACTCCTTATATAGAGTTTTAAACATGGCTCTTGGCCTTAAAAGAGGGGTCAAGGGGTAAGAGTCAAGAGGCAAGAGACAAAGGGGCAAGAGACAGAAAGTATGTCTACCACTTTCACATAAAGCATAAACACTTTTCTGGGTCAACTTCCGTCGGTTCGAGTAGTCCAGTCGATCGGCCAGTCGATCTACTTCTGGATCGAGTCAGTTGGTCAATCTACCAGTCGATCTCTTCTAGATCTGGTGAGTTTGGTCGATCTACCAGTCGACCCTTCTAGATCTGGTGAGTTTGGTCGATCTACCAGTCGATCTACGCTGAATCGACTGGTCTTGGTCGATCTTGAAGTCGATCTTTTCTCCTTCTCTTTTGTCCAAGTTTTCTTTTTTTGATTCCTGCCAACTCTTATGCTCTTCTTTCATCTTCTTGTTAATGCTCAGCATCCATCACAGCTCCAAATACTCTAAACAACTTGAAAAAGATGCAAATATGCAAGAAACCATGCAAATGCTAATGAAAAGTGTTCTAGGACTAAAAATGGTACAAATGATGCAAACTAGTCTATTATGAATGATATAAGCATGAAAACCTATTCTAAATGCAAGCTAAATATGTGAAATATATGAGTACATCATATGACCACAGACAGCTTCAGTGCAATCTGCCTGATATCTCACCAAGTTATTGATCGAGTCTATGCGTTTGTCGAGCTGGCGGGCTTGCTCGACCTCCAAGTGGCCGCATAGTTGAGAGACTTCTTGTAGCACCCCCGACTCGGCATAAGACCCCTTCCTAGGCGGGAGCCGGGAGCGCCGCAGTTGTGCCGGGGTTCGCCGACCGGCCGGCCCTCCCTCAAAACACATCCGAGTCCAAGGCTGGCCCGCCGTGCTACCCCGACCCCCTCGCCTAGAGCCTAAGGCTTGCCAACCCGTACCCTAGGCAAGAGTTGTGTTAACTCGGACCAAGTTAATATCAGTTCAACACAAGGCTCTGACTTTCAACAAAACTCTTTTATTATATATATCGAGTCATTATACAAAATCCGACTTATTCAAACTCTATATAAGCGGATCTTTACTACACAAACTGTACAACTAAATTTTACATATGTTTTACAAAAACATACTGCAATCTACTCCGGAATCCTAGTGTCCGCTGCGCCCGTCTACTTTCTACGGTTTCCTGCAAAATTTATTAAAATGAGGGATGAGTAATCTAGTATTACTCAGTGAATCCAGGACCCTCTATACAATTGTTAGAAACCCAACCCAAACCCCAAAATAAAACAATGCATGCATGCTCACATCATGCAACAATATCAAAGCAATAACACAAGCGGAAGCTTAAACAATGGTGGCATGACCATAGTAACCTCCTCGTTACTATGCATGTCGAGGCTATAGCAACCTGCAGATTACTAAGCCCAACCGTGGAACACACACCCTAGCCCATCATGGCTACCTGTGTTCCACACTCGACTAGACGTTGAACCAGGACCCGAGCCCTTCATGGCTATTCCTGTTCAACGCTAGCTACCAAACATGACCCTAGCCCTTCATGGCTATGCATGTTCCTGTTCATGGCTATTCCTGTTCAACGCTAGCTACCAAACATGACCCTAGCCCTTCATGGCTATGCATGTTCCACATCAGCGGGTTGTCGAGGCCTCTAGGTGTATCGGTCCACGGCTCCCTTCCTTGAACACCTCCCTACTTACCACAGAGGACCGTAGGCGAGAACATCAATGCTGACATGTCCTTGCCTCGACAGTCGGTCCGTTATGTCCTTCATGACAATCGACGGCACTTGCATCGTCATGCATACTCGGCCGAGGGAGCGACCCAAGTACCCTCCGAGTCTTCCTTCCGTCATGAACCGAGGGTTTTTCGTATCCATTTGGGTCGGGAAAGCGGGACGCCGCCGATACACCGCCCTAATCACCATGAGTCTTCGTACTCATGTGATCCACACACCGTACTTAGCATATGGACTTTTACGCCCCACCATGCCTCGTACCACACCAATACATGTGGATAAAACACACCACATGCATTCACACTCACTCAATAATTTTTAAAAATTCGCCGGCAACCACTTTCACAATGTCACTTATTATGAAAGCTACCTCGGCAGAATTTCTCAATTAAAAATTATTTCTGCGGCATAACTCTTCACAAAACTCCTCTTTTGTGAAAGTTAATGCGGCATACTTATAACAATTTCTGCGGCATAACTCTTCACAAAACTCCTCTTTTGTGAAAGTTAATGCGGCATACTTATAAAAATTTCTGCGGCATAACTCTTCACAAAACTCCTCTTTTGTGAAAGTTAATGCGGCATACTTATAACAATTTCTGCGGCATAACTCTTCACAAAACTCCTCTTTTGTGAAAGTTAATGCGGCATACTTATAAAAATTTCTGCGGCATAACTCTTCACAAAACTCTCCTTTTTGTGAAAGTTATCGCGGCAGAACCTCTCACACACAATAATAACTTAAGATGGACATCCCTAGTGTTCCATCCTTAAGTTAAAACCTGCACATGAATCCATTAGTATGCAATCTATACTACCGGGACTCACCTCTTTTCTTTGCTAGACTAGCTGGATCCTTCTCTCTAGATCGGCTAAGCTTAGGCTTGACTTGAGCGTACTAGCTCCTTACTACTTTCACTCACTCACTCTTAGTGTTTAGATTTACCTTACTTTGGGCGAGAATGGCTTGGAAGAATGGCATCACAGGGGTATTTATAGGCGTTCCAAGCAACCAAGCATGCTGCTAGCTGGGTGTCGTCCACCGGGCAATCAAGCCATGCATGCTAACCACGAATCAAGGCTAGTCCATAGCCTTATCTCCTAGGCTTCCTAGCCTTCATCATTGCATCTTATCCCCTCTTACAGCCCCTAGGCGCGTGTGCTGACGTACCATTGGTTCTGGACGGATAATACTCCATAAAACTACTTTTTCAAGGATAAGGCTTATCCTACAGCTTCGTCTTCATACATGGACATGCCTTGCATGCTCTACACGTTCCAGACCTAGGCTATAGCCTGCACCATAGGCTGCTTAGCCTTATCTCCTTTGACCACTTTTTCAGAACGTGTGCTCCCTTGTGATTCGCTGAGGCTGTGGGTCTTATCTTCTGGGAGGATAAGCTAGAGTCAAGAGACTTATCTTCTAGCTAGTAGCCCACGCCATCTCATGCTTAAAAACATGGTTTTTATCCCATAGATAACTCGTCCCAAGGTTATCCATGACCGGTCCAACATAGTGGCTCGTTTCGTCCTTATACATGCGCGTTTCGTCCTTATACATACGCGTTTTGTCTTTATACATACGCCATGGGTTGTTGTCTGATTGGTTGGTGCTGGTGTGACTAGTCTTGGACCATGTTTTGTCCTCATACATGTAGTCCACAATCACGGCTTGTTTCGTCCTCATACATGCGCATTTTGTCTTTATACATGTGCGTTTCGTCCTTATACATGCGCGTTTGGTCTTTATATATGCGTCATGTGCTATCTTCTGATTGGTCAGTGCTGGAGTGACTAGGCTTGGACCATGTTTCGTTCCCATACACGTAGTCCATAATCACGGCTGGTTTCGTCCTCATAAATGCGTGTTTCGTCTTTATACATGCGCGTTTCATCTTTATACATGCGCATTTCGTCTTTATACATGCGTCATGTGCCATCTTTTGATTGGTCGGTGCTGGGGTGATTAGTCTTGGACCATGTCTTGTCCTCATACATATGGTCCACAATCACGGCGGCCAATCATGTCAAAACACCTCCAGCCGTGGCCATAGCCAAGATGAACGGTTGCACACGTGTCACTGTCCCATTGGTCGATTTTTGACTTCGACCAATCATTTGGCTAACTCCATTTTCTAGAGATTATAAAGGCCCCTCATTCACGTCGCATTGTTGGAAAGAGCCTTAGCCCACTCGGCTATCTTCAATCCGAGCCATTCTTGCTTCGCATGGCCATTCTCCTTCCTCCTTGAACGCTTGTGAATTTTCTTGAGAATCCTTCAAGCTTCTTGTGACAAAACACTTAGATTTGTTGTCCTAAGTGTTCCAGCCTTTGATGGGATGAGACAAATTGCCTTGCCCAGACGATCCAAGCAATTTCTCATTCCAGCCGCGCGTCGATCTGGCCGATATGGCCATCGAGCTTCTTTCCCCGGTAACTTTTTATCTACCCGAGCTTTTTCTGATTTTCTTCGAGCATTCTTCCTATTTTATCTTCCTTAGTTGATCCCAATCAACGTCCCATTAATTTTGAAACTTCGGATTTTGGCTGGTCGTCTCACGGCCATTCCTTGTCCGCGATGGTCTTCTCCCGGCCATCTTAGGTTCCACTCAAGTTTTTCTTCATCTGCCTTGGCCAAAGTGATCCCCTTGGCCTCTACCATCGATCCAAGTTGTCCTTGAGTCGATTCCATGATTTTGGTTTCTTGGCCAAAATCTCTTCTCTTGGCCGTCCTGCTCTGGCCGGCCTCCGCTCACGTCCGGGTTATTACACTTCTAGTGCGTCCTGGTGATTCACACTCGGTGCTAGTCTCCGGCCAGCAAATCGCGGGTCGCGTGGGACTCGAGACTCGGAGGCAGTTTCAGCTTCTGGGGATCCAGGGTCGTGTTGTTCTTGGTTCGTGGGGATCTCCATGGTTTTAGGGTTCCTGAAACTCGTATAAAGAAATTTAGAAGTTAGAGAAAAAGAATGTCTTAGAGTTGTGATCCTGACCTTTGCTTTGGACAACGAAGCGCAACTTCCCCGGCAACGGCGCCAAAAGCTTGATGGGGTCTAAATAGTCGTCCGAAATTGGAGGACTTCTTTGGGGACTCGTCTAGCTTTGAATTTGTAGGACCCTAAGCTGCAAGTGCACAGCGTGCGTTGTAGGACTTAGGATATTGAACCACAGGGAGGAGGTCAACTGCAAAACAGAAAATCAGGGCAACCAAAGACGCCGGGAACTGGGATTTTGGGGGTAGGTGTCACGGTTTTGCAGAAAAGAAAGAAAGTAATATCACGTCTTATATAGAAGAGGTTGTCAATCAATTTTATAACCAACAGGAAAATGAAAATTAACTTAAAAGCTTGTAAAAAGGAAATCAGTTGAGCAGTACAGAAAAAGTAAATATTGAAGTGTGTAAATCTCGAGTTGTAAAGCACATGGGTGGAAACACGTTGGGGATCTTCTCGGGAAATCTATGAGGTTTTAACTAGAAATCAAACTCACAAAAGTTAAGCAAACGAGACTAGGCGATTTTTCCTGAAATGATTCATTGGTTTTAAAAACCTAACTTTGACAAGCAAGATCGATCTGTGAATGTCTATTTCGCAGGTATACTGTCGTATCATGCGTCCTAAACAAACACGCAATAAGATCGGGACAATAAACACTCAGACATCTTCCTGAATACGCATAAGCGCCCCAGAAATGATGCGCTCTACCCTACTATGGTCTGGATCCGAGATTCAGGGCGTTAGCCGCTCTCGAGACCCTGTGATTGATATGCTCAAATTTACCCTAGAGCTACTCTCTCAAATTAAGAGATCACGGTAGTATTTAGGGATCGAATCCACAGGGAAGGGATAGTTACACAACGAATTTCTAATTTCGAATTAAGCTAAGTAGAAAGATAAAATGTAAAAGACAGAAAGCAAGTAAACGATGTAAGTTCAGGAGACGAAACGGTAGGTTCAGAGAAATTCTCAGGTGATCTAAATTGCAGGTCTAGACAGAATGTTAGGAATAATGAAGATCCGTTCTCGAACTCGAATCACTAATGTAAAATCAACCAACTCTCGTTGCGAAGATTATCTATGTCTAAACCCTAGAATTCCAAATCTCTTTGCAAATCCTAACAATTCAGACAAGCATTAAAGTTCAGGTTCGATTGTTCACAAAATCCTAAACCAAATCTCTTTGCGAATAGGTATTTTGCTCATCTAACATTAGTTCAGCCAATCAATAATACTCTCGCATCTATTAATTAACCTAAGATCAGATTCTAGGTCATGAAGCTAGAATAAGCATTAAACACAAATCCAGATGAAGAACTCTAATGATTTTGTCCTAACAATTTAATTCGACCTAACAATTCATCAATCACCTTTGAAAAACCCTAACCCTAACTAGCAAACTACTCACACATGATTAATGAAACATAAATCATTATTTGAATAGAAAGCATGAAAGAAATCAATAGAATAAATAAAGGGGTTCAAAATCAATCTAACAGAGTATAAGATTTTTCTCCCCAAAAACTCTCTAAAAATCTCTCTCTAAAATAATGTGTGTGTAGCCTAAACAATGGCTGAAAAACTATATTTATAGGCCTAGGTTCGCATCTTCAATTGCTTGGAATATTAGGAAAAGTCTTGAAGATTTCTTTTTCTTCAAAAACTGGAAACTTCACGCTTCTTGAAATTGGAAATCCTGGTGTCGATCGACACCAATGGTGTCGATCGACACTCATCGTGTTTCTTCAATCTGACTTCATTCCACTAAGCTCCAAAATGTATCCAAATCTCCAATTTATCTCCAATTGTACCTGAACTTGTAAAGACTCTATATAGACTCGAAAATAGCCAAAAGACTCTATAAAAAATACTTATATCATGGTTCAAAAACGGGTAAAAACCATGATATATCAACTCCCCCAGACTTAGCTTTTGCTTGCCCTCAAGCAAAACAGAAACCAAGTATTGAGTCGAAGTTTGAAAACAGAAAATTTCGAGTACCTCTTCAGAACGCCACAACTTGTTAACACTCTTGAATCCACTTGCTATAGACCCAACCTTAGGAAATATTTCAGTGTACTTACCACAAGCTTAGCAATCTCCCAGTTTGAATCCAGATCCCTTCCTTGGTAATATTTCGAACTCTAACAGTGGTATTGCCACAAAGCTTTACAGATTTTTTGCCCTTCCTTAGTGCCTGAACAAGACATTCTTTATACAACTCTCCTATTTTCTCTTCCATTAGTCAACTGCTGCCCATTTTCAGGGTGTTCTAAGATCTTTTCATTGACTCTTCTTATTCTTTTGAAGTCTCGGGAAATAGTGCTACTCTCTACTTGTGTTCTTTGTGAGGAGACAGGTTCAAGAGCACTCACTAATATTGTTCCTTGTTAGGAGACAGGCTCATGACAAAGACACTATTCCCAGACTTAAAACTCTTTTTCTTTCTTTTTTTATTTTTATTTTTCTCAAGGAAAGATCAACGAGAGACTGCAATGGTCTATATATTCAGACTGAAAGAGGAATCAGGTCCTGCGCATACCTAGTTCTTGTAAGGGGATATGAACTCGCCCTGTTAGACTGATTCCACTTGCAGCTTTCTTCTTAGTAAGACCTGCAGTCAACTACTGTAGCAATGGTTCTTTCAAGTGCCAACTTCCTGTGGTTAGTTCCTAGAAAAACTGAAAGTTCCAACTGATTTTGACTCAATAAAACCAAGTTTTTGACTGACTCAAATGACTCTCAAAACAAAACACAAAGTCAGTAATCACCTCCCCCAGACTTAAACAACACTGTCCCCAGTGTTATCAAGCCCGAAGTTGGCTAAAAGAAAGATTAGAAACAACATAAAAGACCAGA
>JAHZTW010000001.1:336658318-336792652 GCA_020283515.1 Alliaria petiolata
AGCAACAGAGTATGGTATCAAGTTGATACTTGAGCCTAGATCACAGAGGGAATGAGGAAATCTTCATGTTGCGATTGAGCAATCTAGCACAAAGTTTCCTGGATCAGGTAACTTTTCTGGAATCCTTCTCTGAATCACAGCACTGACTTGTTCAGAAACCCACACCTTCTTCTTCTTCCTTGGAACTATGTTCAAGAGAATTGCATTCATGTCTCTGGTAAGCAATGCTCCTTCCTCAGGGCTTATCCCATTGACTACCATTCTCTTGACATACCTTCTTAATGCAGGTGAAAGATTGGACTGCATCAACTAAAGGTAGCTCAACCATCAGCTTACTCATCATCTCCTTGCATTTAGCTTCCTCTCTCTCCTGTTTAGATCTTCTGGGAGGCAGGGGATAGGGTATTTTTGGTTTATAAACTTTTTCCTCTTCAAGTTTGGAAGGTTCAGGTTGATCCAGCGAGGTCATGGTAGGGTGTCGATCGACACTATGGAGGTGTCGATCGACACTGGCTTCTTGTGTCG
The DNA here is from genome assembly GCA_020283515.1 of Alliaria petiolata. NCBI lineage: Eukaryota > Viridiplantae > Streptophyta > Magnoliopsida > Brassicales > Brassicaceae > Alliaria > Alliaria petiolata. The sequence goes on from JAHZTW010000001.1 coordinate 336,658,844, forward strand.
AGGATGCTTTTTCGATCGAGCCTGATTCCCTGAGTTCCTCTACTGGTGTCAATCGACACTCAGTGGTGTCAGTCGACACCTGCTCTGCAACTTTAACATCTTCATCATCATCATGAAACTCCACGATTTCTTCAGCATTCAGGCCCTTTTTCAGCACTGGTTGAAGGCTTCTTCCATTCTGAATCGTGATGGCTTCTTCCATTCTGGTTGAAGGCTTCTTCCATTCTGAATCGTGATGGCATTCAAATGGCGTCTCGGATTGGTATCAGTTTTCCCTGCAAGGAAACCTTCTTGCCTATGAACAGCTTATGTGGTTTGAGCAACTTGAACGATCAAAAACTTCATGTGAGAATTTATGCTCTCAATCTTTCCATTCAGATCTTGATACAGTGAATCAATCTTGCCATTGAAGTCCACTGTCAACTTCTGCTGTCCTTCCAAGATTTGCTCCAACATAGACTCCACCTTGTTGTCTTGCGCAGGAGGCTACTGGTAGGAAGAAGAACAATAAGTTCTGTTGAAGTTGTTATTCTGAAAAGACTTATGGTAGGAAGAACCATAGCATTGCCGATTGCCAAATCTTTGACCTTGAAAACCAGCTCCATTAATGTAGTTAACTTCTTATTCCTCATGCTCAAAAGTTTCCACTTCATTAGCAAAATGGACTTGCTTCTTCCCCACCAAGAGATCTAGCTTCCTGTTGACTTCAGCAATTTGGCTTCCTCCAGTTACTCCTGCGTTTTGTCTCCTCTTAAAATCTACATTTTTGGTGCTGTTACAAGAGGCCAAATTCTCTATAAGCACCACTGCGTCCTGCGGGCAGCTGGTGTTGAAGTTACCATTGCTCGCAGCGTCTAGAGTCATCTGGTACCTCCAGTCGATCCCGCAGTAGAAGATTCTGATAAGCTGCAGCTCACTGAAACCGTGATGTGGGCAATCCCTCTGGTACGATCTAAATCTTACCCAAGAAGCCTTGAATGCTTCAGTGGGTCCTTGAGAAAATGTGGTGATCTTTGTCCTCAGCTCTTCGGACCTTGCGTCATCAAAGAAATTGCATAAGAATGCATTCTTTGTATCTTCCCAAGTGGTCAAGGATCCTGGATCAAGCTGCTTCAGCCAATACGATGCATCTCCAGCAAGCGAGTAAGGAAACAGCTTCCAGAAGAGATAATCATAAGTCACTCCATTAGCCTTGATGCTTGAAGCGAGGTCCTCGAATCTCTCAATGTGGTCCATCGGATACTCATTAGGAAGACCATGGAAAGGATGCTGAGCCACCAGTGTGTAGTAGGTGGGCTTCAGCTCGAAGTCATTCCTCTGAAATGCAAGAGGACGGATCGCAGCTCTATTAGCATAGAACTGGTCTGGGCGGTTGTACTCGCCTAACGTTCTTCCACGTCCAGCTTCTACAGGGACGATTTGTATCGCTGGTTCTATGATGACGGCGCCAGCCTCATCAAGTCTCTGGCCTTGGGCGTTCCTTCTATTGCCTTGTAGGTCAACAAAGTCGCCTGCCTCGTTGCGTATCATGATCACAGGTTCTGCCATCTCGGTCTGTGCAGGGTGTCGATCGACGCTAGTTGTGTCGATCGACGCTCGTGCAGACTTGCGGTTCGTACGTTCGAGACGGCCTAGTTCCTGGTTCAGTGCGATTAGTTCTTCTTCCTTGTTGCTTCGGGTACTGGGCATGCACCTGAAACAAAAGATAGGGAACTAAATTAGTAACAAAGATAAAAACAAAACCTAGTTAAAATTCTAATACTAGAAATCTGTAGGCAACTTAATCTCCTTCCCCGGCAACGGCGCCAAAATTTGATATGCTCAAATTTACCCTAGAGCTACTCTCTCAAATTAAGAGATCACTGTAGTATTTAGGGATCGAATCCACAGGGAAGGGATAGTCACACAACGAATTTCTAATTTCGAATTAAGCTAAGAAGAAAGATAAAATGTAAAAGACATAAAGCAAGTAAACGATGTAAGTTCAGGAGACGAAACGCTAGGTTCAGGAAAATTCTCAGGTGATCTAAATTGTAAGTCTATACAGAATGTTAGGAATAATGAAGATCCGTTCTCGAACTCGAATCACTAATGTAAAATCAATCAACTCTCGCTGCGAATATTATCTATGTCTAAACCCTAGAATTCCAAATCTCTTTGCAATCCTAACAATTCAGACAAGCATTAAAGTTCAGGTTCTATTGTTCACAAAACCCTAAACCAAATCTCCTTGCGAATAGGTATTTTGCTCATGTAACATTAGTTCAGGCAATCAATAATACTCTCGCATCTATTAATTAACTTAAGATCAGATTCTAGGTCATGAAGCTAGAATAAGCATTAAACACAAATCCAGATGAAAAACTCTAATGATTTTATCCTAACAATTTAATTCGACCTAACAATTCATCAATCACCTTTGAAAAACCCTAAACCTAACTAGCAAACTACTCAGACATGATTAATGAAACATAAATTCTTATTTGAATAGAAAGCATGAAAGAAATCAATAGAATAAATAAAGGGGTTCAAAATCAATCTAACAGAGTATAGGATTTTTCTCCCCAAAAGCTCTCTAAAAATCTCTCTCTAAAATAATGTGTGTAGTATGCCTAAAAATGGCTGAAAAACTCTATTTATAGGCCTAGGTTCGAATCATCAATTCCTTGGAGGATTAGGAAAAGTCTTGGAGATTTCTTTTTCTTCAAAAACTGGAAACTTCACGCTTCTGGAAATTGGAAATCCTGGTGTCGATCGACACTCATCGTGTTTCTTCAATCCGACTTCATTCCACTAAGCTCCAAAATATATTTAAATCTCCAATTTATCTTCAATTGTACATGAACCTGTAAAGACTCTATATAGACTCGAAAATAGCCAAAAGACTCTATAAAAAGACTTGTATCATGGTCCAAAAACGGGTAAAAACCATGATATATCAGCGATCAGACTTCTAGTTCATGACACTAAACTCATGCAATAAGAACGAGTATGGTGAGAAAGAAAATCATAATCTTTAGCCTAAACGATCGGTTTAAAAACAGTTAAAGAAATTCCCCATAGATCCCCTTAAAGAACACCAACGAAAGTAAACTACTCAGACATAAAAGAAGAAGTAGAAAACGTGATTGATGAATGCATAACTTGTATAAATCGATGAGAAACAAAGGGAGTTCAAGAATAAATCAATCTCCCTCGAAGAACAAGGTGAAAAACCGCGAATAAGATATTCGCGGCAACCTAAAGAATTCTGTGAATATGTGTTTCGTCTCCTTCTAAAAAAAACCCTAGACAACGAGTATATATAGGTCTTAAAGTCCCCTTGGTCGTGGATTAGGTCTTGGCTTGCATAAGACGGCTGCGGGTTTAAATTGGGCTTCAAATGGGCTCGGGAACCGCAAGTGGCCTGGCCGCATGAGCGACTGGTCGTGGCGCGGCCACTGGTCGTCTGGCTAGGCCGTGGCGCGGCCAGCTCGGCTTTTCGGGTGCTTGACGGACCTTCTTGCTTCTTACATAACTTGAGATCCAACCGTGGGAATGTTCTCAAACCACTTCGAGGTGAAAGACAGCTGATAAGGCTACTTTGTCTCCAAATATGAGCTTGATCTTGTGGTGGGAAGACCTTTGTTTGATGTTGAACTTTTGTCCTCGAGCAGTGTTTCCGGAAATGTCCATTTTGCTCCAAAATATGCGTCTTTTGCTAAGATTACCTGAAAAGAGTCTTGAACGAACAAATACTTGAAATCTAGTGTTTATGCATTAAAACCTTAGTGAAATGCTTATTAAAGCACCCACTTATGATGGTAAAAACGGGTAAAATATGCATTATATCAAAAAGCCCTTCTTAAATTCAAGCCGGCCCACTAAAATTAGGGCGGCAGGCCCATTTAACTCAACTACCGGTTAGGTCGGCGCCGCCAAGAGGAGATATCCGACGATAGGGTTAGATTTCGGAAGAAAAAGGAAATCTTCTTTTTTCCCAAAAAGGAAGGAGTTCGATAGACCGACTTATATCTATTATAAATAGAGAGGTGCTGAAGAGGACAGAGAGATCCGCAATTTTACTCTCGAGACCTAGGCCAAATTTAGCTATCTGCAACATAGCTTTAGTTCTCGATTTACCGTTTATAAGGTTTAATTAGGTCGGCGTTTTTATTCCGACGACCTAACTACCACTGTATCATCTCGAGCTCCGGCTTAAAATCAATAAAGTTTTATTTTTCATTAGATCGGATTTTAGTTCTTACAACAAGACTTTCAAAATACTACCTACAGTAGAACTCTATAAATTAATAATGTTGTGACTTTGATATTTTATTAATTTATAGAGTTATTAATTTATCGATTTTAAATAAAATAAATTATTTATTAATAAATAATTAAAAATAATATTTTTTAAAAGTTTATGATATGTTTTTTAGTTTCATTTTAAAATTAGAGATGAGTTGTAAAAATATTTTAATTTTAAGAAAAACAAGCAAGAATATAATCATATTTTAGTAGATTATCATAGTTATATCTTTGTATAAAATTATTTTTATTTTAATTATTAATTTATGATATTAATGAGACCTTATATGTACATAGATTTCTTCAAAAAATTATTGTCGATTTGTGTTATATTTTGAACCGGCCCAACTCATGACCGAAAAAATTTATTAATTTATAGAGTTTATTAATTTATCGAATATTAATTTATAGAGTTTCTACTGTATATGGCTTAGATTCTCAAAGTCATTATGATAAAAATATTTTGATAGATTTTCTAAATATACAATTTTTTCCAAATCTAACAAATTTTTTTTACAAATTTAACAAATCTCTCAACTTTTAAAATAAATCAAATTTTTATAACTCTATCTCCCAATAATCTCCCCTAATATTTTTACTAAATAATAAAAAATGATATCCTCAAAAATACTGAGTGTGTAGAAATATAAAAAACATGTTTTAAATTGTATTGAATAACTATCGACTACAGCTAGATGGTTCTCCAATTTTATTTTATTTTATTAACATTTAAGAGTAATACAATCAATGAAAAAGAGAAGAGAAGATATGATCAAATGGCACTGCTATCTCTAAGAGATCCCTGAATACGAAAATTCGCTTCCTCAAACCCGTTTTCAAAAAAAAAAAATTCGCTTCCACATTTTCCTAAAAAAAGTCCAATGGGTTCTTCTTCAATTTCTTACTAATTTTTCTTTGGTACACTGTGTTATTCGTTTGTATATTTTAGTGTATTTGTAAATTTATATAGGATTTTGAAATATTTATAAAATTCTAACAGATGGATTTCAATTAATATTTTTAAATCTGTATGTTTTTACTCGAATTTAAGTCTTTGTATTGTTTACTTGAAAATCCATCAAATCTATTGCAAAATCAAATCCATATGTAAATCCTTAGTATTGAAAAACACTTGATTTAAATTAAGATTTATAAATCATAAAACCAATAACAATAAATTTTTAAATAAGATTTTAAATTCATAAAACCAATAACATAAAATTTTGATAAATTTTTTAAAATCAATGATCAAGTATTACATGATTTTGCTTGAATTTCAAAATCCATTAAAATCCATAAACCAATAATCCCTACTTAGTATTACAATGCGATAAAGGAGATTGTTAGTATCTTAATCTTAAAGCATCCACATTGGTGGAGGTTCTCAAAATGAGTTCCTAAACCATAAAATATATTATTTTATTATAATTTAATATATATATTTAGTTTTTAATATTTAAAATAAATTGAACCCATTAGAATAAGACATTCAGATAAACATCAGAATTTCAATCCATAAATCACACAAGGTCGTAGGTGACAGACCATTCGCAATTTCAAATGTCGACTCACTATACTTGTTACTATCTCAAACGTTTATCTAAACATTTTTTTTTTATTAGGCAGCCTTTAGAACGAATCGGAAACATAAATGTATACACATATATATATATATATATATATATGTCCGACTTGAACTGCTAACTCTATGATAGTCATATTTAAAAACATAATCTGTTCAAAAGAACCAAAATCGAATTAGTATACTAACACAAAAAATAGGAGTTCAATTGAAAACTTACAATTTAAACAAAATGAAAATAAATTTCCATAAACAATTAAATTAAAATTTTCAAAATTAGTATAATTCAGAAACTTAACAATTTAATCTGAATAAATGCAAAGACACTATATATACAATTTAAACATGACGATTAATTGCATACATAATCCACTTATTCCACAAATTATTAATTCTATAATAAAGTGAATCAATGGTTAAATAATTGAAACGATTATTTTTGTTAATTAAATAACAAAACTTAGAACCGAAAACAAATCATTAACCGGGTAAATCAAAATTGAACCATAAACAAGCTTTGACTGATGTTTATGACAATGTTGAAAACCACGTTACTGAAACAAAATCAAGCCACGTTTTGAATAAACCTTTACGAAATAAGATTCGAATCGTAAAGCCACGTTCTCAGGAGGTATCAATATCGTTAAGCATAAACGATTTTCTTAGAAATAAATTCTCTAAAATTAAGAAAAATTCAGAAATCAGATTAGTGCAAAGACACATTTAAACAATTTATATAAATTGAATAAATTGCCTAAGCAATGAAAAATAATTTTCCAGTTATAAACAAAACTGGAAAAAATATAAATAAATTGAGAGATATTTTTTCTGATATTTTGTTGAATAAACAACAAATTTTAGAACTAATAGAGCCGAAAAATGGATCAAAATAATTGATCCGAAACATACTGAATATCCAGATTTCTGTTCTTAAAACAAAAATATTTGATATAAAGGGCAAATCTGATATGTGAAGTAAAATTACAAAGAACAGGTTAAAATATTAAGGTAATTGGAATAAAAACGAATTGAAACAGAGTCCTGAATTCTTTAAACGGCTGTAGTGTGCTGGTTTAAATACGCTCAAGATAAAACTGATTTTCCGATTATCCCATAGCATTCAAGAATAGAAACTGACGAACCTAAAGTCTATGTGTACTCTCAGACGCAACAAAAAAAGAAGTAAGAGATTGTGTTGTTGTTCATTGTGTGTGTAAATGAGAAGAAGATGGATTGGTTTTATTGCCAACACTTTCAATGTACGTTAACGTACCTTAACGCACGAAGCATAAAGAGGAGAGTAGAGAATTTGATTCTCATAATGACGTGAATATTACAAAAATCAATCATAATTTACTATGCACGTAATTGTCAATATGAATTGACATTAAACACATCAACTACAAGATATATTTTTAATGGTTGATTGAACAACAATATTTTTTAATAAAATGTTTTCTACTCTTTAATTTCCCTTTTTATTGTAAAATAATGTTTTATTTGTCGTATAGAAAATTATGTTTTACAAAATTAGAACTGTATTTTATTTTCAAATGAACATCCAAATATGTTTGGCAGTTGTACTTATAAGTGACGACATTAAAATTTTTGGATTTTCAAATGCATGTGAATCTCCAATCAATCAACCTTTTAATTCAGCCGTAGATATGATGATTGTGTAAGGTCTCGACTCTCTACTCTCTACCCTTGTGTAAGGTCTTAGTCAATAACAATTATCAAAAAAAAAAATTATTCCAAAAGAATAATTTTTTTGATCTGTTGGTTCATTAGTTAATTCTGAAACCCGAAGTCTAAGCCCGATTTGAGTATCTTCTCTTTATAATATACCAAGTGTGTCTTAAGGTTTTCAAACTTTGTTACTATTTCTCAATTTTATATACAAGAGAGATTTAACTTCTAACTTTCAAGTGGGATATTTTATAAATATTATATTTTATGCTTTAAAAGCAACTCCGATTTCTCATTCAAAACAACTCTGATTTTAACATGTGATTATATTATTTTATAATACTCACGACAACGATTACATCGTGCTCAACATCTGTTTATTCCGACAAACGTCTTCGCCGGAAACTCACCAAAAAATTGTCTATAACCATTTTATCAAGATGAAAGTGTATTTCTCATTAATTAAGCAAAGACTGTACACAATGTGTATATATACATCGGTAAGCTAAAGGAAACTTGACCGAAGGAGTAAACCAAGTAAACCAGAGTTTAAACCAGCTATTCTAATACTCTAATACACCCCCCTCAAGCCTCTGAAGTCAAAACAGGGTCTGTGTCGGGATGAAAGAGGCTTGATATGGACATGCGCCGAAGAAGGGAATGAAAGGGGCCAGGGTGCAGTGCCTTGGTCAAGATGTCAGCGTGTTGATTGGCACTTGATACATGAATGAGAGTAAGAAAGCCGTTCTTTACTTGATCACGAACAGTGTGACAGTCAATCTCTATGTGCTTCGTCCGTTCATGGAAGACGGGATTTGTAGCAATGTGCATAGCCGATTTGTTGTCACAGAAAAGCTTGGCCTTCTTGTGAACTGTAATCTTCAGATCCTTCAAGAGCTGAGCCAACCAAAGAAGCTCACAAGTGGCAAGAGCCATACTTCGATACTCTGCCTCGGTGCTACTCCTGCTAACAGTCTGTTGCTTCTTTGATTTCCAGGTAATCAAGGAGGTGCCAAGGTAGACACAAAAACCAGTGATTGAGCGTCGAGAGTCAGGACATGTCGCCCAATCTGCATCCGCAAAGGCATTGAGGCAAAGTTCTGAATTAGCAGCATAGAACAAACCTTGTCCCGGATTAGACTTTAGATAGCGCAAGACGCGATGAGCAGCCTGAAGATGTATATCAGTAGGACAAGAAAGGAATTGGCTGAGATAGTTGACCGCAAAGGTAATATCGGTACGAGTAATAGTCAGGTACAGAAGGCGACCAATAAGCTCCCGGTAAGATGTTGGGTTATCCAGAAGAATGCCTGAGTCTTTACTCAAATGCACAGTCGGATCCATAGGAACAGAACATGGCTTACAGGCTAACATGCCAGTAGAGGCAAGGATATCCAAGGCATATTTACGCTGACAAACGGAAATACCCGATGCATTGCGAGCAATTTGAAGGCCTAAGAAGAAACGTGGAACTCCCATATCCTTAATCTGAAAAGCCTGATGTAAAGCAGCCTTGAGAAGTTGCAACTCTGTGTCATTGTCAGAAGCGATCAGTATATCATCAACATAGACCAATAAGGCAATAAAGGATGTTGCAGTCTGCTTCACAAACAGGGTATTGTCGCCTGGAGATTGCACAAATCCAGCCTGCAAAACCACTTTGGAGAAGCACTGGTACCACTGTCTAGACGCTTGCTTCAAACCATATAAGGATTTGTGAAGCCGACAAACAGGGTTAGCAGGAAGAGAGTCCGGATTTGCTGGAGTGTAACCCTGCGGAAGACTCATGAAAATCTCCTCATCCAAGTCGCCATGTAAGAAAGCATTCGTGACATCCATCTGAGTCAAAGACCAGTTGCAACAGGATGCCAAACCGAGGACAAACTTAACACTAGCAAGCTTCGCCACAGGGGAAAACGTGTCAATATAGTCAATCCCCTCTTGTTGAGTGTAACCCTTAGCAACCAACCGAGCTTTATAACGTTCAATGGAACCATCCGGATTGTATTTAATGGTATAAACCCACTTACATCCAATAACGTGTTTACCAGCCGGAAGAGATTCGATACTCCATGTACCCTTAGACTCGAGAGCATACAACTCCACATCCATGGCCTTTGGAAAGTGAGGATGAGCCATAGCTTGCTTAAAAGTTTGTGGTTCTGTCTCAGATGAACAAGAGAAAGCGAAAGACTGATAGGATGGACTCATTTTAGAGTAAGTAAGAACAGATGAAAGAGGATAAATAATATCAGAAGGAGTAGAAATTTGTGTGAAATTGCAATGATAGTCAGACAAATAACCTGGTGCCTTCACGTGTCTTTTGGTCCTGGCATTGGCATTGGGTAGTACAACTTGTCCTGCAGCAGTAGTCACAGTCTCTGGTATAGATGTGGTACCAGTGTGCGGTGTATGAGATGTACTAGCATGATCAACTGATGAGCTATTATTACCAGGAGCATGTGCAATAGAAGCAGGCAAGTTATGAGGTAAACTAGCAGGAACAGACAATTCAGTATCCAAAGCTACAGAAAGCGAAAGACTGATAGGATGGACTCATTTTAGAGTAAGTAAGAACAGATGAAAGAGGATAAATAATATCAGAAGGAGTAGAAATTTGTGTGAAATTGCAATGATAGTCAGACAAATAACCTGGTGCCTTCACGTGTCTTTTGGTCCTGGCATTGGCATTGGGTAGTACAACTTGTCCTGCAGCAGTAGTCACAGTCTCTGGTATAGATGTGGTACCAGTGTGCACCTGTCTCTTATACACATCTAGATGTGTATAAGAGACATGTACTAGCATGATCAACTGATGAGCTATTATTACCAGGAGCATGTGCAATAGAAGCAGGCAAGTTATGAGGTAAACTAGCAGGAACAGACAATTCAGTATCCAAAGCTACAGGAATAGGTAATGGTAAAATTGATCGACAAAACAAGTCATCAGGGTCAGCAAGGTGTGAAACAGTCTTAAATGGCTGTCTCTTATACACATCTAGATGTGTATAAGAGACAGAACTAGCAGGAACAGACAATTCAGTATCCAAAGCTACAGGAATAGGTAATGGTAAAATTGATCGACAAAACAAGTCATCAGGGTCAGCAAGGTGTGAAACAGTCTTAAATGGAAAGATCTGTTCATGGAAGACCACGTTGCGTGAAATAGAAATCACGTTAGTGTCAATATCCATAACCTTGTAACCCTTATATCCAGAGGGATAACCAAGAAAAACACAAGGTTTAGCCCGAGGAGTAAATTTGTTCCTATCCTTTACAAGAGTCGACACATAGCAAAGACAACCAAAAGATCGAAGAAAAGAGTAATCAGGTTTCCGTTTAAACAACAATTCATACGGTGACATTTTGTTTAAAACCAGAGATGGAGTACGATTGATCAAGAAAACCGCGGTAAGAACACAAGCAGACCAATACACTAGAGGAACATTAGATTGAAATAACAAAGCACGAGAGACATTTAATAAATGTTGATGCTTGCGTTCGACTACTGAATTCTGATGTGGAGTATAAGCACAAGAGAAATAATGCAACATACCATGGTCTTTGACAAGTTGAGTGAAAGCGAGTTCAGGAGCATTATCCGTACGGATTGCTTTAATGACAGATTGATATTGAGTGCTAACATGTTTAAGGAAAACAGGAAAAATTGTCAAAACGTCACTTTTATTCCTCAACATGTAAAGCCATGTAACTCTCGTACAATCATCAACAATAGTAAGGAAGTATTTGTAACCCTCTACAGACTCGAAAGAAAAAGGTCCCCAAATGTCTAAGTGAACAAGGTCAAATGGTAAAGCAGACAAGTGTGGATTCGAAACAAATGGTAATCTTTTCTGTTTAGCTAAGGGACAAACTTCACAATGATCTATACTAGATTTAAAACCTGTAATATGCTGTAACTTGGCAGGAGATGGGTGCCCTAGGCGTTGATGCCAGAGATGTCCATCTTCTATCAAGGATCCACAGAAGACGGCAGAAGGAGGTATAACAGTAGTCTCTAGAATATAAAGACTATGTAAAAGAAGGCCTCTACCAATCGTCAAGTCCTGAATATGGTCCTGAAGAAAACAACAATCAGGGTAAAAATGAGCAGAACATTGATTATGCCTCAACAATGTGCTAACACTTAACAAATTAAATTTGAAAGTGGAGACATAAAGAACATCATGCAAAACAAGTTTCTCAGAAATATGCACAGTGCCAGTGTGTGTAATGGACACACTAGTACCATTAGGCAAAGAGACCGTAACTCCTGAAACAGGAAAAGTTTCACTAAACAATGTCAAGTCAGAACACACGTGACTAGTGGCACCACTGTCAATAATCCAAGCATCATTAGGGAGGATAGAATAGAGAGAAGAAAGACAGTGGTGTTGGAAAGTGAAAGAATGATTCTCATAGCGAAGGCTAGAAGAAGGGAATTCAAAAGAGACAGTACCAGAGGTAGATGTAGCAGCCATAACACCATTCTCACTTATTGTAGCTGTAGGGAAAGGAGCAGTAGGCTCTGGAATCCGGACATGTGCAGTAAGCTGTGAAATCAGAGATTGTACTTGATCATTAGTAAACTGACGAAGATCAAGACTGTTTGAAGAAACAGCATTCGCCACTGCATTCGGCTTAGGAAAGGATGGTTGTTGAAACTGAGACTGCTGTGGGAAAGGAGGACGTGGTTCATTGTGAGTTTGACCACGAGCCTGGTATTGTGGTTGCTGAGCCGAGGAATACTGCATTTGCTTGGGAGGAGCTTTCTGATGCATCTTATGACCAGGTGGATATCCGATGAGTTTGTAACACTTCTGGACTGTGTGACCAATTCGACCACAGTGTGTACAAGTCGGCTTCTGTTGTTGAGGTCGATAAGCAGCATAAGCAGTATTCTCAAGCTGACCAGAATAATAGCTAGCATCACTATTCTCATTAGTAGATCCAGAGCTATAGAAGACAACATTCTCCAGCTTAGTAGAAGGTCAAATCGATTTCTGCCTCTCATCCTGAGCAACCATGTTGAAGACATCCTCAATGGATGGAATCGGCTTAAGCATCAGAATGTGACGACGCGTAGGCTCATATACTTCATTTAAGCCCATCAAAAACTTAGTAACACGACTCCTCTGCTGAAGAGCTTCCCATAAACCAGCTGCATGACACTCACATTTCCCACAAGTGCAGACAGGCAAGTCAACATAGTTCTTTAACTCTTCCCAAAGAGTCACCAATTCGGTATAATAAGAACTAACATCCATAGGACCTTGTTGGATTGTACTCAAGCGTTGCTCAATCTCATAAATCCTAGGCGCATCATCTTGCTTAAACCTAGATAGCAAATTGTTCCAGATAGCTTCAGCCGTACTAAGAAACAAAAGACTCTGCCCAATCTTCTTGGATACAGAATTCATTAGCCAAGTGGCTACCATATCGTTGCAACGCGACCAAGATCCAGCATCTCTATGGCCACTATTAGGTTTAGGAATAGTACCGTCTATGAATCCGAGCTTGTTCCGAACATTGAGCGCCATTCGAACTGAGCGTCTCCAAGAATGGAAATCGGATCCCGTATTCAAGCGATCAGAAACCAAGACGAGTCCAGCATGATCAGAAGCATGGAGAAAAAACGAATTCTCATACTGATCCGTCGCGTAACGAGAATCGGAATTCATCGCCGAAGCTTGAGTAATCGAAGACATTTCCGATGCGGATAACGAAATCGAGGAAAGAAATTCGAGTCGATAAACAGAAAAACAAAGAGAAACGACTACGAATCAAGGTCAAAGAGAGGAAAACAGCGGAAGAAGAAGAAGCGAAGAAAGAAAAGAAAGAAGCTCGAACACGGCGAAGAAAAAGCGTGAGATGAAATCAAAACACAGCTGAGTAAGCGAAGCACTCATAGCTGAAGATCCAAAGCTCACGAATCAAATTCCATGGAAGATTTCAAGGAAATCGAAGGAATTGAACGAGAAACAACAATGGCGATAACAAACTCTCTGGGTTGTTAGAGTTCGCTCTGATACCATATCAAGATGAAAGTGTATTTCTCATTAATTAAGCAAAGACTGTACACAATGTGTATATATACATCGGTAAGCTAAAGGAAACTTGACCGAAGGAGTAAACCAAGTAAACCAGAGTTTAAACCAGCTATTCTAATGCTCTAATACATTTCGTCAAAAACGAATTCCAACATTCTAATATATTTGATGTGCTAAAAATACATTTAGAATATCTTCTTTCCATCAACAATAATAATACTTTTTGTAACTGGATAACAATTATAATACTTCCGTTAGATAATTATATGGCTGAAAGCCACACCAAATTAAGAGAATCTACAAAAGAGAAAAAACATATTATGGCTTCTAGCAGTACAAACGAAACTATCGGCACTAACACTCTTTCAAACGAGAAACAATGTACAACAAACTAACAAGAAAACCGATAGTTTTCTTTACTGTAGTTTTATAGTAAATGTCAAAATGAGATTCATTAAGAGTTGCATAAAGAGATTCATTTGTAACAAAACCTTTAAAGAACACAAAGTTCAGTACTTCTAGAGCATATATATATATATATATATATATGTGTGTATGTTCCAATTTCTATTGTAAGTGTGGAAAAACTAACAACGACAGATTTCTGTGTCTTGGACAGCACCAAGACGAATGCTTTTATTTCAACTTAAATCTGATTAGTTAATCTTACAAGATTACACTAACTTTGGTGTTACTCAACTCTAGAACTCTAGATTGACCCCAAACGATTCTAAGCTTAATCTAAAAACCTTTAACTAGATCTCACAACATGTGAATCTAGAATTACAAAGAACACTAACCTCTCTAACTTACAAGATCTCTCTCTTAAAGCTTAGGCGCCGTATGATCAGAAGCGTATCAAAGTGTTAACCCTAACACACGATGCCTACTCTCCCTTATATACTAGTTTCCTAAACCCTCTTGACTTGCCCATCACGTTCTTCTTTCTTTTTCTTCTTCTCCTGTATATATGCCTATATACTAAGTATCCTTCTTTGCTGCTTCATGCCATGTCAGCACTTTCCTTTAATTCCACCAGTTCCTGTCCAGTTATCATGTCTTGCAGCATCCTGTCGTGCAGTACATACTTGTGGCCTCAGCTGCATCTTCAATCTCTCCCTTTTTGACTTGATTTAATGCTCAAGCAATCCATCCGAAGTTACCTGTTTACACAGAATACACGAGACACAACATCCACGCAAAAACACCAATACACATTGTGTCCAAAACAAAGACCTTGAGCATAGACAAAAGAACGGACAGAGTCTTAACCATACAACCAACCCATGGCAACAACCAACAAAGCGAAACAAAACGTTGTGTCCGAAACAGAATTCAACAGGAGTTCAACAAGAAGTAAAACAAATAACAGAGCCACCAACGAGTAGCAAGACAATAGAGAATTTCTCCCCCATCGACCCTGCACCGTTGGTGTCACATCCTCAACCTCATCATCATCCTCATCTCCCCCTGCTTGAGCACAATATCATGTCAAAAATATCATATTTAAGAGATGCAGATGAGAGAAATAGGTTACTTACCAGACGTCAATAGTCGCTGAATGACTCTGACTGCTGCAGTCAGAACTTGCCGATCCCCTGTAGAAAGCCTGGACACCTTATGAGGAACCGCAATTGACATATTCCCAGTTTTTGTAGATTTTTCCTGCTTGAATGGCTGTGACCTTCGTGTCCTGGTGGGTTGAGTCCTGGTTGATTTGACCGACTGATCAGGTTCCTGCTTTACAGCAGCAGTCACTCTCTTGTACACTTTATTCTCTTCAACCTCTTTAGTTGGAGCAATCCCATCCAGAACTTAAGAGCACAGGATCTGATATATGAGGCTGGGAAACGGCAAGTAGAACTTGGTAGCTCCAAATCGACTTTGATAGACAATATGATCAAAGACCATCTTCCCAAAATCAATTGGAATCCGATTGCAGACCTTATATACCAGCTTTGCTCTTGTCGGATTTGGGTACCCAAAGTTGTTTGTTGGAAGCTAGTTGAAGCATCAGATCCGATACAGGAGACTCTTATCCTGAGCAAACTGTGAAGACAACAATCCTTTCCACTTTCTGACCTTACCATCGGTCATAAACTCTGCAAGCTCATCATCTGTCAACTCCTTCATCTCAGCAACTTCGGCACGTTCGGCCAGATCACTAAGGCTGTACCATGTGTTGATCCGATAAGCTGACAACTCAAATTCTCTGCCTCTAACCCATACATATACAGAATCTTCTCCTGGTTTGATCAGAGAGAGATGTGCCCAAAACTCCATCACTACGTCCTTAACAAACGGCTCAATATGAACGAGAGTACCAGCTAATCCAAACGCTACAATAAGAGACTCGACATCCTTGTGCTCATCACCAAACTCAATCACACGTTCCTCTAACAACGAGCGATTGACAAAGGACTCGTACCTGTCTCTTGCCTCTACTTGCAGAAATTTGGTCAGATCAAAATCAATTTGATCCTTTCCTTTTGCAGATCGTGCCTTTTTGCGGAGTTGCAGCGATTCACCACTTCCTTCCTCGTTTGCTGTAGACCCTTCTTTGTTTATCTGAGAGCCACACCTTTTGCGAATTGAGAACCGTCGAGAAGTGACCGATTGACCCTTCACCTTCATACCAGTCCGAATATTCTTGGAACCCTTCGATTGATTTACAGATTCCTCCTGATGCAGAATCTCAATGGACAGGGCTTGAGATTTTGGAATCTGATCCGCTGAGTTGCACGTTTCCTTCTGAGAAGCAATCTCACCCTTAAACACGACCATAGTCAGGGGATTATCTTCGACATGCACTTCCGTTTGTGCTTGTGCATCCGGTGTGTTCTCCTCCGCTGTATCCGTCGCTCGTGCAGGCGACGGACTTCTTTGATCCGTCTGAGGCGACGCAGAACTTGAGCCGACCAAGCGATAGAGTCCGGAAAACAGCGCGTTCATCGTTTGATCTGGCAAAGGGCACAAAGGATTCTTCGCTTGAGAAGAGATGAACCGTTTAGGAGAGATTTCAAGAGATAGCAAAGAGAAACTGTTTGGCTTCTTTCCCCATAAAACCCTAGATAAACTCCCTCCAAATTTGCGAACCGTTCTTCAGATATGGGCCTCTTTCTTAAAATTTTGGCTTGATCCACAACAAAAACCTGTCACTCAATACTCTCTGTCATACTGCTTGATACTCGTGCAAATCAACCCATCCAAACATCACGTTCAACACCACATACACTTTTATTCAACACTTATACAGAACTGTGAAGGACCCACATCAACACTGATCATTATGAGCACAACATATGGCAACACACTTAGAAATCATACCTCGAATATGTTGTAAGTGATTTACGAGACATCCACAAGTTGATCCGTAGCAAGCAATATGAACATGCCAAATTTATTTCCACCAGAGACACTCATACTTGATCTTGGTGACTAGCTTTCACACTGATATACCTTTCTTCCAGAAACATCAGTTTTCAACCTTGAGTCAACAGCCAGCTGATCAACCACATAATTTTGAGGAAGAAGTTTCTTATGCTCTGTTGAACCATCATTTGATCCATCAAAATTCAAGATCATCAGGTTCAGCTACATAGTGGCCACCAAATCTACGTAGACTCTATCTGGATCATTTCGCTTGTCATCGAATTTTTTTTTTTTATTATTATTATTTTTTTTTTTTGATCCAGACGGCCCATAGCAAAGACAACTTACTTTCAGCTTGTATTGTGGCCAACACAGCTTTCTGACTAACCAACCTGTTCTGACGGATCTAGAATAGCATATCAGGCAGCCCTCTTTCACCAAGTTTTTCATGAACAGGATTCTGAGTCTCTCATAATTATTCTTCCTTTTGTACATGTTCTTGTGCCTGCTCCTGTCTCAGATCAACTCAAAACACACGACATATTAGATTTCAAAAACACCAATGGACTGTCTCAGATTCACGAATCTATTAAAGTCCAATAGTTTGGTAAATAAATCAGCCAATTGATGATCAGTGCTCACATGATCAATCTCAATGAGTTTCTCCTCAACAAGTTCACGAATGAAATGATGTCTGATATCTATGTGTTTTGTACGTGAATGTTGTACTGGATTCTTGACAATATTTATGGCACTTTCATTATCACAGTGTATTAACAGAGATTCAGAGGTCATACCATAGTCAGCCATCATCTGTTTCATCCACAAGAGTTGAGTGCAGCAGCTTTCCAGTGCTATGTACTCTGCTTCAGCAGTGGACAACGACACACGGTTCTGTTTCTTGCTATGCCATGAGATCAAGTTGTTCCCAAGAAAGAAACACCCACCACTTGTACTTCGCCGATCATCAAGACATCCAGCCTATTCAACATCACAATATCCTCCCAAGTTCCTGTTGGTATCCCTGGAATAAAACAAACCCATATCAGCAGTGCCCTTGACATATTTGATAATTCGTTTAACAGCCTGAAGGTGAGACATTTTTGGCCTTGCTTGATATCGTGCACAGATGCCCAAACTCAAGCACAAATCCAGACGGCTTGCTGTAAGATACAACAGACTTCCGATCATTCCTCGATATAATCTGGGATCCACATCTTCACCATGTTCATCACGGGACAGCTTCGTGGTCGTGCCCATGGGAGTTCTTGCTGTTTTGCACGTCTCTAGTCCAAACCGTGACACCAGATTTTTGGCATAGGTGCTCTGTGAGATGGTAATACCCTCCTCAGACTGTTTTACTTGAAGCCCCAGAAAGTATGACAGTTCTCCTACCATGCTCATCTCAAATTCACTTGTCATCATAGTCACAAACCCATCGACCAACCCCTGATTGGTGCCTCCAAACACAATGTCATCCACGTAGATCTGGACAATCATCAAGTCGTTCTGGTTTTCCTGGATGAACAACGTCTTGTCTACACTGCCCCTTTGATACTGCTTGGATATCAGAAATGTTGTCAGCCTTAAATACCATGCCCGAGGGGCTTGCTTTAACCCATACAAGGCCTTTTTCAACTTGTACACATAGTATGGATGTTCAGGATTCTCAAAACCTTTAGGTTGTTCAACAAACACTTCTTCTTGTAAGACTCCATTGAGAAATGCACTCTTTACATCCATCTGATGTAGCTTAAAGCGCATGTGACAGGCCATTCCTATCAGAAGCCTGATGGATTCAAGTCTGGCAACAGGAGCAATCGTGCCTTGTTGCGAACCACTTCTCCATTCTCGTCGATCTTATTCTTGAATATCCATTTAGTACCCACGACATTGCCTTTGTTCGGTCTAGGAACAAATGTCCACACCTGACTTCTTTCGAATTGTTCTAACTCTTCTTGCATGGAGATGATCCAAAACTCATTTAACAGTGCTTCCATATGATCTCTTGGTTCAAACGTTGCAACAAGGCATGCAAGATCTATCATTGCAAAGTTACCCTTAGCCATTTGCTTCTAATCATATTTCATTCCACGAGTTACCCTATCACTGGGAACCAGCTTCTTGGCATGATGCTTGGTACCAACGATGCTGGGTTGAGTTCTTGAGATTCCATTAGAACTGAGTCATCAGCCCCTGCACTCTCGGATTTTGTCTCAGATTCATCCCTGTCAGCATTAGCATTTATGTCTGTAGTGGTCTCGTCTCCAACTGGATCGCTAACATCAATAGCTGATATATCAAAACGAAATCCTGATCCCGATGCATCATCAAACACCACATTAACTGCTTCTTGAACTTGTCTTGCCTTTTTGTTGTAGACTCTGTATGCTGTACTTGTGCCAGAATATCCCAAGAAGATTCCATCATCACTCTTCGCGTCAAATTTACCCAGATGGTCTTTGTCGTTTAAAATATAACAAGTGCATCCAAACACATGCAAATAGCTAACAGTTGGTGGTTTCCCTTTCCACATTTCATACGGTGACTTGGATGTACCTTTTATAATATATACCCTATTGATAACATATCACGCAGTGTTGACCGCATCTGCCCAGAAATGTTTTGCAACTTGGTTACCAATCAGCATGGCTCGCGCCATTTCTTGCAATGTTCGGTTCTTCCGTTCAACCACACCATTCTGTTGTGGTGTTCTTGGGGCTGAGTATTGATGCACAATTCCTTGTTCAGCACAGAAACTGTCAAAAACTTCATTTTGAAACTCCCCTCCATGATCACTCCTGATGCACTTAATTCTGGTTTTCTTCTCGTTCATTAACTGAAGTGCCAGAATCTTGAAGCTGTGGAATGTTTCTGATTTTTCTCTTAGAAACTTGACCCAAGTATATCTTGTAAAGTCGTCCACCAGCACAAACACATATTTCTTACCACCAATACTTTCTATTTGAATTGGCCCCATTAAATCCATATGTATCATGTCTAACGGTTGTTTATACTGAATCTCCTGAATCCCTTTGTGATGTACTTTGACTTGTTTCCATTTTGCACATGGTCCACAGAAAAAATCTGATTCCACATCAAGCTTGGGCATTCCACGAACAATTTCCCGTTCTCCCAATTTAATCATTGTTCTGGCATTCATATGACCAAGTTTCTGGTGCCATAACTGCAGATCATTGGGTTTTATTGCTGTCATACACTGCTCGGTTGGCTTCCACATGTAGCAGTTGTTACCAGATCGAATTCCACTCATCCTGATCATTCCTTGTTCATCAACTGCTTTACAGTCTGTCGTGGTGAAGATAACTGACAATCCTTCATCACACAGTTGGCTGATGCTGATCAGACTAGCCTTCAAACCCTCCACAAGGTAGACATTAACCAGATATGGTGTGTTGGTACCTGATGTTTCACCTTTGCCTCTGATTTTTCCACGAGCTCCACCACCGAACGTCACTTTGCCCGTACTCACTTTTTCAATCTTCGTGATGTTCTCTTGACTTCCAGTCATATGTCTGGAGCAGCCACTATCAAAATACCACGCCTTAGCTTCTGGAGTGTTTCCATCAACGGTATATGCCACATAGCCATACAGATCCTCCTTCTTTCTCCAGACTTGTCTTTGTTGACGATGATACCTCTGATAATTCTTCTCTTGCTGAGCCTGGTTCCTGATCTGTATACAGTCGTAACAGAATGCTTGAATGTGTCCTGGTTTTCCACAGTAATAACAACCAGACATGTCATACATTTTTCTGAACTTTGTAGCATACGGCTGATATATTGAGGGAAACCAGTCGCCTTCATCCCTTCTGACCACTGAATCTTTTCTCGAGACTTTGGACTGATCGTCAATACCACAAAAACCCAGACCAGATGTTCTTCCTTTCCTGTTGCAACCAGCATGTGCCTTATCAGGCCCTTTTTCCTGACACGTTTCTAGTTCTGCCTGTCGACTTTTCTCTGTACCTTTCACAAAACTGGTCTGTCTGCCAGATGACTCTCCAAAATGATAACCAAGACCCCAGCTTCCCTTGCTTGTTCTCCCCATTGTCAGAACCTTGTCAAGACCTTCCGTACCTTTACTCAGCATTTTAATGTTCTTTAACAGTTCTTCAAGACGTCCTTCCAGTTCTCTGCGTTTCTCAGTTTCTTTAACAAGTTCTTCGTTAAGAAATCTGACCGAGTCCAAACAATCCTGTTTATCCTTCTTTTCGGTTGCAAGTTCCAACTTCAAGGTTTCACAAACTTCTGTCAGTTCTTCTTTTTCTTGAACAAGCCGTTTTTTTTCGTCTTGGATCTTCATCAGTGTCTCACAAAGAAGTTTATTATCGTCATACAGCATTTCTGCATCATCTATCTCTCTGTTAGACTCAATATATGTGTCAGCATCTTCGTTGATGATCCCCAAGTATGCAACAAAGTTTTGCAAGTTGACATTCTCCTCATCACTGTCGTCCTCAGACTCAGATTCGACACTGACAAAGGACCTCTCTTTCTTCTTGCTTGTTCCAACACAATCGAATTTGGTGTGTCCAGATCCTTTGCACTCTGTACACTTGAGACTTTCTCGTTTCTTAATGTTTGGACATTCTGCCTTGATATGACCAAAACCTTCACATTCGTGACACTGAATCTATGTCCTTCGTGCACTCATATCAAACTTCTGATCTCCATTAAATTTATTGAAATTTGAACCAAATTTTTTCTGTCCTTTTTCAAATTTCTTGAAATACTTCTTGACAATTAGAGCCACTTTATCTTCCAAGTCCTCTGCTTGGCCTGATTCCTTCACCACAAAGGCAATTCCTTTGACCTTCACTGATCCTTTGGCTGTTCTGTCGAGTTCGTATGCTTGCATCATTCCCACCACATGTTCGAATTTCATCTCATCAGAATTCTGAGACATTTCCAGTGCTGATCGATGTGCTTGGAACTTGTCTGGGAGACATCTCAAGAATTTATTCACCAATTTTTTGTCTTTGTAAACCTTTCCCAAGATGATTGCCTCATTTGCAATGGATTTCAGCTTACTAATGAATGCTTCAACGGTTTCATCTTCTCCCATAGTGAGATTCTCAAACTGTGTAGCAAGCATATCAATTCGACTTCTCTTGACAGTGCTTGTTCCTTCATACGACGTCTGCAAAGTTTCCCAAGCCTCCTTTGCAGTGGTACATCCTTGCACCATCTGAAACTGATCTCTGGTGAGTGAAGTCCAGATCACCGACAGCGCCTTCGAGTTAAACTTTGACAAGTTTTTCTCTTCAATGGTCCATTCTCTCTTTGGTTTGGGGTGTACCACACCTCCTGCATCAATAACAACTGGTGCCGTCCACCCTTCTTCTACCATAGTCCAAGCATCTTCATCTATCCCTTTGATCAAGGCTTTGATCTGAACCTTCCACCAACCAAAATTCTCTTTCTCAAGTAGCAGCGGTTTCATTGATCCGAACTGTTGAATGTTTTCCATACTTCTTCCCAGATTACACCTGATGAAAAGAACAAACAATCTTTAGCAGATGTCTGCTCTGATACCAATTGTAAGTGTGGAAAAACTAACAACGACAGATTTCTGTGTCTTGGACAGCACCAAGACGAATGCTTTTATTTCAACTTAAATCTGATTAGTTAATCTTACAAGATTACACTAACTTTGGTGTTACTCAACTCTAGAACTCTAGATTGACCCCAAACGATTCTAAGCTTAATCTAAAAACCTTTAACTAGATCTCACAACATGTGAATCTAGAATTACAAAGAACACTAACCTCTCTATCTTACAAGATCTCTCTCTTAAAGCCTAGGCGCCGTATGATCAGAAGCGTATCAAAGTGGTAACCCTAACACACGATGCCTACTCTCCCTTATATACTAGTTTCCTAAACCCTCTTGACTTGCCCATCACGTTCTTCTTTCCTTTTCTTCTTCTCCTGTATATATGTCTATATACTAAGTATCTTTCTTTGCTGCTTCATGCCATGTCAGCACTTTCCTTTAATTCTATCAGCTCCTGTACAGTTATCCTGTCTTGCAGCATCCTGTCATCCAGTACATACTTGTGGCCTCAGCTGCATCTTCATCCATGTGATGTAGATAAAGACAATGATTTGTATTAGTTTCTTATTTTTATGTCTCTCTTATTCTCTTTCTTACAAAATGCATGCATACACACACGGATACACACATATGTATATATATACATTTTCTCTCTGTTTCATTTTCTATATATATTCGATATAACCACTTTTTGGCACGAAGCTGGTGGATCGTTGTTGGTAAAGAAAACATGATATTTATTAGATAAAAGTTTTATCTTAGTTAATTTTCAGAATTTGATCTCTCTCATATTTCATACAAAATCACATCAAAAACGATCTAACTGCTCACAACATATGATTCGTTGGATTCTGTGCATCTAATAGATTTGTGATGAGACAATAATAATAACAATGACTCAATGAGCCTGATAGTAAAGAACCGGTTTCCGTTTTAGCTTTCACCTTCACGAGCTGTTGCTTTTGCCGAACATTGGTGTCTTTCAAATCTTAAGTGATGGACAAGTATATGTCTGGCGTTTTTTCTTCTACTGATTAATGAGGAAGAATCGTCAAAGGAAAATGAATCTCACTTTTGTTTACGTTTCGTCCATCAATGAGAAAACAACAAATGCTAAGTTCTTCAATGCGTACAAACCGAATTCAAATTGACCGGAAGAAGAAATAGAAGCTGATTGATGAAATTAATGTACAATTTCAAACAGGTTTCAAAAGAAAAAAATTCAAACAGTAGACCAATAATTACAATGGAGGTGTAGAGGCGAGAGAAGGAATGAATCCTCGCCGCGGGGAGTAAACTTTTTTGGAAAATTATTTTTAGTAATTCGAAATTTAAATACAATTATGTGGGTTTGGTTTTCTTTGTCCATTTTTTGTTTTCTTTAAATACCTTTTTTATGTTCTTACATCATCAAAATAACATTTGATTTTATACTATATATTATGCATATGTTAATTATGTATAAAAATATCTTATAATATAGAATTTTATATCATATTTTGAAATAGTAGACATTTTTCTTCATACTCATTTCCGTTCTCATATAAAACAAAAAAAAATACAAAAATTGTTTCATAATAATTAATTATCACTCGAATCCTTGATGTGGCTGTAAACCGAAAAAGAAAAAAAATCACATTGTCCGATATATTGTTTGTTTACTAATTATACTTTTAGTCGTACTTAATTATCTAAATTACACTAATATTAATTGTAGTACGTACTAATCACTAGGAAGTGATACCAGGTCAAATAAGGCGGTATGAAGTGGGACTTGGGATTTAATGTCACATTTAAAGCATAACGTACGTCACTGTTTGCTAGAAACTTTTGACAAGTTCTTGGTTCGGTTGCTCGGTTGCAACATCAATGATATAAAGGTTATCTATATTGCCCACCACAACATACCTCTTCATGTTCTCGGCTGCACATCACATCAGTCACCGGAAAAATATAAAAGATGACCGGAAAAGAAGAAAGCAACCACTCCACGGAGGCCAGCGCCGTCCGATCCCTCGGACAGACTCCCACTTGGGCCCTGGCCACCGTTTGTTTTTTTTTCATCGCCGTTTCCATTTTTATAGAGCGTCTCATCAATCTTCTCTCCACTGTAAGTTCAAAAGAGTGTATATAGATTAGTGAAAACAAAACATAATTTGTCTAAAGAAGTATGATTCAATATATGTATACTGTACTTATTTCTTTTATACAAATTCTGGTTCTGTTTTCACTAATTATCTCTTAGAAGCTTTTTGTTTTGTTAGTTTTTTTTTTGTTATCACTAATATCACAATTTACATATTTTTTAAATAGTGTAATATCTCAATCGTATATTTTAAATTTAGTTGAGAACTCAATATTTATGGGATCTACTAAATAAAAAGCACATGCATAAAAAAATTATCATTTAAAATATATGCCCCTTTTAGTATTTTGTTTGTTGCGTCAATTATTTCAGGATTAATTGGTCATGAAGATGGACTGTTGTAATAAATAATGTGTACAAAACACATATACATACTTATAAAGAAGTAAACTTTAACTAACATGAGTTGAATTTTTTTTTTCGTCCCTTTTTTTCTTACAGAGACTTAAGAAAAACAGAAACAAATCGCTACTTGAAGCTGTAGAAAAGCTCAAATCGGGTAAAACTCTATCCTATGCAGCAAATTCATTTAATGATTGTTTTTTATATAAAAAACAGCCTATATTTTGGGATTTGACACTCAATTGAAATTTCTTTAATCGATAAAAAAACTGAATTTAGTAATGTTTTTATGTATGGGATGCAGTTCTAATGGTGCTAGGATTCATGTCACTGCTGCTAAATGTGACCGAAGGAAAAGTTTCGAAGATATGCATTCCCACAAAATATGCTAATCGAATGTTGCCTTGCAATGTAAACAAAGCATTACTTGATGATGAAGATGATGATGATGATCACGACAAGAGCTTCGTTCATGGTTGCTCCAAGGTTCTGCTTGACCCTTAGCATTAGCATGCATCAGTTTTCAATTCTAGTTTCTAGTATCTCTAATCCAAAGTAGATATACACAAATTTAAGCTCTAAAAATTAAGATTTTCATGAGCAGGGGAGCTGTAGACGAATCCACAATTCTGTCCCTTTTTTTTTTCCCTATCAATCACACAGTTTAATTTTCGGAATTTTGATTTATGATTATTTTGGTTTCATGATTTTCCAGCTTTGGTAACTTTTTATTGCTTACAATTCTACCATTTTCGAGTATTTAAATCAGATTTTCAAATTTTAATCACTTACATTTTTTAGATGCTTAAACACTATAAAATTTTGAATCCAAAACAATCTAACATCGGTACTAGATATGTCAACTGATATAAATTGAAGCCAATGTTTTTAAAACCCGACCGGTGACCAAACTAGAAAAGTTTTTGGATCATGGGTCAATATGACTCGATTGGGTTCAATTTGGATCAGTTAGATTTAATGATATTTTAAAAATAATATTATAAAACATATCTTATTATATACAGTTGTGTCAAAGTTGCTAATTAACATAATTGTGACACGTGTCAAGTTAATCGATTAGATTTTGACACGTGTTTAAAAAATTCAACCAGTTATTTTTTAAAAATAATATTTACATAAATCTAAAAATTAGTTTTAAAAACAAAAAAAAAGAAAATAACTTTTTTTTTGTTTTCCAATTAGATTAAAAAATTATATAATCGACTACTAATTATTAGATTAAGAAAATTATAAAATTAAAAATCAAGAAAGTAAATAAAAAAATTAAGAAAAATAAAAATAATTTTTTTTATGTTTTTCAGTGTTAGAATAGATTTAACCATTTTGGTTATCCGTTTGATTCGCTACGGTTCACACTTCGAATTAACCATAAATTATTTATTTAATTTAATAAATATTTGTATTCTTTATTCATATAATAACACCAATTCGAGACTTAAAACACAACTATGATCTAATTTAAACAATAATAAAATAAAATTGTGTTCATAAAAAAAGCCATAAAACTTTAGATTAAAAAATTATATAATCAAATAATAACACTAAAATAAAATGATTAAAATAAAAAGAAAAAATTAATAGATATACTTCAACGGAAATCTAAAATAAAAATAAAAGTAAATAAAATTAACTCCAATTTAGCAAAATATACAATTTTATTATATAAAACTTGATGTTTTAAATTTGCTAATTAACATGATCGCGATACGTGTTAAAGTTTGTCGATCAAATTTTGACACTATCGAATAGATTTTGTTTAAGAATGTAAAATTTTTATTTATATTTTTCACGACAATATAAATATTTATTTTATCATAACAAAATATTATCTGAAAATAGTAATAAAATTTAATTACAAAAAATAAAAATAATATAAAAAATAAATTTTATATTTCTTTTTTACTTTTCTTTACAAGTGATCGGATTTTATTTTTAAATAATTTTTTAACGGTATAAAATATTTTATTCAAAACCCGCATATAAGCGGGTCCTAATCTAGTATCATATGATTTTATATTTTTAATTTTATTAAAGTAGCCTTATATTGTTTTCTATGAATATAACTATTATATTTGAAATACCAATATAATAGATTATATCAAATAAAACACTTCAATATCTATAATATTTGAATTTGGTCCAAAAAAAATTATAATGTTTCTTAAAGTAACAAATTGAATGTGTAACAAAAAAATTAAAAAAAATTAAAACAGAGTTACAAACCTAAAACAAATCCTATATGTCATAATTTTTTTTATTTTAAATATATATTTTTTTAAAATGCTCTAAAATTATTAAACCGAGGTCAATTTGGTTCGTTGATTCACCGATTTCTGTGTTTTAGCCGGTTTTTAACTGGTCTAACTGTTTCTGGATTTTACTGTTAATCCAACCCGAGAATTCCTACGGTTTATGGTTGAATCCGGTTCAACCGCCGATCCGATCCGGTTTTCAAAACATTGGCTAAGCTTACGTGGTCGTCAACGTGAGTCAAAGAATAAACTGCTAATATATATTTTAATAAGCTGCTAGTGCTAATATATTATGAATATTGTCTAATTTTTTTTTGTTCGTTTTGTTTTTTTTTAGTTTTTTTTAAACCTTGGATATTGTCTAATTTGCGTGACGAAAATTAGTCTCGTCGTTAAATGTTTCATGTTTGTAAACAAACCAATTAAGAAAATGTTGAGCTATGATCAAAATATACACTAGTAAGAGTTTTTTTTATTTATTACGAAGTATATTAGGCTTTAAAGCACAATAGTTCGAACTAGCTAATCCGATTTACTTTAGCAAAAAAAAAAAAAGTAAAAGCTAATCCGATTTAATAAAATTTAATTTACAGGGAAAAACATCACTTGTATCACAAGAAGGGTTGACTCAGTTGAGTTTCTTCTTCTTTGTGTTGGCATGCATGCATATTCTCTTCAATCTTGCCACTCTTCTCCTTGGAATGGCCAAGGTAAATTTTCATATACTGAATTATTTATGTAGAAAATGTACATACATCTATGTGAAAAGATGTTGGGAAAACAAAATTTGATGAAAATTTATACAATCAAATATTATAATATCATATCTTATGCTTTTTATTTTCTATTATTTGGTTTTTTTATTTATAATTTCAGTAAGATATATATTTTTTTTTTACATTTCTATAACATAAACTAAAAAAAAATCTACTAATAATAACAAACCCAATAAATATTTTTACAGTTATATAATTTAGTTTTATAAATTTTACTGTTATCGTCATTTCTCTATTCCATTCTTATCCAAGTTTTTTAGATTTTCCTCTTATTTTTTTTTGTGCAATATCCCTCTTATCTAAGTTTTATAAATTTCATTTTCTCAATCTTCATTTCGTGATTTTTTCGAATGACATTTCTTCATAAAAAAAATAATGTTGTTGTTGTAACCACGCTTATTAGTTAAATTTAAAGACCAGGGTTCGAATCCTCTTACTGTGATTTAATCATAGGTGGCCAGTAGCCACATGTTGACAATTTAAGTGACTAACTAGAAAACCCGAATTTCCACACACCTGAGGGATTATTCTGATTTTTATTTGGGATTAACAAAATCAGAATAATCTGTTACTCTACCAAAACTCGAGTTTTGAAAATCTGTTACTCTACCATTTGAGAACAAAATCAGAATACTTTTTTTTGTTTGGATGTTTACCTTTCAGCACATAAATTTTTAAGATCGGAGGTCATTTAGGTTGAATTTCTGGATTTAGTATTTTTTTTTAATTATATTAAGGATTTTTTTTTTTACTAATCTAAAAGTACTTTATCATTAACTTCAAGGATTATAATGTTTTTTTTAATCGTCTTTCATACTATCATCCTTCGTTTTTTTTTTTTTTTTTTGACCAAATCATCCTTCGTTTTCTTAAACTTTTTATTCGTTTCCATCGATTTACCTGATTCTTTACAATATTTTCTAATTCAATATACTCAAACTATCATCATCAGTGTTATAAAACATGTTAGGCATGCATTAGGATTTAGGCGGCACACGAGCGTCTAGTGCACAGTGGTAATTATAGATATATATACAATATTTTTAATTTATATTGACTAAAACATGTATATATTTGAGTTTTAGGAAAGAAAAAGTAAAAATATAGTTTCAAATATTAAACTTAATAAAATATTATGTAGTAAAATAAAATATAGTTTTAAAATATATAAATAAACTCTAATGATAAATAAAAAAATATAAATTTTAGAAAAAAGTAAAGATAAATAAATATATAGTGTCTAAACATATATTACAAATCAATTTAATTTAATAGGTTTAGAATTTAGAGAATTAAAGTAAATATTATTTAAATTTAGTAATTTACATAAAAAACATATAATCATTCTATTTTTATTCTTTTTTTTAAATAATCAGGTAGAATCTACCTAGACTTCCGCCTATATTACATAAACGTTCGTCTAAACAGTATTAGGCGTCCATACTTTTAGAAACTGTCAAAATTACCGTATAGTATAAAAGTGTGGTGCATAGTCACTGCATAAGCTCCAGACACCACCTAGATAATCGTTTATGCCGCATTTAGAACACGGATCATCATTCATTTATAACTATAACAGTAATATACATTAAAATCTTGATGTTAACGTGTATATATATATATATATATAAATATATATACTATTATTTTTTATTCTAAACATTTTCGTGTATCATCGTTTTTAATATATTTATATTTAAAATTTATTATATGGTATTTTTCTGTAATTTCATGGAATTCGGATCCTAATTATACTAATAAATATAAATAAAATTTTAAAAAGGAAAAAAAAAATTTTTCTCTTTGTTTACAAATATTGTTCTACAAATTTGTTAGATGGTCCATCTAATGCATGTATACATATATATACACACACACATTAACCCCTTTTTCGGCAATCAAATTTTAGTGATTTCAAATTAGAAACACAAAATTACTATACATAATTTTCAGAATATAAATTGGGAAATTTTGATAATTAATTTCCATAAATAAAATATGTGCCATAAAGAAGTAATTTCCATAAAGAAGTGAACTTGCACGATAATTTACTTACTAAAGTTTTAGTCACTAACAAATTAGTAAATCTGATATTTTCATTTTTGTAATACACATTTACATATATAATAGTCGACAAACAAAAAAAAAAAAAAATCGGCCATGCCAGACCGACATCCACCGATCAATTAACTCCGCTTTGATAACAAAAAAATTCAAATATGACGTTTACATATATATATTATAACTGGGATTTTCTTAAGCTAAAACTTAAATTAATCTTCGGGATTTCTTCCGATTAAAAGTGTCTATGGGTAGCCAAACGCATGTGTATCTACTAACTAGTGAGTCCCGTGAGTTACAATTACCACTAGACAAGAAACACTTAGTTTATATATAGTATGTAATACAACATAATTTGATTCTAAAAATAAATAAAAAACATAATTTGATTCTTTTTTCTGGAATATACTATATATATTTTGTGATAGTATTTAGTGAATTGTGTACATATAAACTTTTATACGTAATGCATATAGATGAGGCGATGGAAATCGTGGGAGAGAGAAACCCAAACGGTGGACTATTTAGCAGCAAACGGTGAGATTTTTGTATTTGCTACTACTCAATTACAAGTGATACATGCAATATCAATAATAT
The DNA here is from genome assembly GCA_020283515.1 of Alliaria petiolata. NCBI lineage: Eukaryota > Viridiplantae > Streptophyta > Magnoliopsida > Brassicales > Brassicaceae > Alliaria > Alliaria petiolata. The sequence continues at coordinate 336,689,602 of JAHZTW010000001.1, forward strand.
CCAATGAAATTAAGTTAGGTTAACTAATAAATTGTGCAATTTAAGATCCAAATAGGTTTAGAATAACAAGAGAAACCACATTTGCGCGACGACACCAGAGTTCTTTCACCGAAACATCGGTTCAACTTTGGATTGTAAGTTCGTACATGTTCTTCTCATCTCTTAATTACTTTATTAACATACACCACAATTATAAAGAATAATTTAGTTTGTTTTTATTAGAAATGTTTCTTCAGGCAATTTTTCAACTCGGTGGCGAAAGTCGACTACCTCACACTCCGTCATGGATTTATCTTTGTTAGTATCTCAAAAAAATTTCAATATGAACAATTAAAATTCTATAAATAAATTAAATAATTTTAAATTAATATGTTCTTATGAATATTAATGCAGGCTCATTTATCGTCCAATAATTCTTTCAACTTTCAAAAGTATATACAGAGATCTTTACATGAAGATTTTAAAACTGTGGTTGGTATCAGGTAAACGAATGCACATATATAGTAGATTTGTATTTGAATGATAACAATATCATCTTTCGAAACATTATAAATGAAATTATTTCTTATAATTTATTACAGTCCCTTCATGTGGCTAACCGTGGTCATCTTTATGCTTCTCTACGTTCGTGGTAACTTAATACTCACTTTGTTTCAAATTAAATATCGTTTTAAGATTTTGTTTTTCTTTTTACATGAAGTGTCATTTTATATATTTTATATTTTTAATGCTAAATTTTAGTGTATTAATAAAATGTATAGTCGAAATTTTAATATGATTTTTTTAATATGTGTTAGAAAACATTTAAAATGAAACATAATGATTATTATATATTTATCGCTTTAGTTATAATAGATACTACTTGTGTTTAATTTTCACATACTCATTTTCTTATCTTAATCATCAGGTTGGAGAGTATATTTTTGGATGTCATTTGTGCCACTAATTGTAAGAGCTAAAACTCTATATTATTGATAACAATATGTGTAACTCAGATAAGTGATGAATCAATTGTGATGTATATAAGGTGGTTTTAGTGATCGGGACAAAACTAGAAGTGATAGTGGCGAATATGGCGGTCACAACAAAGGATCATAACAGTGTGATCAAAGGAAGCCCTATCGTTGAGCCAAACGACAAGTATTTCTGGTTTTGCACTCCTCGTTTGCTCTTTACCATTCTACACTACACGTTGTTTCTGGTAATCCTTTCTACACAACATGTCGTCTATTCTAATGAGTTATCAGAATTTCAACATTGTTTTAAAATAACAAAAATGAATTTGTTGGTGTAACATTGATACAGAACACCTTCGAGATGGCATTTTTTGTGTGGGTCACTGTAAGTTCATTCTTTAATTTTTTTTTTTTTTTTTTTTGCTAAAGAAGTTCATTCTTTAGTTTCCTTTGGATTTAACATATTTATTATATCGAGACATAAGAAAGAAAAAAATATTAAAGAAAATTGATATATGTAATGCATTTTTGTTATTAATATGGAAATTTAGTGGAAATTTGGGATTAACTCTTGCTACCATGAAGACCGAGAGGTCGTTGTCACACGACTCGTATTAGCGTAAGCACGACTTTCTATTATTTACCCATTTCTTTCTTTTAGTCCACCAATTTTTATTTCATTTTCTTCGAATCGATGTTTTGTAATAAATTATGTCGTAATTATATAATTTATAGGGTGACGGTTTAGGTCTTAAGCAGCTACATTACACTACCACTTTATGCCATTGTAACTCAGGTAATATATAACATTTAAATTAAATAGTCAAACCATCTTTAATGAACTTTTGCATTAATATACAAATTCTTGTTGTTATTGTTTATGTAATATAGTGATCTGAATTTGATGAGATTTGTATATATATGTGTATAGATGGGATCAAGCTACAAGAGAGCAATCTTAGAAGAACAAATAGCAAATGTGTTAAGGCAATGGCTTGGTAGGGTTAGAGAGAAGAGGAAGAGTATCCAAACTCCGAAAACCGACAACAACAGTGAAAATAATAACCGTGATGCCGATTCTGGCGAGAGTCCGGTTCAGTCGGAAGATATTTCTGATTTCAGATTTTCGAGTAGACAACCACCGATATTACAAGAGATATCGATACCAAGCAAACTGAAAGGTGATGAGATTGAAGAAAAGTGAGGAAGAGATTGTTGGTAATGAAATGAATGTAGAGTTTAATTAGAAGTTTAGAGCTTGTGTATTATATTAATTAGGGAGTATAAGCGTATGATGGTATCTAGAAAACCAATTATGTGAGGCTGAATTTACACTTAGATTGATATTCTAATAGAAATTAGTATTTGAATATATATACTTGTTGTGAAATTTAGTTCAAAATTTGAATATACACTTGTTAGAAAAAAATTGTTTTTTTTTTTTTTTTTTTAACTCCTCCCCATCGGTTACTAGAGACATAACCACGAGCCAAAACCATAAATTCTATAACCAAATTAAAACCGAATCTAGTAAAATTCGGTTGAACAGTAACAGAAGTTCTGAAACATTAAAGAAATGTTTGAAGCCATCTATCTTTATTATTGTGAGGTTATTGATGACATTGTACATTACAGAATGACAATGTCGCATTGTTACATTTTTCCTTTTAAATTTTCTACAATTTGGATTTTTTTCTTGTAAAAGTAACATAACTTTTTTTAGTTTGTCTAGGATTTTTAAAAGTCTAGACACGGCTTGCCTAAAAATATGTATTTTCAAGTGTATTTCTTTTAGTAAATGAGATTCATTCAGAGTTGCAAAAAGGAGATTCGTTTATAACAAAACCTAGATTAAAGAACACACAAATTTTAGTACTTTTAGGACTAGGGAGCACATATATGTTCCATGTACATAAAGACAATGATTTGATTTGTATTAATTTCTTAGTTTTATGTCTCTATTATTCTCTTCCCTACACAATGCATGCATATTCACACACTGACACATATGCGTATATACAATTTCTCTCTGTTCCTTTTTCTATATATATATTCGATATAACTACTTTTTGGCACGAAGCTGTTGGATCGTTGTTGGTAAAGAGAACATGATACATCTCATTTCTCCTCAGTCTCTTTCGAATATTTTTTCATCTAGGTAAAATGTTATCTTAGTTTTTAGAATTTTATCTCTCATATTTCAAACAAATCCCATCAATAATTATCTAACAGCTCACAACATATGTGATTCTTAAAGTTAAAAAAAAAAAAAAAAAACATATGTGATTCTTTGATTTATGCGCATCTAATAGTTATTTACATTTGTTTAATTAAGCAACTTCTAGGTTAAACAAAACAAAAAGGCATGACCGGTTAATTTTCTTCCAAATCCTGTTACTTCCACTTTTCCCTTTTGCTTACAAACTATTCTATTTGCAAACGCTAAAACTTTCTAAATGAACCAAATAATTAACTCGTCTTTTTAAAAACCAAACACAATTATAGCAGCGACACTTTAGCATGTATATTCTCTCTCTCTCTCTCTTTTTCTTTTTACCAAGAATAATCCGTTAAAAACTGTATACATATGGTAAACCTTGAGGAACTAACTTGCTTGCTCTCCAAGAAAAGTAGCTTTTATCAATTTGGTTAATTATTTACTTTTTTTATTTTTCATAATGGCCAGAAGAATGTTGATGTAGGCAGTCTCCAACTTTAGTTTAAAGCACTGCAATGGATAAACAACGCAGTTTTCGACAAATTAGAGGAACGATTTGAATCCGGAAGTGAACAAAAAGTAGAGAGCGGAATTGAGACATCAGGCTTACTTGTAGATGTAAGAGACGATTCCAAGGATCACACAAAGAAGAATAATATCGATGCAGAAGTTGCGGCTGGATCTCATCTGAAAACCCCCCAACCAATTTTAGCATAGAGAGTTGTGATGAGACAATAATAATAACAATTCCCCTGATGATAAAACGATTTCAAGAACCGGTTTCTGTTTTAGGTTTTACCTTCACAAGCTGTTGCTTGAGCCGAACGTTTGTGTTCTTCAAATCCGAAGTTGCTCCATCAACCTACAAACAATCGTGGATAAATTATATAGCGTTTTCTTCTATGGACTATTGAGAAGGAAGAATTCATCAAAGGAAAATGAATCTCACCTTTGTTTCCATTTCTTCCATCAATGGGACTTGCTTGTCAAGTTCCTAATAAACCGAAAATTGTAAATCTCCATCGGATAGAAAAAACTCTGTTTAATATGGTTGCATGAGGAAACAACAAACCTCGTTCATGTCACGCGCTAAGTTCTTCAGTGCGTCCAAACCTTCTGATATAACATCAAGACCCTCGTCCTGAAGAAAAGACAGAACATATACTAATCCGAATTCTCACTGGCGAAAAATGAACAAAAAAAAAGGAGTTGATCTATGAAATTATCAGGAAGTTATAAGCCGAAACCCATAATCCTCTCAGACTCGGGATCAGAACATGAAATATAGTCCTGTCCCAAGCGTCAAGTACCTGTTTCTGCCTTCTCATCTCATATTCTTGTCGAAACTGGCTTGATTCTTCACTTTGCTGGAAAAACCCATCATCCATGTCTTCCTCTGATGTTACGTACCAAGGGAAGAAAGTAAAAAAAAACTCATGTTTATATTGACAGAGTCTCTTGCGTCAAGGATATAACACAAAGAAAAACGAAAGAAACATTCGGTACCAGATATATCAAACTTGATGTTCTTGTTAGGTGCAGAAGCACCTCCCCAATCATTATTAGCTTGTTTTGCTCCATGTTCATTTCCATCAGGTATCGCTTGAATCCTATCAGCTAGTGCGATAACTAGATCGCATCGGGATTCTCTTTCCTCTTTCGTAAGTCCTTTCACCTGTATGTATTGTATACAAATGCGATTGATATTTCTTCCATCTTGACTCATTATTAGTGGATCAAACGATAAGTAGTTTAAGTTAACCTTCTTAACGGCGAGTTTCTGCAGTTTAACAACATCTTCAGCTAAACGCGCTTTCGTCCTTCGAACCTCAGCGTTCATGGCCACCGCTGCAGCTCTGTTGTTCTCTGTTGATGCCAACTCCGCTTTCTACATAGTTTGGTTCAAATGTCAAAGAAATGAAGCAATTTCCATGAAACGTTACCGAAACTCATTTTTCGACATTTTACTTTTTTCCGATTTCCAAATCTTTATTTGACCTTCTTGAATTGAAAAACCAATAGAATGTTTCATCTCTGATCCATATGATCATCAACATCAACGCAATCTATAAGCAGAAATCTTGGTGTAAACAAATTTAAAAACTTGAAAAAAAACAAGAATCCAGAACAGAAAAATTCAAGATTGTGTTAAACAATTCCACAGTCGTCACTAAAATGAGCAAAGACAGAACATTTTGAGGTTTATGAGACTAACACGGAGAACTGCTTCAATGTCGGAATCAATGGAGGTGTAGAGGCGAGAGAAGGCATCGTCGCCGGAAGCTCCGAGCTCTCGCTGCTTGTCGACGTCGTACTTGTCGTACTTCTTGCAAATCTCTTCGACCCTGAAGATAATATCTATGACCGGCATGTCTCCGTGATTCGTCGATTTCTTCTTCTTTTTCTTAAATTTTGACGATCTGGTCCCTGAACCTCTCCGTTCTCCATTTTTGGACTCTCTCTTCGCTCTCAAGAAACGAGGCGCTGAGCGTAAACGGCGGATTGAAGTATTAAAAGCATTGCTACTCTGTTTTGTTTTTATCCATATTCTTTTTTTAGAATAAAACTATCTCGATATTTTATCTTTCAAAATTAGCTAATGTTAATTTCTCTTATACACACGTCTAAGCAATAAGCATTGTTTAACATAATTTGTTACTCTAGTAACAGAAAAATATAGTATTACTCTATATACATCAGGTTTCATATTGTTTGCTGAATACATGATACATCAATACATCATACATCCATCAACTATTTCGACAATAAAAAAAATTATGGAAAAAATGCACTAATAAAATTAAAATATTATTTTTTAGTAATCATTTAATTATAATAAAAAATTGTAATTTATTAAAATATTATTTTTTATTCAATAGTTAACTTGTATTGTTAATTTTGGGGTCGTGTGGCTTCAAATCGTAAGAGACCTTCGAAGTCATTTGGTTTCGGTCCGTAAATAGATCTTCGGATTGTAAGTGGCTTTGGAGGTCGCAAATGTGTAATATGGCTAAGTAATATGAAAATGGCTAAGTATATGAAAATTGTTAAGAATGTGAAACGGATTAATAGGTTGCTAGTATGGAATGTATAGCTTGATAGAAATAGAGTCGTTCGTTTTATTGTGTTGCATGTGAATGGATATAATCATCTTCACTAGATTGAGCTGTATTAGGATACGATCCGATCAAATCGTATCCCTTGTGTTTTGCTGATCTGTCAATGTCATAAAATCAGGAAAGTTGATTTGTGTAACTCGGTATATATCATTGTAATAGCTCTCTGTCAAGATGATTGAGAAAGTGATAGAAATCCCTTATTCTGTTCTTCTTTATGGTATCAGAGCGCTGACCATTTTTTTTTTCTCTACGAAAATACAAAACTCTTTCTGCAATCTCTTGAAAACATTGAAAAATGTCTGCTACAAACAACAATTCGAACTCGATTGACAAAACCGACGCGACTCAGACTGCATTTCCAATCACGATGGAAGTGAGGAGAAAGATCTCTCCGTACGATTTGACCACCGTTGGAGCCGTGATCTCGCATCCGCTGCTCAAAGGCTCCAATTATAACAAGAATGGTGATGGTTCTTCTTTAGCTGGTTGTGGCCAAGGACGAAGTATCAACTACGCCAATGCTGTTCATGTTCCGCAAATCCCGACTCATGAGCACGTAAACTATGTCATGACTGATAAGGACCGTGACGGAGTCAACGGTCTCAGCGATGCTCAATGGCGCACGCTGGTCAATCTTTTGAACGCCGAAAGCTGCAGTATCAACACAGAAAAACCCTCGGGTGTGTACTCTGCTCCTTCTTGGATACTTGATACGGGTGCTTCGCATCATTTGACTGGAACCTCTCACATCCTCACTGATATTATAGAGATGGATCCAGTGTTGGTAATTTTGGCTGATGGTCGAGAACGAATATCGGTTCAGGAAGGCACTGTTGTTTTGGGGCCTAATCTGGTTTTGAAATCTGTCTTTTATGTCGAAGAGCTTCAGTCGGATTTGATCTCTGTTGGTCAGTTGATGGATGAGAATAATTGTGTGGTGCAATTGGCTGATCAGTTTCTTGTGGTTCAAAACCGTGCTTCGAGGATGGTGATTGGCGCAGGTAAACGGGAATCTGGAACTTTCCGCTTTCGCAGAACAGAGTCGGTGGCTTCTGTTACAACTCGAGATGACAAAACTTACGAATTGTGGCATCATAGGCTCGGTCATCCTTCTGCTCAAGTCGTTGGTTCTCTAAAGAATGTCTCTCTTTCTGTCGCTTCTGAAAAATCCAATAAGGCGTGTGACGTTTGTTTTCGCGCCAAGCAAACACGATCTCCTTTTCCCACAAGTCTTCATAAAACAACGAAAGTCTTTGAGTTGATTCATTCTGATTTATGGGGTCCTTATCGGACCCCTTCCTACAGTGGTGCTAGATATTTTCTTACTATCGTCGACGACTACTCTCGAAGTGTTTGGCTGTATTTGCTTGCTGACAAAACAGAGGCACCTACGCATCTCAAGAATTTCATTGCAATGGCTGATCGACAATTTGAGTCTAAAGTACGATGTCTACGGAGTGACAATGGAAGCGAGTTTATGAGCTTGACAAAATATTTTAGCGAACAAGGAATTCGCCACGAGACTTCATGTGTGGGTACACCACAACAAAACGGAAAGGCTGAACGGAAACACCGTCACATCCTTAACGTGGCTAGAGCTTTGATGTTTCAGGCGAACATGCCCATTGCTTTTTGGGGTGAGTGTATCTTGACCGCGGGTTATTTAATCAATCGGACGCCAAATTCTGCTCTTAATGGTTTACCACCATATGAGGTTCTTCACAAAACAGTACCAGATTATGCTCATTTACGTGTTTTTGGTAGTTTGTGTTATGCTCATAACCAAGCTCATAAAGGGGATAAATTTGAGTCAAGGAGCCGCAAATCTGTGTTTGTTGGTTATCCTTATGGGAAGAAGGGATGGCGATTATATGATTTGGACAAGGAACAATTTTTTGTTTCACGGGATGTCATCTTCTGCGAAGATGAATTTCCATTCATCACTGCCAATGAAGCAAGCGTGCCTCATGCTATTGACGAAGGAGATGAACTTTGGGCTCCAATCTGTCCAAATTTGTTAATAGAGGAAGAAGTTGGGCCATCATTAATTATGTCTCAAGGCCCAGCAACAAACCCACATACTGATTTCAGCCCAGTCAATTCCACGATGTCTTCTTCAACCTCCAACGACGCAGAACAGTCGCCGACTTCAAATGACAGAGCCTCCTCGTCATCGAACCCAGAAAATACTGATTCTGAACCACCGACTCCACCTGATTCTCCTGCGCTGAACCCTGAACCAGAACTTTTGGGTCGTGGTCATCGAACAAAAACTCAGTCTGTCACCTTGCGAAATTATGTGATTAATACAGCTCAGAGTAAGCTTCTCGCGTCGGCAGCGGCAGGGAAATCAACATATCCGATTGGGAACTATGTGAGCTGTCAAAGGTTCTCACAAACTCATCAAGCGTACTTAGTAGCTATTACCGAGAATATTGAACCTAGATCTTTCAAAACTGCAATTCAGTTCAAACAATGGAAGAATGCGATGGGCAGTGAAGTCGATGCTTTGGAGGAAAATGGCACATGGGAATTGGTTGACTTACCACCAGGGAAACAAGCAATTGGCAGTAAGTGGGTCTATAAAATCAAATATAACTCAGACGGTACGATTGAGCGCTATAAGGCGCGACTAGTTGCTTTGGGAAACAAGCAGATTGAAGGTGAAGATTATGGAGATACATTTGCTCCGGTGGCACGAATGGGGACTGTACGTTTGTTTCTCAAAGTGGCTGCTGGCAATGCTTGGCCTGTGTATCAGATGGATGTACACAATGCGTTTTTACACGGAGATCTCACGGAAGAGGTATACATGAAACCACCACCAGGATTTCATGCTAAAGATGACAAGAAAGTATGCAGATTGAAGAAATCGATCTATGGACTGAAGCAAGCCTCTCGTTGATGGTTCGAGAAACTCACTAAGGCTCTCCGGGCATATGGGTTTCAACAATCTTTGGCTGATTATTCATTGTTCACACTGGACAAGAAAGGAGTAAAGATCAATCTACTCATTTACGTTGATGACATGATTCTTACGGGAAATTCTGAGGCTGCTCTGCAGGTATTTAAAGAATATATATTCTCTTGCTTCAAACTGAAAGACTTAGGCGCCTTGAAGTATTTTTTGGGGATAGAAGTTTCTCGAAGCAAATCAGGTTTTTACTTGAGCCAACGCAAGTATACCTTGGATATAATCTCTGAAACAGGAATGTTGGGTGCGAAACCAGCTTCATTCCCTCTTGAACAACGACATCAACTTGCTTTGTCTACTTCAGAATACTTGGTTGATCCTGCACCATATCGTCGTTTGATTGGCAGGTTAATATACTTGGGAGCAACACGACCAGATTTAGCGTTCAGTGTTCACATTTTAGCTCAATTTATGCAGAAACCTCGTGAAAATCATTGGCAATCTGCATTGCGTGTTGTACGATATCTCAAAGGATCACCAGGTCAGGGAATTCTTTTAGATTCTGACACTACGTTTCAAGTCTCGGGCTGGTGTGATGCGGATTGGGCAAGTTGTCCTATGACTCGACGTTCGGTTACTGGCTATTTTGTTCAGCTCGGACAATCTCCGATCTCGTGGAAAACAAAGAAGCAACGAACGGTTAGTAAATCTTCTGCTGAAGCTGAATATAGGGCTATGTCTTTTCTTAAAGATGAACTTGTTTCTATCAAGAGTGTTCTACGTTCACTTGGAGTTGCACATGATCAGCCAATGGGGATGTACTGTGACAGTAAATCTGCGATATATATCAGTACCAATCCCGTCTTTCATGAACGAACAAAACATGTGGAAACGGACTGTCATTCCGTTCGTGAACAGATACAAAACGGCACAATATCTACACATCACGTTTCCACAACTCACCAACTGGCCGACATCTTCACCAAACCATTAGGCCGACAAGCATTTGAAGATTTCCGCATCAAGCTAGGCATTCTTGATCTTCATGCTCCAGCTTGAGGGGAGGTATTAGGATACAATCCGATCAAATCATATCCCTTGTGTTTTGCTGATCACACAAATGATTTATTCCGTTTCCTTTGTAGTCTCAATGTATAGTTATTGTCAATGTCATAAAATCAGGAAAGTTGATTTGTGTAACTCGGTATATATCATTGTAATAGCTCTCTGTCAAGATGATTGAGAAAGTGATAGAAATCCCTTATTCTGTTCTTCTTTAAGCTGAAATGCGAGATTATTGAGACCATCAGGGAAGAAGATAATTCGGACTTGGGAAAATTTCTTGGGATTATTTCTAATAAACATAGCATTCGAGCATTATGTATTTTTGGCATTTTCATTTACCCATGACTATGTTTCACAATACGGCATGATACATCTTATACTTGTGCGGTTTAGCTCTTTGGTTGATCCATCCGAATTGGGGACGGACTAAGAGCACAAATCCAAGTAGAAAACCAGTAGCAAAGCCTCCAACATGAGCAAAGTTATCTACTCCAGGGAGCACATCGAGTCCCAAATTTACCGCCACAATCAATACAAGAGTTATGATCGTCACAACCTAAACAAACCATTTGGCAAACAACATTAAATTTTCAAAATTCCAATCTCTTAAGAAAAAGGTTTTTGAAAATATCGGTAATACCTTGTTAGAATAGATTGTCCAGTTGATAAAGATCTCAGAGAACATTCCTCCAAGTAGACCAAACACGGCACTAGACGCTCCCACCGAGATGTTTGAGCGGAGGAAAAGAGCTGACAATATACTTCCTCCAAGCCCGATGTCAAATAAAGCAATCCAATTCGTACTGACGAAAAATAGAAACAAAAGGTTTCACTAAAGAAGGTCTTCACAAGACAACACACAAATCGATCTTACTGAAGGCTGAGAGTGCTTACTAAAACCGAATTCACGTTCCATACGTATACCGATGAATAAAAGAGTCAGCATGTTCACCGGTAAATGAATAACTCCTTCATGTAACCAGTTGCAAGAAAGTTGACGCCATACTTCATTTCCTTTAACCACTTTTCTTACATCTAATCCACCCATTGTTTGTAATCTGTTTGCACGTAAAAAAAAAAACTAACCAAAATCAATCTCAAAATTTCGAAATCGGGACGGTTCTGAATTTTAAAGGATGAGGAGAAAGAAACATACTTTCTCTATACTCTACTCCTATTGTATACTACAAATTATTCTACAATTCAACATAAATATATGACATCTTCCACATCGTTGACTCGCACTAAAAAACAATCAGCTACTTTTTCCTAACTATAAGTTTTGATTGGTATGTCATATAAATAGCAAAATAACAAATAACTGAAAACTGTCACTGGAACAAACTGATCTGAATATATTTTCTTTGAAAAGCACTGAAAAAACTAGTTTTAATCTATTAATTAATTACGTTTTGTTTTTTCTAATTATATTTTTAGCACGCTAGTTATATACAGTGGAATCACTTATTAAAAATGTAAAAACGTAAAAATTTGATGAATAGTATATATGATAAAAAAAGTCGGAGTTACGTTTTCAAAACGTGGTTTACCATTCTTTTTTCTACTATTAAAACCAATAAAAGAGATTTAAAAATGACTAAATACTGTGATGTGTGATTTGATCAAATTGTTATTTTACATACTAGGTATAGAACCCGCACATTCACGCGAAAACTCATTAGGTGGGGTGGTGGTTGTTATTACTAAAAAAAAGATGTTGTTCACGTTGTTGATGATCCTGGTATTAGTAATGCTACTGCTGCTATTCTTGCTGCTACTGATGATGTTGGTGGTGTTGTTGTTGCTGATGCTAGTAATATTGCTAATGAGGATACTGCTGATTTTGAGAAGATTAATGAGGGTTGTTTGTTTGTCGATAAAAATGATAAGAAACTTGCTAATGAGGATACTGCTGTTAATTTTGAGAACATTAATGAGAGTTGTTTTCTGTCAATAAAAATGATAAGAAACTTTGGGTTGATGGCGAGTTCTTCAAACATGATAAGAAAGTAGTTTGGGTTGATGGCAAGTTCTTCAATCGTGCTGAGTAGCAACACAAACATCATGTGTCATATCTATGAAGAGATAGAGGCATAGGGCGACAATTGTACACTTCAGTAGAAAGATTCACATGTCAATTTCATCAGCTGATACGAATACGATACTGGAAGAGAAGAACATATCTCACCTCGAAAAGGTTGCATGCATGGGAAGATGAGTTCGACAATGCGATCCGAAGAGATAGTAATATTGCTAATGAGGATACTGCTGATTTTGAGAAGATTAATGAGGGTTGAGAACATTAATGAGGGTTGTTTTCTGTCAATAAAAATGATAAGAAACTTTGGGTTGATGGCGAGTTCTTCAAACATGATAAGAAAGTAGTTTGGGTTGATGGCAAGTTCTTCAATCGTGCTGAGTAGCAACACAAACATCATGTGTCATATCTATGAAGAGATAGAGGCATAGGGCGACAATTGTACACTTCAGTAGAAAGATTCACATGTCAATTTCATCAGCTGATACGAATACGATACTGGAAGAGAAGAACATATCTCACCTCGAAAAGGTTGCATGCATGGGAAGATGAGTTCGACAATGCGATCCGAAGAGATAGTAATATTGCTAATGAGGATACTGCTGATTTTGAGAAGATTAATGAGGGTTGAGAACATTAATGAGGGTTGTTTTCTGTCAATAAAAATGATAAGAAACTTTGGGTTGATGGCGAGTTCTTCAAACATGATAAGAAAGTAGTTTGGGTTGATGGCAAGTTCTTCAATCGTGCTGAGTAGCAACACAAACATCATGTGTCATATCTATGAAGAGATAGAGGCATAGGGCGACAATTGTACACTTCAGTAGAAAGATTCACATGTCAATTTCATCAGCTGATACGAATACGATACTGGAAGAGAAGAACATATCTCACCTCGAAAAGGTTGCATGCATGGGAAGATGAGTTCGACAATGCGATCCGAAGAGATAGTAATATTGCTAATGAGGATACTGCTGATTTTGAGAAGATTAATGAGGGTTGAGAACATTAATGAGGGTTGTTTTCTGTCAATAAAAATGATAAGAAACTTTGGGTTGATGGCGAGTTCTTCAAACATGATAAGAAAGTAGTTTGGGTTGATGGCAAGTTCTTCAATCGTGCTGAGTAGCAACACAAACATCATGTGTCATATCTATGAAGAGATAGAGGCATAGGGCGACAATTGTACACTTCAGTAGAAAGATTCACATGTCAATTTCATCAGCTGATACGAATACGATACTGGAAGAGAAGAACATATCTCACCTCGAAAAGGTTGCATGCATGGGAAGATGAGTTCGACAATGCGATCCGAAGAGATAGTAATATTGCTAATGAGGATACTGCTGATTTTGAGAAGATTAATGAGGGTTGAGAACATTAATGAGGGTTGTTTTCTGTCAATAAAAATGATAAGAAACTTTGGGTTGATGGCGAGTTCTTCAAACATGATAAGAAAGTAGTTTGGGTTGATGGCAAGTTCTTCAATCGTGCTGAGTAGCAACACAAACATCATGTGTCATATCTATGAAGAGATAGAGGCATAGGGCGACAATTGTACACTTCAGTAGAAAGATTCACATGTCAATTTCATCAGCTGATACGAATACGATACTGGAAGAGAAGAACATATCTCACCTCGAAAAGGTTGCATGCATGGGAAGATGAGTTCGACAATGCGATCCGAAGAGATAGTAATATTGCTAATGAGGATACTGCTGATTTTGAGAAGATTAATGAGGGTTGAGAACATTAATGAGGGTTGTTTTCTGTCAATAAAAATGATAAGAAACTTTGGGTTGATGGCGAGTTCTTCAAACATGATAAGAAAGTAGTTTGGGTTGATGGCAAGTTCTTCAATCGTGCTGAGTAGCAACACAAACATCATGTGTCATATCTATGAAGAGATAGAGGCATAGGGCGACAATTGTACACTTCAGTAGAAAGATTCACATGTCAATTTCATCAGCTGATACGAATACGATACTGGAAGAGAAGAACATATCTCACCTCGAAAAGGTTGCATGCATGGGAAGATGAGTTCGACAATGCGATCCGAAGAGATAGTAATATTGCTAATGAGGATACTGCTGATTTTGAGAAGATTAATGAGGGTTGAGAACATTAATGAGGGTTGTTTTCTGTCAATAAAAATGATAAGAAACTTTGGGTTGATGGCGAGTTCTTCAAACATGATAAGAAAGTAGTTTGGGTTGATGGCAAGTTCTTCAATCGTGCTGAGTAGCAACACAAACATCATGTGTCATATCTATGAAGAGATAGAGGCATAGGGCGACAATTGTACACTTCAGTAGAAAGATTCACATGTCAATTTCATCAGCTGATACGAATACGATACTGGAAGAGAAGAACATATCTCACCTCGAAAAGGTTGCATGCATGGGAAGATGAGTTCGACAATGCGATCCGAAGAGATAGTAATATTGCTAATGAGGATACTGCTGATTTTGAGAAGATTAATGAGGGTTGAGAACATTAATGAGGGTTGTTTTCTGTCAATAAAAATGATAAGAAACTTTGGGTTGATGGCGAGTTCTTCAAACATGATAAGAAAGTAGTTTGGGTTGATGGCAAGTTCTTCAATCGTGCTGAGTAGCAACACAAACATCATGTGTCATATCTATGAAGAGATAGAGGCATAGGGCGACAATTGTACACTTCAGTAGAAAGATTCACATGTCAATTTCATCAGCTGATACGAATACGATACTGGAAGAGAAGAACATATCTCACCTCGAAAAGGTTGCATGCATGGGAAGATGAGTTCGACAATGCGATCCGAAGAGATAGTAATATTGCTAATGAGGATACTGCTGATTTTGAGAAGATTAATGAGGGTTGAGAACATTAATGAGGGTTGTTTTCTGTCAATAAAAATGATAAGAAACTTTGGGTTGATGGCGAGTTCTTCAAACATGATAAGAAAGTAGTTTGGGTTGATGGCAAGTTCTTCAATCGTGCTGAGTAGCAACACAAACATCATGTGTCATATCTATGAAGAGATAGAGGCATAGGGCGACAATTGTACACTTCAGTAGAAAGATTCACATGTCAATTTCATCAGCTGATACGAATACGATACTGGAAGAGAAGAACATATCTCACCTCGAAAAGGTTGCATGCATGGGAAGATGAGTTCGACAATGCGATCCGAAGAGATAGTAATATTGCTAATGAGGATACTGCTGATTTTGAGAAGATTAATGAGGGTTGAGAACATTAATGAGGGTTGTTTTCTGTCAATAAAAATGATAAGAAACTTTGGGTTGATGGCGAGTTCTTCAAACATGATAAGAAAGTAGTTTGGGTTGATGGCAAGTTCTTCAATCGTGCTGAGTAGCAACACAAACATCATGTGTCATATCTATGAAGAGATAGAGGCATAGGGCGACAATTGTACACTTCAGTAGAAAGATTCACATGTCAATTTCATCAGCTGATACGAATACGATACTGGAAGAGAAGAACATATCTCACCTCGAAAAGGTTGCATGCATGGGAAGATGAGTTCGACAATGCGATCCGAAGAGATAGTAATATTGCTAATGAGGATACTGCTGATTTTGAGAAGATTAATGAGGGTTGAGAACATTAATGAGGGTTGTTTTCTGTCAATAAAAATGATAAGAAACTTTGGGTTGATGGCGAGTTCTTCAAACATGATAAGAAAGTAGTTTGGGTTGATGGCAAGTTCTTCAATCGTGCTGAGTAGCAACACAAACATCATGTGTCATATCTATGAAGAGATAGAGGCATAGGGCGACAATTGTACACTTCAGTAGAAAGATTCACATGTCAATTTCATCAGCTGATACGAATACGATACTGGAAGAGAAGAACATATCTCACCTCGAAAAGGTTGCATGCATGGGAAGATGAGTTCGACAATGCGATCCGAAGAGATAGTAATATTGCTAATGAGGATACTGCTGATTTTGAGAAGATTAATGAGGGTTGAGAACATTAATGAGGGTTGTTTTCTGTCAATAAAAATGATAAGAAACTTTGGGTTGATGGCGAGTTCTTCAAACATGATAAGAAAGTAGTTTGGGTTGATGGCAAGTTCTTCAATCGTGCTGAGTAGCAACACAAACATCATGTGTCATATCTANTAAAAAAAAAAACTAACCAAAATCAATCTCAAAATTTCGAAATCGGGACGGTTCTGAATTTTAAAGGATGAGGAGAAAGAAACATACTTTCTCTATACTCTACTCCTATTGTATACTACAAATTATTCTACAATTCAACATAAATATATGACATCTTCCACATCGTTGACTCGCACTAAAAAACAATCAGCTACTTTTTCCTAACTATAAGTTTTGATTGGTATGTCATATAAATAGCAAAATAACAAATAACTGAAAACTGTCACTGGAACAAACTGATCTGAATATATTTTCTTTGAAAAGCACTGAAAAAACTAGTTTTAATCTATTAATTAATTACGTTTTGTTTTTTCTAATTATATTTTTAGCACGCTAGTTATATACAGTGGAATCACTTATTAAAAATGTAAAAACGTAAAAATTTGATGAATAGTATATATGATAAAAAAAGTCGGAGTTACGTTTTCAAAACGTGGTTTACCATTCTTTTTTCTACTATTAAAACCAATAAAAGAGATTTAAAAATGACTAAATACTGTGATGTGTGATTTGATCAAATTGTTATTTTACATACTAGGTATAGAACCCGCACATTCACGCGAAAACTCATTAGGTGGGGTGGTGGTTGTTATTACTAAAAAAAAGATGTTGTTCACGTTGTTGATGATCCTGGTATTAGTAATGCTACTGCTGCTATTCTTGCTGCTACTGATGATGTTGGTGGTGTTGTTGTTGCTGATGCTAGTAATATTGCTAATGAGGATACTGCTGATTTTGAGAAGATTAATGAGGGTTGTTTGTTTGTCGATAAAAATGATAAGAAACTTGCTAATGAGGATACTGCTGTTAATTTTGAGAACATTAATGAGAGTTGTTTTCTGTCAATAAAAATGATAAGAAACTTTGGGTTGATGGCGAGTTCTTCAAACATGATAAGAAAGTAGTTTGGGTTGATGGCAAGTTCTTCAATCGTGCTGAGTAGCAACACAAACATCATGTGTCATATCTATGAAGAGATAGAGGCATAGGGCGACAATTGTACACTTCAGTAGAAAGATTCACATGTCAATTTCATCAGCTGATACGAATACGATACTGGAAGAGAAGAACATATCTCACCTCGAAAAGGTTGCATGCATGGGAAGATGAGTTCGACAATGCGATCCGAAGAGATAGTAATATTGCTAATGAGGATACTGCTGATTTTGAGAAGATTAATGAGGGTTGAGAACATTAATGAGGGTTGTTTTCTGTCAATAAAAATGATAAGAAACTTTGGGTTGATGGCGAGTTCTTCAAACATGATAAGAAAGTAGTTTGGGTTGATGGCAAGTTCTTCAATCGTGTTGTGTCTCTTTCAGTAACTCTGTCAGTTGGTTCATCTTATACTGAGCTTCTGCTTCTAGGGAAGATAGATAGCAACACAAACATCATGTGTCATATCTATGAAGAGATAGAGGCATAGGACGACATTTGTACACTTCAGTAGAAAGATTCACATGCCAATTTCATCAGCTGATACGAATACGATACTGAAAGAGAAGAACATATCTCACCTCGAAAAGGTTGCATGCATGGGAAGATGAGTTCGACAATGCGATCCGAAGAGATAGAGGCAAATGGGGATATTTTGTACACTTCAGTAGAAAGATTCACATGCCAATTCCATCAGCTGATACGAATACGATATTGGAAGAGAAGAACAGATCCCACCTCGAAAAGGTTGCATGCATGGGAAGATGAGTTCGATGAATGCGATCCGAAGAAGCTTACTATAAATTTTTGATTTTTGTTTCTGTTTTTTTATATTTGAAGAGTAGAGTTAATTGAATTTTACCGGGGACATGTTTTTCAAATCTCTAAAGTGCATGAATATCAAAGATCATTTGCATGATTAGTCTTTGCAATATCCAATATGAATTTCATGATTTTAATGAATTTTTAAATTAACAATATAAAAAGTAAATTACGCAATTGATTTGATGCAGTCTAAAGTAATATTTGTATACTTGCTTTATGTCACTCTTCATTTTAGTTTAATTAAAAAAATTTGTTAAACATGCATCTCAAAAAAAAAAATGAAGATCCTCGAAATTTTGTGTCTTTTTCTAGAGTTGAAAGGACATAGATATTAAAAGATTCAACTTTTCATAAAATAAACGATTATAAACAAAAAGACACCTAATGTATAATGAAAAAACACATACTCTAATAACAATTATGATGAAAAGATGTAACCATAATAAACATTTATTGAATTAAAATTTGGCTTCATAAAAAGACACAAATAACAATATTGAAAGATACAACTTATTCAAGTGCAATTAGCATTTATTTATATTGTTATTATTAATAGATTAAGAATGATAAACTCTCACCCCTTCTATCAATATGGTCACCAAAGTAGAGCATAGTCTACCGCTTAAATTCGTAAGAAATTTAAGAGTTTCCTTGAAGTCGTAAGAAATATTGAAGTTTTTTTGCTTATAATTTCTAAGAAATTTCGGAATGACTTGGTCAAAATGAGTCTTTGTTTGGAAGATACAATGGACTTGTAATCAAATTATTGATGGCTAGCTCATTTTTCGGATTGACTCGGTCAAGATTTTTTTTCCCTAAATCAATAATTTGATTACAAGTCCATTGATTTAGGGAGAAAAAATATTGTATTGGTTAGCTCTTATTATTTAATCGAATAGCGATGTATAGTAATCACTATTCCATAGACGTTGAACTTTTCAACGAGTAATCATCATCACAAGAAAAGAGAAAGAAGAAAAATCAAACATATTACAAACATAGAAAACCGACGAAAGAGTTATCAGAATTACCAGATTTTTCAAACACAATACTATCAATTTTCTCATTCGCCATTTAATTAGACCGAAAACTCATTATTCTCTAACTTTTATTTAGTTGATTCACAATCTCATTACTTGACTCACAATCTCATTCTTCTCTAACGGTAACTTGGTTATCAAATTAAAAAAAGTAAACTTCGGTTTGATACGGTTTCTGGTGAAAAGTAACAGAAGTTCTTAAACATTGAAGAACTGTTTGAGGCCATCTTTCTTATTGTGAAGGTTACTGAGGACATTGTTTAATCATATATTGTACAGAATGACAATGCCACATCGTTACCATCTTTAAGCAGAGTAGAAAAGAAGACTTAAGTCATCATCTCTATGGTTCTTTGAAAAGCTCGCGACCGATGACCATCCTTCTGATCTCGCTTGTCCCGGCACCTATTTCATATAGCTTTGCATCTCTCAGAAGGCGTCCTGTTCCATATTCGTTTATGTATCCGTTTCCACCTAGACATTGTATCGCCTGCAACATCAAAACCAAAATCTCTTAAGATGATGAATTCATCCATATAATAGATAGACTCAATGATAGTATTAAAGAAAGAAAGCAGGAGAAGAGACTCAATGATAGTATTAAAGAAAGAAAGCAGGAGAAGTAAGGATAGATAGTTACTAACCTGTAAAGCAACTTGTGTTGCTCTTTCGGCTGCACAAAGAATAGTTCCGGCGCAGTCCTAGAAGAATGATACACAAGGAGAGGCCATTATTAGGTTAATAGAAAACGAGAAGAGAAGATCAAACTATACCTTTGGGTCAACTTTCCCATTGTCACACTCCCTCGCAACAGAGTAGACGTATGACCTGACAATGCCAAAGCAACATCTTTCTCCTTAAAGATGGTTTTTTCGTCTGTATGAACAAAATGAATTCCAGAGTTTAGAGACAAGTTTTTTTCTACCTTGAAGACTGTAATGCAGTGTACATGTCAGCAACTTTACCCTGAAATTATCAAACCAAAAATCTTTTCAAGAAATCATCATACAATTAAAAGTTGAGATATTCAAGAACGTTTATATGTGAAGGATGATCAAGATCAACCTGTATAAACTGGAATTCCCCAACTGGACGACCAAACTGTTCTCTCTGGCGGATATAGGGAAGTACGATGTCGAGGCACGCCTGCATGATCCCTAAAGGTCCAGCTGCTAAAACAAGTCTCTCCAAATCCAGACCTGACATTAGAACATACACTCCTGCATGTACAAACCCTTATCTCCATCAGACAAGTATAGAGAGGGGGCTTTGTATCCTTGACTCAAGAAACGTACAAAAGTCATGCATTTTCTTCGATTAGGTTATTTTGAAACACCAATTATCAGATAGTAGATCATCATACTACTAGAAAAATGATAGACAATGCAATGCAACTTATCCATCAAACCTAAGAGAATCAGAGTGAAACGATGAAGTTGTAGCAATTAAAACCTTTTCCTTCCTTGCCAAGAATGTTTTCTTCTGGAACAAAGCAATTCTCAAAAACAAGCTCACACCTGCTCAGAAGAGACAGGTATCAGAGGAAGAAGAGGCAATGAAGAAGGGCTTTGAGTTAAACAGAGATCTTTATCCTGAGGAAAAAGGTGATTACGTGTCGCTTCCTCGCATTCCCAGTTTGTCCAGTTTCTGAGCAGTACTGAATCTGCAAAGCCACCACAATCAGAAAACAGATTTAAAGAAGAACCATCTCTGAATTCCCTTTCTCTTTTCTTTACTAAAGATCATAGAGAGGCAGTTTCAAACAAGATTGAGTCAAACACATACCCGGCCATTCCCTTCTCTATAACGAAAGCTGTGATTCCTTTAGAACCTGCTTTTGTATCAGTTTTGGCGTAAACAATCTGATCGAACCAAGAAAACAAATGGTAGAAAAATGTTAAATTAGATATCAAAAAGTGTTTATGCCACTAAACCAAAATCAATTCCAGAAGTTAACATATAAGCCAAACTGCATTACCAGTGTTTCAGCAGATGGACCATTAGTGCACCACATCTTGTTGCCATTTATTATATAACCACCATCTACCTTATCAGCCTTGCATTTCATGCTCACAACATCTGAACCGGCTGTATAAAGAACATGAAACTAAAATCAGAACAAAGCGTTCACAATACGTATGTGTGTGTCGTTGTCTCTTTCTCACACACTCTCTCTCTTTATCCAAACGATATGATCTTACCATTGGGTTCACTCATTGCAAGAGCACCAACATGCTCTCCACTGATAAGCTTCATAACAACAAATCATTAGTTAGCTAAACTCTAACGAGATTTCAAAACAAAAAGTCAGGAGAAACATGCAACATTCCAACATTCCACAAATGATGAAAATCAAGCTATTCAAGAGGTGAGATTTCTACAAAAGTTGTTATTTTCTTATAAAACCATTAGCAATAGCAGTGACCTGCAAGCTCAGATGAAACCGTACCTTTGGCAAATACTTCTGCTTCTGTGCGGTAGTTCCATTCCTCACCTGTAAAAATAGAAATAAGTCTTCTCTCATGGCTTAACAAAGAACCTCAGATATTGCAAAGTAGTTTTGTGAGCCCAATATTTACCAATTGATTGATGCAAAGGTTGGAATGGGCACCGTAAGACAGAGCAACTGAACCCGAGGCCCGACTGATTTCCTCCATTGCTATACAATGATACAAGTAACCAAGACCTAGACCTCCATATTCCTCTGCAGGCAAAACCAGAGGATTATGAGAGTTCAGGTTCCCTTCTAGACATAGTTGATCAAAAACCCATGAAGCAGAAGCATATGATCTGTGCTGGGACAGAGATCTACCTGGTGCAGTGATTCCATGGAGATTGAACTCACCCATTAGCTTCCATAAGTTGACATCCTAGTTAAAAAATGTACAAAATGATTAGATTTAAGGGATATATAAGCAACAAAAACCGTTAGAGGATGGAATTAAAAGACTAGAAAGTCAGGCAAACCTTTGGAAATGAATTCGTTCGATCGATTCTCTCAGCATGAGGAGCGATAACATCTTGTGCAAACTTGGATACGCTTTCTTTAAACTGTAATTGCAATGCAGCCAGAGAGAAAACGCCAATGAAAAACCAAAAATTACAGGGCGAAAATGGACTCAAGAAAGTTTTTGAGTAAATCTTTGGAACCTCCAAGGCCAAATGTATAAACATTGAACACAACAAGCACAGTCATGATCTTTAAGGGAACAAAACTGATAAAGTAGTACACTTTCCAACCACAATCACACTAAACAAACACCGTTTTGATATCAACACCAGATGCAGACCAAAGTTCCGACTCCTTAACCGGTATAATAGAGAGCAGAGAGAGAGAGAGAGAGAGAGAGAGAACCTGTAGCTGAGTGTCGTCGAAGAGGAGGGAAGAAGAGAGAGAAGAGAAGTGCCTCCTCCGAGTCTTGACGGCGTAACCAAGAATCGATCTTGCGGCGAGAAACCTCTGCATCTTCGATATTTTCCGATAATAGATTGTGTTCGTGTAAATGTCCCAAAACGGCTTCTTTTATGAGAGACCCAAATTGAGATTAAAATAATAACAATAATGAAATAGAAAATGAAGAAGAAGAAGCTGATGATGATGATGATGATGATGATGATGATGATGATGATGAATTGATGATAAGGATTGAAATAGAGATATGAACAAATGAGTCACGGTCCAACACGAGTCCGAGGTTCCGTAAACCACTTTGATCTTTATTACTTTTCTCCCATACCATCTTTCTCATCTGCATCTCAACACTGAGATCTCTCAATTTTTAGTTTGCATCAAAAAATTGTTTTTTTCACTTTCTCAAAGTAAACTTGTTGAAGTTGGAAGATAAGTAACATTGAGGACAACGACATATACTCAAGTCAGTACAACCACATCACCTTTCTTACAGCGAGTAAGAAAATGGTAATAAAGAAGACATAAACACAACCTCAATGCCCTCTGTTTAATCTATGTCATATATATCATTTTGCTGTTTCCAAAATGCAAGTTTCTTTTTAACAGTCGAGAGGAAGAAGAGCTGATTTTTTTTTTCCTATTAAACAAACAAAAAAAAGATTTTGGAGTCTTAAATTTACAAATGCTGTTTCTCCTATTGGCCCTTATCACCCGTAGAACAGCTTTTTTGGAGTAACTATCGACCCAGAAAAAAAAAAAAAACACTATCAAAATACATTTACCGATCAAAAGCCTCCTTTAATTTTTCCAGTCTTTCAATTACTTAAATAAAACCTTTCTGCTCCTTTGCAAACAAAAACAACCTGCAATGATTGATAGAGAAACTTCAGCTATTAGTATTAAGAAAAAAGGTTTGGAGATGTCAGAGAACTCATATTGGCTTTTTTTACCTTTGCATAAGAGCCTGAAGGTGCCAAGCACAGAGGAGAAATCAAGTAAAAAGCTTGGTAAACTCTGTCTCTGATGATCCCATTTGATTGTTCTGTGCATATGCGCGTACGTAAAGAATCATCCCGCCAAAAAAAACACAGACAAGCGAGGAGGCTATACATACGGTGGTGTTTTTCATCCAAACCAAAACTCATATCATTCCGAGTCTGAATCAATCGAGAGAAACAGCCGAGGTCTTACTGAACGCCTCTGGCGAGGAAATGAAAACGGACTATCTGATCTTTGTCTACTTGCCTCTTCTTCTCTATTGTCATTCATCCCCAGAAGCAACGACGCTGCAAGTAAGCAGTTAACACAGTCAGTAACAAATAGTCGGCAAAATTAGTCATAAGCACACAACAAACAGCGTTAAAGATCCCTTGATGTTTTAGACACAAACCAGTCTCTGACAAAGTATCCAAAGCACCTTCTCTCGTTGATACATGGTTGTTTTCGTTTCCACCTATCGTCTCGCCATGATCGCCGAGCCTAAGAGAGATCCAATCATCACTGTGGATCCCGTTTGACATCTCAGCCTGATTTCTGAAATCAGACTGAGACGAGGTCTCCGGTTTTGTTGGCAGAAATATCTGAAGCGAGGGATCGTCTCTACTGAATGCCAGAGGATTGTCCACTAATCCAACGTTTGCATCTGCTTCGGATCGTCCAACCGTCTCTGGAACCATAGGAATAGATGGCATTGATGCATCTGGAGGAGGATCACAGTTCAGTGGACCGGGCTGCAAACCAACTAAACCCTCTGATACATCAGCATCAGATGCAAATAGTTGGAACCCCGGGCCACCTTGGGTTTCTGAAGACAACTGCCAAAGGCGCATATCGTAATCGTCTTCATCGTTGGTGAAAAGACCCAAGCCAGAATTGCCCCCAGCCACAGCGTGAGGGTCTTCATTATATGAGTGCAATGAAAAATTTACCCCGCCGCCATCAGCTTGATTCTCATTGTAGACAGGTCCCGCGGTGATTACAACGTCGTCATTCTCTTCCTCGGAATCACTTAGAACGATGACATCATTATCACTAGGTGCTGCAGGTTGATGATTCCTAACAGGAAAGTTATAGCCTGAATCTACATTCATGGATAGAGAATCAAGTTCCATCCCGTTGTTTCCAAAATCAAAGGTTCCAACAGCGTCCTGGTTTACGCTAGGGTCATCACCATCCCTACCACTTCCAGTGGCACTACTGCTCATTGGTATGATATTTTGCTTCTCTTGCCTATTACCGGAAGATAAACCACCATTGTTAGGCTTGCTAACTTCCCAAATGCCATTGCGATTCTTCCTTATATCAAGTCTCAGAGGGGTTGGGCCATCTGAGCAACCTTCTTGTTTAATTGGTGTTAGCATTTCCATCTTCGGTTTAATCTCGTTAACTGTGGGGAAGAGACTACCGTCAGGTTCGTGCCATTGTGAGAGTTCCCCTAATTCCCTGCGCTCACTCTCACTTTTGAACTTCCCACGCCAAGAACCATCAGGCTTCATTTCAATTTCAGTAAACTCCTCATCACAATGTCTCATCTGCATGCATGAAGACGATCTTTATGAATGTAACTTGATGAATTTAATCATAAAAATATCAAGAATTATAATATCTAGAAAAAATGTACCTTTGATGTGATTCGGTTAAAATAAGGATCCACAATCATGTGCTCAAGAGAGTAGTTCTTCAGACAAATAGGACATTGCCACTACACATACAATATATCAAATAAACTCAGTAAACAATACGAACAGCCTAATTATCTCGACTATGAAACAATACCTGCCTTTCTAGAACGTTGATTCAGCTCCACAAACACCTCAAGGTCAAAACATCCCATGTGCACACATGGTTTAAATCTCCCAGCAACTTTCATCCTAGAGCCGCTCATCTAGTGACACAAACAGAATCGTATACATACATGCCATCATATCAAATAGTCAATAAGATAAACAAAAACTATGTGATTCCAACAGCTAATTAAAAGTGAACTACAATCTACTTACAGGACACCGGAGATTAACTCCAAAGAAATCAGCGACGACCTCAATGTCACTGTCACTGTCAGCATTATCATTTCCAGCTCCACCTCCAATGCATCGACGTACACGCCCAAGAGCATCTTCAAAAGGCTCGCCTTTAGCCTCCTCTGGAATCATATTTAACACCTAGATATGAAATAAATAGTGAATTTGAAGGAAAAGCACAAAAAACCAATATTCTGATAATTGAAGAACACTAGAAATAGTGATGAAAATAGAACTCTCAGATAGATTCCTTTGGAAGCCAATTCTCTGCCTTCTAATCACACAGTCAATGCCATTTTTTTTTATTAATTCAGTCTATTTTTTCCCTGTGATTGACTAAAGTTTTTTTTATGTTCCTCATGCAGTAAATACAAGTACCTGTTGCAGAGTCCTTCGCTTCACAAGTCTTACACCCAAACAGAAACTGCGGGAGTCACATCCAGTTAAGGATATCTTGTTGATTCCATCCCTAATACAAGGTGAAATCTGCCAAAAAAATGCGATGGGAGCATACTAGATTACGACCAGCAAGATTTCAATTTTGAGAAAGCGTAGTGTTAAATAACAACAAAGAAATATTGCTGATAGGGATGACAAAACATACAATAGGTCCATCATCGCGGCCATTGGCCCCCAGAAGCTGCGAACCAGGTCGGTTAATAGCACGAACAGGTACACCTATAAGATGGTACGATTTAACAATGAACATATCAGCTAGCATAGAGCAAATATACTGAGTTTTACAATACCATAGATACATTTTGAAAGCAAACTTATTCCAAGGAGTAATGTATGATATATGTGTTTGAAACCCATGTTACTCATTTTACTAACGAGATGCTAATAACACACAATTAGTTTGCATATCAAGCCCAAGCTGTGAATTTTACTTGCATACCATTGACCTGCAGATCAGCATATTGAGGCCACTGCATCCTAAACAGAACTTTGTCATTCAATAGCATACACCAAGCCTGAAAACAAAGCAGATTGCACTGCCAATTAGAAAACACATATGCGTATACAACGTTTCATATCTAACCCACTTGTAAAACCAACAACCTGAACATCGTACTCCTGTTTCACCAATAAGTCTTTGTCTGTCCTTGTTATTTGAAATGTTCTGTCCACACTCTGCATCGGGTTTGTACTGAAAGATTTTGCAGACTATGAGAAAAACAACAAATCAATTATAAAGTTTAAGCAGGTGTTGTGAATCTGTCTAGGAAACAGCCATGATTCCTTTTCTCTAAATACTAGAATGAACATAAGTCCCATCACAAAAGGCTAAGTAACTACGGTTCACGTCATCCCTCAATCGAAATCAACCCCACATTCAGAAACAATATGCAGTGCATAAGACTTATATCCTAACGCTTCCCCCTCTAGGCAAAAAAAAAAATGATAGCAGAAGTGCTTCAGTTTTCCATGCTAAAAAGTGTTTAATAATTGTACTTTTAAGACTAGATAAAGTACATAAATCTAAATACGATACCTACAACAACAAAAACTTGGTATAACTTACCCATCAGTTGGGATATTTGTAGCAGTCAGTCTCAACGGAAACAATGGATGTACCACTGTGAGCCAAAATCTGCACATTAAACACCATGTAAGACAGCCACAAATAAACTAATAAGTCATGACCAGGTTAACCTAAAGACAACATTCAACTTTTGCAATAAAAGCTAAAATTGTCTTCAATACTGGACATATATGAACAAAGATCAAACATAGAGGAAAACTTGTAGCAAGATGGACTGGATTTTCTGTATCAAGGAGATATATAGACAAAATTTTAATTCTTAGTCTCACAGACCGGAGAAAATGGAAAGTTCTTGAGCATCTTACGGGTCAGCTCGGGTAAGTCGGCATATTTCACAATAAAAAGAATCAGGAAGCGGTGAATTTCCTCCCATAGGCTTCTCCGGGATAATAACACAGCCAACATGCTCCCAGACATGGCACCTCGGATCCTCGCACTGAAAATTATTACAAAACATAATTGAGACCAGCAGGTATAACCAAAATTTTACTGAGCCATAAAACACCAAGAGATACTGCTAATACAACCAGGAGTTGAGAAATTTCTTGTGTCACAGACTAACCTGTATCATTGACTCCGTCTCCAGTGAGCTTCCACAAATACACCGAACTTTAATTTTTGGTTGAAAGGAATCTTCAGGTTCTCCCTTAACTATCACATTACTCATATCTGAACTAACTTGCCCTTTTGATGCTAAGTCACTTGCACCAGATGCTTGCATTCTCCTGTGGAAAACCAAAAAAAATCTATCACAAGGAGATAACATAGCATGCCATAAAAAATACAGGGCTAAAGCAAGCACTCGCCTATATGTATCGTTCACTAGCTTTGCAACTTTTTCTCTTGCCACGACATCCTTTTTAGACCACAACCTGGCCACTGTCACTAAACAGTAAGTAATGGAGACAACTACTTATCAAGATGGTGCACCAGCACTCAATATACCTTGCTCATCGGAAAGAATGGCCAAGATCCGCTCCACAAGGTCCTGCACAAGCCAATTTCCACACACACAAAAAAAACAGTTCAGAATAACGACAATCCAAATTGGAACACCAATTAAGCCTAGGAGCTCCATCAAAAACTACATGGTAGACAACCCTCTTTTCCAGGTAGATGGATATGCCAGAGATTCACTATTAGCAACTCCGTTACAATTTATGACAATATCATCTTTCAAAATGATAAAAGTCCGATTATTTACAGAGTTCCAACCATAACTCTAATGCAAGATCAGCAGAAAAGTTTTTAACCTGCTTTTTTCCCTGTTTAGAAAGTCCCAGCTGAGTGAGCACATCCTTGAGCTCCTTTATCCGGAAATATGCAAGTTTCTCCTGAAAAATATATCAGGTAAAACTTTGAGCTTTAAGTAAACCAAGATTACAAAATTCACTGCAAAAGCCATGCAACTATGTTTTTTTTCCTACAACCACATCAAATCAGACTCTGAGATTGACTAAAACCAAGGTCAAATACATAGACAATAAACCACAAACCCAAACATAGGATCTCAATCATATGGAATCAACAATGCCAAGCTCTCTGCTCATTAAAATATTTATTCACCTCGTCACGATCAATTTTTAAAGGTATTCGATTTATTCCACAAGCATAAACATATCAAGACAACAATACCTTGCAACTAGCGACCAAATCCATCTCTTAAACCCCAGACAACAACGAGAAGCTGCAGCTCAGTTCAAATCACACAGCTCGGAAATTAGTAACGAAAGCCGGAGAATTTCACAGCGTACAGTCTTCATACAGCAGCCGATCTAAACAACATGAAACCAAACAAGAAATGATCATTCGAATAATAATCAATTTCCCTACAGAAATCCAAAAAAAAAAACAAAATTCACGAAATCGAACAAATACCCAGGGATCGGATACTGCATATCAAATCATCAGAAGATTGATAAATCAATTGGATAGTTAGTAGTAATCCACACAGCTTCGGATTTCGAACGACGCCGACAATGTTTAAAGTTTTGTGCTTTCTTTTTTTTCTTTCTTTTTGACCAAATCCAGACGTAAGAAATCGATTTTTTTTTTCCTTCTCTCTCAGACGAAAAGGAAGAAAGGGTAACCGGACGAAATGCAAATTATCAAATCCGGTTTAGTTTACTGCAATACGTCCGGGTTTAGTTCCAGTGTGCTCTCACGTACAAGAACCAAACCTCACCTAACTCCCCGTCTTTGTCTTCTTCTCTCATAGAATCGTATCGTATCGTATGTTGCTTTCTAGTATCATCTGGTGTATTCTGATCTCGCCACGTCAAATGATATATAAACCGTTGGATCATCGGTTTATATTCAAAAGATCGTGGCTGTTTCTACTTTCTCGGAAGCACGGAAATCTGAAATCATTTTGCGAATCTCACATTTTTTATCTTTTTCGTGCAAATATATAAATTTTTTTTTTATCAAATCAAGTAATCAAACTCATTTGCTCCATTGAATATTTCCTTTGCTGTAAAATATTCTTATCTTAGATGGTTTCTCATCAGTAAGTCAAACGTACCCTTCTATTACTAGTTTTCTAAAGAGTCAATTTGGTAAAAAGCAAAACTTGGAGAAAGAATTCAGAGTTTGGCTATAGCAAATTTCAGATTTGGTAATCTACATAAGGATACTGCATATCCAAAATTTTATCTACGAAATTACGTATTATGTAATACCACTGTGCATGTATTTTGTCTTTATTATCCTGACAATATAGTCCACTTGAGCCACCTGACTTGTGCATGACGTAGTGAGTAAATAGTGCCCGAAAACGCGTTAACTTCAATTTGGTTGACAGAAAACATGAATGTCTGAATCTAGCAATCTACCTTATAATATTCTCATCTATATAATTGATACCATATATTTGGATATAATACATCATCCATGGAAGAAGGTTTTCCACAAGTGTAGCCGCTGCAATAGAACCAAAAATATTAATTGCACGTCGAGCAAGGTGCCCATATGATGAATTCGTTGTTTGTAAGGTAACAGTATGTGTTAATTTGTCAAACCTTCATTTCTTAATATTCATAACACCTACTTGACTATTTGTATGGACATTTTTCTGTTTAACCTAATATGATTATGTTCAAATTATGCTATTGAGTGATATGTCGTATTATACATGTCTACATTATTTTATGCATGTATATATCTTAAAATGAATGACTATATATTGTTATGTGAACATCTTATGTTTATATATATATCTTATGATGTACGTATGTATTTTTTTTGAACCTCTAAATTAAAATTTTTTTAGTCTACCCATATAAGTAACACGAATACTACATTTACATAGGAAGTTTTGATCTCACACGACAAACGAATACTGTCTAACGAAAAGAACATTCATGTTAGTAAAATACAAAATAAGAAAGCACAAAGTTATGCTTAGACCCACTGATAGAGAATAAGCAGATAATAAAGAAGTTTATAGATAGAAAAGTAGTAGCAGAAATCCAGATTATACTATGCAAATTCCTAAATGAGCATCTCTATAAGAACGACATTGGAGTTGTGGCCTCATCAGACCATGCAAAATCCCCGTCATGTGTTCCATCAAATTTCTCTTTTATTTCTGAAGTTACGACAATCTGATATTATGAACACCATTTAGCATAACATTGGATAAATATCTAACTGCAATTGTAGATATCTATATATTTGTGGTTTATTAAATATTTGATAAAAATATGTGGTTTACCACATTAGAGTTTATATTTGGGTTGTTTACCCAATTGTCTCTTTTCTAAATTTTGTTGTACATCGATACAATGATGAAGTTAAAGGGTAAATGAGATTTCACCGAACAGACATTGTATTATTGTTTTCTGTACAAATATAGAAATAACAACAAAGTCCAGAGTTTCTGCAGTTTTTGACAACTGACAT
Source organism: Alliaria petiolata (assembly GCA_020283515.1). Classification (NCBI taxonomy): domain Eukaryota; kingdom Viridiplantae; phylum Streptophyta; class Magnoliopsida; order Brassicales; family Brassicaceae; genus Alliaria; species Alliaria petiolata. The sequence continues at coordinate 336,720,766 of JAHZTW010000001.1, forward strand.
TATTTAGAAATCCCTTCTTTTTTTTTGGGTCGACGACATTATTTGAAAAATCTAAGCACCATATAAACTTATAAAAACTCAAGTAATGTACTTTTACAACATTATTTCGTATTTCAAATAAACCATTTGCTCCATATAACCAAAATTTGTCACACGTTTGAACCTCAGGCCACAACCGGGTACGATGAACATGTTGCAACGCCTGGCAAAATCAAGGGAAAATTCAATGGGAGAGACATAGAACTAAATTTGAGAGGAACAAACCGAACCAAACCGAACCAAATTTGTTTTCGGATTTTATTCATTCTTTGCTAACCGAAATCGAAGCTGGTTAAAAGAACTTACCACACATGTTCTTCCCCATTTCCATCTTGAAGTAGCCATCGTCTCCCCATTCACCTCCCCACGAGTTCTTTATAAGCCAGTACGGGACTCCATCTTCAACTCCATAACCAACTGCTAATACAGCATGGTTTACATCCTGTTCCCACCATATCCCCGGTTTAATTACCAAAATCAAAACGAATCTCTGTTGGTAATTGTAACATTTAGAGAAGAAGAAAAAACTCACCATTGGAGTGTTTCCACAAGTACTGCTAGTAAAAACTCCCTTCTTGTAAAACCGAAATTCATGTACAACCTCAAAGGCAACACTCACTGGCCTTACTAACCCCACCGCGTGCTTGAGTTCATCTTCTGCACCCTATTGGTTTACATATCAAAGAGAATGGATCATTTGTGCAGGTAAGAGTGAGCTCAATTTCAAAAATGAGGCTGTACCTGGGTGATGTTGACAGAGTCAAGGACTTGTACACCGATGTTCTCAGCTGAAAACTTGCAGCCACCGTCTTTGCCAGTGTAAGGATAAGCGTCCTCTGTGTCGATCCCACCGTTGTATCTGATGTACTCAAAGGCTTGTGAAGGAAGCCCACCATTACAACCAAAGTTATTGAAAGTTCCAGCACAATCCACAAGCTGTTGCTCAGAGAGAGATATTCCTTTTCCGAATGCCTGATGGTAAGCTGCCTCAAGAGCTCCGGTCGTGCTGAAGTTAAAAGTTTGTATCAGAGATTTCATCAGATCTTGCTTACATCAAATATGGAAATTTCAGGAGATGCTTTACCTGAATGTCCAGCAAGATCCACAATGTCCTTGCTCTTTGACAGGGCTAACAATACCATCTTTTCTCCAATCTTTCTGCAATTTGCACAATCTCAGAACTCAGACCGTGAATTATTGAGATCTCAAGAAGAGCTAAAGATGGTTACTGTTTCTGGAAGTGCAGCTTCAGTGAGCTTGTGGGTTCCCTTGGAAGTGGCAGAGCAGTTTTGAGCAGCTCCAAGGCTGCGTCTTTGAAACTCTTCCCATGTCAAATCAGCAAACTCTATAGAGAGATTCATTAACCATAAAACAACACTACCAAAGGAGAGTGAAACAATCTTCAAGTGAGCCAACGTAAAGCCTAAAGAAGCAGAACACTGTTGAGGCAAAGCTCGAATCAGATATTATCGGGAAAAGGAGAGAAGCTTACGATTAAGAGAGAGACTGTACGGTAAGCCTTTCTTGTTGGTGGATCTGATTAAACCGAGATTCTCCTTGTAAACCGAGAACCGGAGCTTCATCTCCTCCGCGCTCTGATACCTCTTCCCATACCTTCATAACCCAAAATTTCATCTCTCATCGCCGAATTGTAAATTCAAATTTCAAATTTAAGTCAACGGCGAATAACTTAAAAAAATTGAGAATGTTACCGGTGAGCGAAGCGAGAAAAGGAGAGAACATGGCGGGACTGGCCTAGTATCTGGACGACGGTTTCCTCAACTTCCCGGAGACTATCGGAGACCATCCTGATTGGATTGGATTCATCGAATCCGATCTCTTCCGCCGTCGCCGCCGCAACGAGAATCAACAGGATCGCTGAAGATATGATTAGTCTTGAAGACATGGCTTCTCTCTGATTCTTTTACTCTCACAATGCTTCTGCGTGAGTGTAAAGACAAGCACTGCGAGGAAGATGGAGGGAGATAAAATATCTCTATCGTTATTCGCTCCCCCCGAGATTTGATTTCTGTTTCTGCGGGACCCAGTTTCCAGAGGTGTAGTACACGTGGTGATTTCTTATTGGTTTCTTTTTGGCGTCAATAATTGGAGTCGTGACGTGTATGGTGACGTGACATACAATATGGTTTCTTCTCCGACGTTGTATAGTAGTACTGTAGTAGTACCCAAAAAAACATTATTTTCTGAAAATGGTAATTTTTCATTACTTTGTGGAATTTTAAGGTGTAAGTTCAATGGAGAAGAAGATGATTCAATTATAAAATCTATTAATTGTTGCACTTAAATAAATTGCATCTTTTCATTATTCATTATTGTTATTTGTGTCTTTCTATAAAAGTAAACTTTAATCCAATAAGTGCTTATTATGATTACATTTTTTCATTATAATTGTTATTTGAATATGTGTCTTTTCATTATATATTAGATGTCTTTTTGTTTATAACTGTTTATTTTATGAAAATTGCATCTTTTAATATTTATATCCTTTCAATTTTATAAAAAGACACAAAAATTCTAATGATCTTCATTTTTTTTTTTTTTTTGAGATGCATGTTTACCAAAAAAAATTATTAAACTAAAATGAGGAGTTGCATGAAGCAATGAAAGAAATACTATTTTGGACTGCACCAAATCCATTGCATAATTTTTTTTCTTTTCTTCATATTGTTCATTTAGGAATTCATTAAAATTATGAAATTCATATTGGATATTGCAGAGACTGATCATGCAAACGATCTTTGATATTCATTCCCGGTAAGATTCAATTAACTCTACTCTCCAAAGTTCTAAAAAAACTGAAAAAAATAAAAATTTATGAAGGTAATAAATATTACTCCCTCTGTTCCACATAGTTTGATGTTTTGAGATTTATTTTTGTTCCTAAAAGTTTGATTTTTTTAGATTATATTTAATATATTCCTTTTTTCAAGAAACATTTTGTTATCATTATTCATTTTTCTCTTTCTAAAAACCAAATGAATAAAAAAAACAATTAATAAGATAGAACATTAAATGAAAAAGCAAAGAAAAGTAACTTAATGAGTAACTTTCTTAATATCTGTGAAAATTCTAAAACATGTGGAACAGAGGGAGTAATAATTAGCAAATTTCATAAATGCATATTATGGTTCAAATGTCATTAGTGGAATTTCATAAATTTCATAAATTTTTTCGTTATAACTTTTTCATAACCATTATTAATGTTTGTATCTTTTCATTATTCATTACCTTTTCGTTTTAACCGCTTATTTAATGAAAAATTATACATATTATTTTAATATTTATGTCTTTTAGATGCATATTTAGCAAAACTGTTTATTAGACTAAAATAAGGATTGGCATGAAACAATCAAAGAAAATTACATTGGGTTGCACCAAATTAATTGTGTAATTTATTTTGTCATATTATTAATTCACTGCAAAGTTACAAATCCATAAAAATTATGAAATTCAGATTGCTTATTGAAAAGACTAATGCAAATGGTCGACAAAAAAAAAAGACTGATGCAAATGATCTTTGATTTTTCTATATTTTAGGAATTCGACAATCTTGTTCCCGGTAAGATTCAATTAACTATACTCTCCCTAAAGAAACAAAAACAAAAATCAATGCTTTATAGTAATATATATTTATAATAGCAAATTTTATTAGAGTTTGTGTCATTTCATTATTCATTATGTTTATTTTCGTTTATAACCGGTTATTTTATGAAAAATTGCATCTTTTAATATTTATGTATGTTCAATTATATAAAAAGACAAAAAAAATTAAGAAGACCTTCATTATTTATTTTTAGATTCATTTTAGCAAAACTGTTTAATAGACTAAAATAAAGAGTGACATAAGGCAATGAAAGAAATATTACATTGAACACGTAGGTGAATTTCCATTTAAATTTTTAGTTATGCACGTAGGATTACCTCTTTTATGTATATATAACCCCACAAAAATAGGGTCTTTTATGTATATATAACCCCACAAAAATAGGGTGTTCGATTATTTGTCTATATTTTCAGAACAATTACATAAATCTTATTCCATTGTAGTATTTTGGTTGGTCAATAAAAAAGCGTAGTCAAACTTAATTTTTTCTCTTAATTGAGTAGCCGATTTTTATTGTTAAATTTGCATATATACATTTTTTTATTTTCATTTTAAGGTATTGATTTCTTTACTTATTAACTATAGTATTCATTATGTATGTTTCGAATAATATATAAATGTTATGTAAAATCAAATTGTTTTTTATTTTTGTGCTTGTGAATTATAAGTTTTAACCATAACAATCTTAGAAAATGTATCGGATGATCGCATTCTTTATCATTGGTTTTTGTTCAATACACTTTCAATAATAAATATTTTTAATCATTTTATAATATTTTTGAATAATTATGTGTTTTCCATATAATTTTAATTTTGTAATTTTACATTTATAATCATAATAATTCTTAAAATATTTATACAAATAAATCTTTGAAATAAAAATATTTATTAAAAATAAATTTATGCGCGAGTGCGCGGATTCTATACCTAGTTGTTAGAAGAAAAAAGAAAAAAAATGATTTCGTTTTTGGTTTTAAAGCTCAAAAAAAAAAACCGTCAATTTTTGGTTTTGCGTTTTTTCTTTTCATTTTTGCACTAATATGATAGTTTTAACTTTAAAGAAGTCTAGTATTTCAAAAACATTTAGGCCATGAATGTTTGCATGGATTTTATTTTTTAGTTTTTAGCTTTTGTTTCAGATTTTGGATTTTGGTTCTTGGATTTTGCTGTGCATTTTAGTTTTAGAAAAAAAACTTGAATGGTAATTTTTTTTAGTTTTTGGTTTTTAAGTACAATTATTATTTTTTAAACGTTTTTCATGCTTTAAATTTTTAGTGTTTGTTTTATGTGTTTAATGTTACTAAATTATATATATATATATATATAACTCACAAAAATTTATACGTAATAATAAAAGATTATCAATAAAAAATGCATATATGTTTATTTCATAAAATTAAAACAAAACAAGCTCATTATTGCACATTATTGTAGAGATGTTTATAAAAATAGAGATGAGATTTATTTTATGTGTTTTAAATAACTATAGTAAATATGTAAGATATATTAATAAGAAAATATTATGTTTTATAAAGAAAGTAAAAATATTTTTTTATAAAAAAATGTAATAAGTCCATAATTTTATGAGAATTTTATGTATATAAGTATGAGATTTTTCATTTTATACATAAAATATTGATAAATAAAAATAGCAAGATTTTTACCACAAAAAAAAATATAAGAACAAATATAAAATAATAATAAAAAATATCGGTAATGTTTTGGGGGGGGGGGGAACCCAAAGAATAGAGATTTTGGTTTTCCTTGATTTTGAAAAAATAGTTTTCCTTGATTGTAGGGAATCTATTTGTTTAAAATCTTGACTGGATGAAAAATGGTTTTTTCAAAAACAAAATCCAAAAACTATTTTAAAAAAAACTACAAACATTCATCACCTTAGAAATATATGTGAGACATAATCAACTTATACCTGGAAAATGTGTTATGTGGATGTATTTAATTGTCTACACCATTATAAGCATGGCATTATGATTCATAGGATGTATTGTTTTTTTTCTCTTATGATTCTCACTAGAAATCTCAAGAGTTTCCCTATATTCTCCGAACAAAGCGTGTCAAGGTTAAGAATTATGACACAACAACTAACAGTATTGACAATTGTAGAAGCATTAGAAAGAGAAGGACGTACCTGAGAAACCAGAGCTTTCTTTTCTGAATACAACAAATGTTGAGATGGAGACAGAGACAAAAGAATGCTTCCATCAAAGATGATATACATATGCTCAGGCCAACCAATAGTGTCGAAGGCAACACTAGCTCGCTCAGCTAAACCTGTTGTGAACTAGAATTTTCCTATAAAGAATCAAATAGTCTCTCACAACTCATACTACTTCAACAATCCAAACGCAACCATATAGAATATTGGAAACCAAGGTAGGGAGAGACAGAGAGAAGTCGAACCTGAGACACTAGTTCTTAGTCTTATGAAGTTGGAAAGGTAAGCTAATATTAACTCATACCCTGTTAAGAATCACTCACCAAAATATGAGGTTACAACACACTTGCAAGGGAAGCACATAAAAAAAAAAAAAAAAAAAATTGAACTTACATTGCCGCTAGACCAATGTCAAAAATTATAACATTGCTCTGTTTTGATGTAACATAAGATAACAAGAAACTACACACAAGAGTACAATCTAGTTAGAGATGAAATACATACCTCCTTGCAAAGACGCCAGATTCTTATATTATGTACAAGTTTGAATATGCAAATACATATTTATTGTCCAGACACATCAAGACAAGAGGATTGAATGCTTCATTCATAGCGACCCAACCCAGATAATTACAGAGTTAAATCTCATAGTCTTCAGATTTCTTTAAGACAAATTCCCCATAAGCAAGCAGAATATTGAATAATATATCATCTTGTGGCAACTCAACAAGATCGAGTTTATGCAGAAGGTTGAATTTCCTAACTTTGGGACATGATCCGACAAACCATTTCAAAGGCTGGTCTAAGCAGAAGATTGAACATGTTTGTCCCACTACAAGAAACTATAGAGTTTATGCAGAATATTGAAGTTCTCCCAATCTTGGGACATAATCCGACAAGCCAACTGATAGGCAATACTGATTTTTTTTCCATCAATTTGCAGAAGATTGAATACTGATCATGGACCAGCCCATCAAAGATATAGAGCAGAAAATTGAATTTCTACTTCTTGGGACATAATTTTCACAAGCCTCGTTAAAGGCATATTGATTTGCAGAAGACTGAATATTTTACGGACCCAACACAGCAAAGCTAATAAGCTTTTACAAAAACTTAAATGTGATGTTATGTATTTTATCACATTGTTCCAACGCAACTACAGAAACTTGAATTTTTCTTCCATCAATATGGAGAACATTGATTATAGTGTAAGCAGATAACTGAATTTCCCAATCAACAATCATTTGAGAAGCCTTATTCAAAGATATGCAGAATATTGAATATCATCTTAATGTTGTCCGAAGCAGACTTATTGAATCATCCAAGCACACATTATTTGAGAAGCTTTACTAAAGAACATTTATTCCCGATAAAGTATGCAGAATATTGAATATTTTTCATGTTATTTCATCCCACCAAGATATAGAATTTAAGCATACATATGAATTTCTCAATCGTATAGTATTAGAAAGGCTTTACCAAAGAACATTTCTCCTTCATCAATATGCAGAACATTGAATATTTATCATGCTGTCACAATCCAGCAAGATATATAATTTAAGCAGATGACTGATTTTTTCAATCGCCCTACATTAAAGAACCTACATCTGTTCCCATCAATCAGCAGAAGATTGAATATTTATCATGCTGTCACAGTCCAACAAGATACAGAGTTTTAGCAGACAATTGAGTTCTTGATCTCAAAACATCATTAGGCAAAGCCTAAAAAAAGTGCAATTTTTCGCAGATTATTGAAAACTACCATGCTGTCCCAAGCCCAGCATAATATCTTTAAGCAGACAATTGAATTCAATTTCCATTAAACAAGCCTTTCTAATAAGACATTTGTTCCTCCATCAATATGCAGAATATTGAAAACTATAATGTTGTCCCAAGCCAAGCAAAATATCTCTAAGCAGACAATTGAATTGAATTTCCATTAAACAAGCCTTCATTAAAAGGACATTTGTTCCTCCATCAAAATGCAGATCATTGAAATCTAACATGCTGTCCCAGCCCAGCAAAGCAGACAATTGAACTAAATTCCCATCAAACAAGCCTTTTTAAAAGGACATTTGTTCCTCCATCAATATGCAGAACATCGAAAACTATAATGCTGTCCCAGCCCAACAACTTCAAGCAGACGAATTGAATTTTCCAATCTTTGAAAACCAATAAACAAGCCTTATTCAAAAGGACGTTTATGTAGAATACCAAAAGTATCAAGCTGCCCAGCTCAGCTCGATACAGAGTTTAAGCAGAAAAGTGAATTTCCCAATCTTGGGACATCAATAGAAGCCTTGTTAAAGGTATATCTATGCAGAAATCGAAGTTTGTATTATCAATTGTTGTCCCAGCTCAACAAGATATAGAATTTGACAAGCCTTATTCAAGAACATTTATCTCCTGCTTGTATTAGCCAACATCGGACGATACGGGACAATTTTCCCAAGTTAGAAACCAGACAAACAACAATCATATCATCATGTGTTGTCCCATTCTTTTGGGTTTGAAGAAAACAAAAAAAAAATCAAACAGAAAGCTAAAAAAAAAAGTGAGCAACAGTTGAAAGAATCGAACAGAGCACAATCCGTGAGAAGTGTGTCAATTTGTTGGGTTAAAATTGAATCGATGATAAACTATATTGTGAACGACAAAAACAAAACCGAAGAGGGTTTTTGATTTATGAGATTAAAAAAAAAGAAGAAAAACAAAGAAATCGACAAGGGCTTATGATTACAAAACACAAAATAAACATAAACCCTAATTCGAAAGCAACAAAGGTAGAATCTGAAAAGAAAGCTTTTGATTTGCAAAAAGAAAACAGAAATAAACAGAAACCCTAATCTAAAACAACAAAAATAAATCAAGAAGGGCTTACGATTTACAAAACACATAATAAACATAAACTCTAATTCGAAAACAACGAAGGTAGAATCTGAAAAGAGGGATTTTGATTTGCAAAAAAAACCCGAAATAAACAGAAACCCTAATTTAAATGGTGATTTTGATTTGCAAGAACACAACGACATAATTGAAAGAAAAAAACGCCGTATCAAAAGAGAGTCGTGGATTATACAATCAACAGAAACTCTATCCAGTATAAGAAGAAAAAAAGTAAACAAACAAAAACCTTGCGATGATGCAATAATGACCTTCGGAGAAACTCTGAGTCGCTCCAAGGAAGAAGAAAACGAAAGCGAGAGAAGAAAACGAAAATTATGAAAATCATATTTTTATAACAATCCCTAATAAAATGAGAATAGACAGTTGGCAAAAGCGTATTTAGTGACCGTTATAGATGTATAGTCGGTTGTAGTGGGCCTCATTAAATCGTATTGGGCTTAAATAATCATCATCAGTCCATACTTTTTCTTTTTCTTATTAACAACAAATTTGTTTTAAGAATATTAATATTTAATAAGTAACCTGGAAACTGAACGCGGTCAAAAAACAAAACAAAAAGCTGTAAAAAAAAAACCCTGAAACTGAAGAAGTCGGTATTTCGAAAACATTTATTAGAAATATATGTGAGATGTAATCAACTTATACCTGGAAAATGTGTTTTTAAGATTTGTCTACACCATTATAAACATGTTATTATAATTCATAGGATTTGATTTTTCTCTCATGATTCTCAACTATAAATCTCTAAGAGTTTCCCTAATTTATTCTCCGAACAAAGCTTGCCAAGGTTAAGAATTATGCATTGTATCAGTTCCCATGAGATAGAATCCTCCCCAAAATCTTCAAATAGAATACACGATATACAATTTTTTCCGGTGGATAATTAGGAATTTGCTTTGAGATTTTTCGGTTACAGAAAAAAATAGTGACGAAGAACCATAAAATTAATATTTTTATACACTATACAGAGAAAAAAAAGGAACAAAACAAAGTCAATTTCTCTATTGCCTGATGCAGAAAGATAGTTCCTTCCTTTGATGCCATATAGTTCCAATTTCTCAACTAATCCGCATTGCAACAAAAATAAGCCGTTATGGCTTTCATTTTCCCTCCAACGCAGCTCTCTTCTATCTGAAATCACAAAAAAATTGTTAAAGAAAAAGGGTTTTGAATAAATTAAACTCCTCACAATGTTCTTCTTAGACAGTATTGTGTTAAGTAAGTAACCTCAAGAGTTAGGGGAGGCGAGGAGAGCCAAGCTAGTTCTTCGACTTGGGATAAATCAACATTTCGCGGTAGAAACATTATGATGTTGGGCGTAATGGACTGAGCAATCTGAAACAATGTGTACCTTACACAAAACAAAAGCTTTCAGATTGAACCAATAAGGGTGTGTGTATGTTTTTCAATTAGTATATTGAACTCAAAATCATTGATCTAATGTTACCCGTCTCTCGGTTGCAGCATATCCATTGTGTAACTCTCAACTTTGTTATACATTGGTCCTCCCCATGGTGGCGATAGAAGCAATACATCTCCCTAGCAACAACAATAACAACAAAAAGTTGATTTTGAATACTTTGAGAGATGGAGCTAATTGGATGAAATCCCCAACGACATAATCCACACGATTAGCAACTCCATAAACCTTTGCATTGTTCATTGCCAATTCTACCTTTAATGGATCAATGTCGATAGCAATTACAGAAGAACATCTATTTAAAAAAACAGAAACAAAACTGTTTCAGAAAAAACAAACATGACACAACCATCATTACTTGTTGTCTTGTTTTTGAGAGAGAGCTTACTAACACTTTAGCAAATTGGATAGTGTTACCACCAACGCCTGAGAAGCAATCAATCACCACTTTGCCACGACATCTCTCTGCTTGTTTGATTGCGATTTCTTCGGGAGTCACAGAGTACCATCCTTCTTCATCCATTTCGATGCCTTGGTCATACCTCGAGAAGAGATCGTAACGTTGGATCCAGTACTTAGTGATCTTAGGACTAGTACCCTTTTCTTTCTCTCTCGACGAATTTATCCCTGAGTACAGAGATAGAAAGCAGAAGAATGGACTCAATTAGGGTTTTTCATCAGAGGAAGAAAAAAGAAAATTCAATATAACTGGACTAACACCTTTCTCCAAGCGCGATCGTTTCTTGACCTTCATCGTTCTCGGGTTGTTAACTCGTGAGTCAAAGAGTCAACTCGCGTTTCAACGCCGATGGTGAACAGAGAGACCCGGAAATTGAAAACATTCGGTTTTGGTAATAATTTGGAATAATTGGCTGACACCTTGATGCTCGACCGGTTTGGACAAAACCGGAATTGTAGATAGAGATCGAGATCGGGAACCCGCTCGTTAATGGGCCTTTGCCGAAATTGGATCGTAATGTTGAGGGGGCCCATATTTACGAATTTGGTGGCATTTGTTAAATTTTCATTGCAGATTTTAGGCTTATTAATGCAGAGGAGGTTGTATAACTTTTCAAATTGATATAATCGGTTGGTGTGTGCTAGTAGTGCTACATTCTAATTAGCGGTTTATCGGCTTCGGTCTTATGTTTTTAGTTTCGTTTGTCTTGGGTTTGTATCAGACCATCTCCGTATATCTTCAATTTTGACTCCAAAATAGAGTAACTTCAAAATGTAGTTAAGCTTTGCTCTAATGTATACCTTCATATTTTACTCCCAAAAAAAATATTTTACATATATTATATTTCTATTTCATTTCTTCCTTTGGTCAATTTTCTACAATTTATATTTCACAAGAACACTAATTAGTTATTAAAACCCCTAATCAATTGTTACCACATGATCCTTGTGTTCTTTCAATCAAAGACATCCTCACTCACAAAAAAACATGTATAGACAAAAGTTATATAGAGAATTTTGCCACATCTGACTATTACAGAAGAAGTACTTGTAACCGAAATGTAGACTTCTCTACAACAGAACTAATACAAAGTCTACAGATTAGGAACAATGAGATCTGTTCCAGTTCGGTAATAATATTTGTATGATGTACATCAAAGGAATGAAAATGGTTTTAATCAGAAACCAAAGAATGTAAAGAAAGTTCTTTAATTAGTTTCATCTTCCATCACCATATATGATTGTGTGAGAAATGAACATTGAGTTGTTGGCAGAGGAAGAAGAAACTGATGGTGGTGATGCTGATGAAACCCCTGAAGAGAAATTGATTCCCAAAGAAGGTACTCCCATTAACACCGGCGTGGAAACTCCGATTCCAGGAGTATCCGGAGAGAAATCAGGCAATGTTTGGTGTCTGTTTATGTATTGCACCACTTGTTCCATTGTTGGTCTTGAATCTGGTACAATGCTTGTACATAGCAACCCGAGTTTCAGAACCATTTCGACTTCCCTCGGTACGAACTTACTTCCCAATCTTCTATCTATAGCATCAACTAGAGAACCATTTCTCCAGCATTCAAAAACCCATTTGACCAAATGTCGTTTCTCAACCGGCATCTCGGGATCAAATGGTCTCCTCCCACATGTTACTTCAAGCATGAACGCACCAAATGCATACACATCGGTCCTAGTTGAAGTTCCTGATGATGTTAGCTCAAACGCCATGTAACCTATAGTTCCAACAGCTGCTGTTGCAGAGAGGTTAGCTCCATGATCATCAAACCTAGCCATCCCAAAATCTCCTAGAAACCCTTGTAAATTCCCATTTAACATGACGTTAGAAGCTTTGATATCTCGGTGTAAAACAACTTGACTAGCTCCTGTATGCAAGTAACAGAGCGCAGACGCGATATCTCTCAAAATCGCCAGTCTCTGAGACCACGAAAGAGGCGGCTTATCGCTGTGAAACAAGTACTGATCAACGCTACCTCCTTCCATGTACGTAGAGACCAGCAATAACTCGCCTTTTCGCCTGCAATACCCGAGAAGAGGAACTAGATTCTTATGCTGCAAACTTCCCATAGTCACAACCTCGGCAACAAACTGTTTCATCCCTTGCTCTGCATCGTGTGATAGTCTCTTCACCGCTATATCTCCTACAAGAGGCATAGTTCCTTTAAAGACTTCTCCGAAACCGCCTTTTCCAAGACGATCATCTTTGTTAAACCCTCTTGTTGCTTTATATAAAGATTTGTAGGAATAACGAAGTGGACCGTATTGCTTTTCCCATGGCTCTTTAACTTCTGCATACTTCTTTCTCCTGTACACACAAACTCCTCCGAGAACGGCCGTTACTACGAGTGCGAGTATAACCAGTAGAACAATAAGCAGAGGAGATGTTTTCTTTGGTATCTTGGGACGAGGAACCGTGGGAAGTTTAGAGATATCAAGGCTCTGTAATGAAACTCTGCTTCTGCTGAAACTCCATCCTAAGATGTATTGATAACTTATCAATGATCCAGTTGCTGCAGAAAACCCGACAAACGCTTTTCGACCCGGGAAGATGTCTGTGAGATTGATGTTTGTTGACAAAAGAGGCTTACTAGGCTTCTTGATTCTTAGAGGAGCTAATGTAACATTGAGTAGAGAATCTTCATAATCAACCCATACTTGTATAGGATCTCCACTCAAGAGTGTCAAGCTTTTGCTAGTCCCTTCTCTGTCTGAATAGTAAGAAGCTGGAGCAGAGACATTAGAGTGGAGGCTGTTTTTGTCTATACCCACATGGTTCTTGTCGATGTCGTCGAACTCTGCGCTCTGTACGGTATCAAGCTCGATAGCTAAAAGTTGAGAAGAAGGAGATTCTTTAGTTGAGATGTTTAAGAGTCCTAAGTATTGAGTTGGATCTGCTTGTGTGAGATCCATTGAAGATGATAGAACAAAGGCAATCCCATGACCACCATCAACTCCTGGTTTAGGTACCATTGCGCAAACGAATTGAGTTGAGAAAGATATTGATTGAGATGAAACTGAACCGAATTCGAATGGTTTGTTGAAGAAAGCGTGACCCATTTTCTGAGCCGTTGCATCGGTTAGCTGCAACAATCCATCTGAGTTTTGGAATCTTGCAGCACCGTCAAGGTTAAGATCGGCTTGACCTTGGTTAAAGCCATTGTAGATGAAACTGAGATCTTGTTGACTTGAAAAGGAAAGAAGTTTAGAGAAGAAGAGTATAAAGAGAAGAAGATGCAATCTTTGAACCATTGGTAATGGAAAAAAAAGGAGACAAAGCCTCTTTAGGTGTTTCGTGATTTCTATAATCACAAAGTTTTGAGTTATAAAGGAGCGATTTCAAACCCAATTTTCGATGTTCCAAGTCCAAGAAAAAATATTCCCTCTAGGCATTTCGTTGACTTTTAGACTTTTTATTATATATATAACCGTGATAATTACTCTAAAGATAATAGTTTTCTTCGTTTAAAAATCTATTAATTCTTCTTTGAACAAGTATATGGTCAACAGTCTACGTACTCTCGTTTTAACAATTGTCAAGTCGGATTAAATTAAAGCGAAATACCCTCAATACAAACAATTATTGGTTTAAAGACATCATCCATGGAACGTCTTGAAAAGACTAAGATTCTGCAGCTATACGACTTTTTGGAGACGGAGGTGTGTTGAGTACTTGAGTTCCGAGGCCATGGGAAGAGGAGATGGGGTAACGTGCTAAAGAAGCATTTTTGTCAAACCCATTCTTGGTTTATACACGAACCGATCCAATTCTATACATTTCCGGTCGGGTCACCCAACTCAATCCGTACCCAAATTATCCGGATTTTCTTAGTAAAGTTTATAGAACTTACCAGTTTGATTGAGTCAAGATAATTTTACTGTAGTGGGTGGGTGAGGGTAAGAATTTATTGTATTGGGTCGGGTAATTATCTGCAATAATTGAATTATGGGTCGGGTAATTATCTGCAATAATTGAATTATCTGCAATAATTGAATTATCTGTTAGAATTTCTGAAGAATTTATTTTATTCTATTGGGTCGAGTTTCTGAAAAAAATTTTTATAATAAATCTCTAAAATTGTTCAAAATCATCCAAAATTACTCAAAAATATCCGAATTAGCATTTGATATTTATCCGTCTGGATCATGAATATCAAATATGTGAAGATTAAGAATATACAATTTCCAAATAATAGTTCTTCTTAATAAATTAATATTCTTATGGTTCTTTTTTTTTTGTCGAACTATTCTTATGATTCTAAATTTCTAATTAGCTATTTAGCAATTAATAACGACTTCATACTGCCGGACAAAAAAAAAAAAAAAACTGCTTCACACTATATTATATTTTTTTTTGTGGAAAAATTGAAATAAAAAGACACTTTTACTAATTGTTTGGGGAACTATACCTTTTGCTCTAAACTTTGGAAAACTATACTTTAGATTAATATTAATCCTAATTTACCCCTAATAATTAAAATAGAAAATTATAAAAAAAATAGATATTAAAATTTTTTTGTTTAGTGTTAATTGATAAATTTTTAATTCATTTAGATACTTTTAAATTAGGGTTTATTATTATTATCCCTATTTCACAAATTCTATTACGTCCTCCCCCACGTTTCTTCTTCTTCTTCTTCCTCCTCCTCTTCTTCTTCTTCTTCTTCTTGCTAGTTTTACATTTCAAAGTTTGTCAATCTGTCCTTTGTGTTGCGTAGGCTTAGGCTATAAAGCTGAAGATCTTACTTGTTCTCTGAAACCTAATATCTACCAATACAATCTAATACATTAATATAAGGTAAACATCTTTCTCTATGTGTTTTTTAATTTTTTTACCAAGTTAAGATATTGAACTGAGTGTCCTTCTGAACCAAAATTTGCGAACCCTTAATATATTGTTTTGTTAAAAAGGATTGCAGAATCCATGGATATTGAGTTCGTTACAAGCTTTCGTAGGGTTCTATTTTTTTTTTCTTAAATAAATCTATAATGATGTATATACTTTGAGTTTTCGTTTCCGCATATAATCTTCTCGAGCTCTCTAGGCCTCTATGATGCTGCTTCCATTTTATTACTCATATTAGTTTACCATATTCTTATTTGATTGTGTGTAGATATGGAAGACGGGTTTTCGAAACGTCTATTTACCACGGGAAATGAGCCCTTAGCAGCGACACAAATAAACAATAGCTGCAAAATGTCACTTATAAGCAAAATAAAGGATGTCCTACCAGCAGAGTACAACGAAGTGAAGAATGATTCAGTTTTTTCTCATATTCTGGCAATACATGAAAACTGTTTAGGATATTCAGGTCGATTGATACACAGCATTTTGTGTAGGCAATTGATTATTGAGAAAAAATATGAGATATGGTGTGTGTTTGCAAGGAGGCCACTAAGATTTTCACTGCAAGAATTTTATGCAGTAACGGGGCTCAAATACAAAGTTGATAAGGGGATCTATGATTTAGAGAAATGGAAAGATGATAATGGGTTTTGGAGTAAATTGCTGAAGAGAAAGGAGAAGATTAGCATAAAGAAATTGTTTGATAAACATCTCGCAGATGTTAAGAAGTCGAATCATGTTGACAAAATCAGGTTTGTGTATGTGTGTGTAATAGCGGGGTTGATAATGGCAAAGGATGAGAAGAAAGAAATCCCTCACACATACATCAAGTTGGTAATGGATATTCGTAAACTTCAGACTTATCCATGGGGTCTTGAAGCATTTGACGTGCTAGTTAAGTCCATCATTGAAAAGCAATCTCAATTGAAGAACCTTAGCTATATTTTGGATGGTTTCTCTTATGCATTTCAAATTTGGGTTATGGAAGCAATTCCAAACATTGGATCTCTGTTGGGAAGAAAACTTGATAATGATTTGACACAAGGTCCTCGATGTTCAAATTGGACAGGAGCTGCAAAAGTATCATACGATGATATTATATTACTTGAAAGCACATTTGGAATAAATGTGAGTACCATTTTACTTTATTGTAAATAAAATAGTTTTTCCATGATTAGTTTCATCTTTTTCAACTCGAGATAACTTTGTTTTTTTGTTATTGTAGGATGTAATTTATCCATACATCTCTTTTACGGGAATTTTGGATATATGTGAGTCTTCTGATTTTTCATGGCCTAAGGAAATAACAGATGCTAGAGTTGATCATCTAAATGCTATAATTAGATCGGGAAAAGGGTTTGGAGACCATATTTGGGAAAGTTCTGAAGCTGATGAGACTACTAAGAAAGTAGATGAAGATCATGTAGCGGAACTTAACAAAGAGGATCTTGCATATGAAAATAAGGCACCAAATGTCATTGCTGATGACACCTCAGTTTCTGATATTAGAAGAGGAAAGAAAAAGTTTTCCGACCATGGAGCAGAGAAACGAAAACGTAAAATACTATGCCAACGAGCAGCATAAAAACATGGAGAGCTTAATGAAAACATGAAGTCTTTCATTCAAAGTATTTTGACTGCTTCCTTCACTAGCTTAGAAAACAAGATTGATAATTTTCATGATCAAATGGTAAAACTAAAGAATGAGGTTTCACAACTTAAAGAGTCACTCATTACAGCTGGAAATCCAAGAAACGCAGAGACGTCCACAACTTCAAAACCTTCCACTACCGATGGAGCTAAGGTAAGTTAAAAAAAACTTTGTATTTTTCAATTGTTTTTGTTACCAATATAATTTTGCTATTGGTATTTACGTGTGCTATGACTTTTTCATAATGAGAGGCTGAAAAATCCAATGGAGTACCTAGTAATATCTTTACGGCTTTAGATGATGTAATTTTGAGTCAATCATGTGGTATATACCAGAATATGGGTACACAAGAGTATCTTCAAAAATGCATGGGATGCCTATCTCAAGTTTCAGTAGTAAGCGAGATTGATCCTACTCAGTGTTACATTATTGAAGAAAAAAATAATGGCTCGACAGCAAAAAATCCGTTTTTGGAAGAAGTTTATGTGCAACCGGTTAATAGACAAATTCTAGAAATGCATACTCCTTATGTAGGTGATAAGTTGAAGGAAAAAAATCCTTATCGATAGCGAAATGGAGGACAATAGAAAGAATTTTGGTGCAGATTATCCACTGGTGTTTGTTTCTAAAGAATCTTTTGATGGTCTGATGCAGTGGTCTTCAAAGCGCCTGTAAGTCATTGAAAAAGTTTGGAAATTTTAGTTTACAAATGAAGTTAATTCTCTTGGTTTTACGTTTGCAGAAAGCTACCGCTTGGTCCTAGTTTTGTTGAATATGAACTACTTAATCGAATTATGAATAAAAGAGAATGGCTTCGCAACGAGGTGAGTTCGAAATTACATATTACTTTGATAAAATGTTATGATAAACAGAATTCGCTAAGGATTAAACATTTTGTCAGGATATGGATGCTGTAATGTACTTATTTCGGGAGAATACCTCTTTAGGCCGATGGAGTTCAGATCGTGTTGCTTTCATGAACTGTTTGTTTGGGGTCCAAATCAAAAAAGAATTCGAGATATTTAAGGGAAATCGTCGTGGGTATACTTTGCCTAATTTGCTACTGGATTACGGCAACGGTGAACTTCCTTCTCATGGAAGGACAAGAAAACGATGGGCTACGGAAGTAGACCATATTTATGTTCCGCTAAATGTCAACGGTAATCACTGGATTTCGTTGTGCATAAATTTCATTCATAGAACAATTCACGTCTTTGATTGTTCAGGTGGCGACAATAAATCAAATGTGGAACCATTCAAACAGCTCATCCCTCGTCTCGTGAAGACAGTTCAATCAACTTCTATTGCGAAACAACTAACTGTGATGCCATATTCCGTCATAGATGCACCGTTGCAGCACAGACTTAATAAGTCATCCTGTGATTGCGGAGTGTTTGCAGTCAAATTTATCGAGTGTCACTTGCTTGGATTCGACCTGTTTTTGATTAACGATGACAATATTCGAGAGGCGAAGGTAAAGATTGCAGTAGATTTATGGCAAGCTGCAAATGATCCTATATTAGTTGCGCGAATGTTAGAATATGAGCCTCCAAAGATTAATTTTGACATTATAGATATTGACTGAACGTACACTTTATTTGAGAATTATGTTTTTTTTTAATGAATTATTGAGAATTCTGTTTAGTTTAGTTTCTTTCTTTTCGAAGTTTTATTTGATCATGTTTACTTGCTACACTCTTTTAATGTTCATATAAAGTAAATTTCAAAGAATATATGCAGAGGAATATTGGTTTAGATATATCGAAACGATCGGTTTCATATATGGACCAATCGGTTCACGTAACTTAAAAGCCGTAAATTTTTTATTGAATGTAGACCGATCGGTTCTGGAAGTAAACCGCTCTATCCTAAAGTAAACGGTTTGAGTTCGAAAAGCTTGTTCTCCTATTTGCTTGAACGAGAACAAAACACATCTCTTCTTTTCTCTTCTCCATTATCGAGCATCCTCTATAAACTTGAGGTTTCTATATCTTCTTCAAATTTCGACGGATTTGTTTGATTTTGGAGTCTATTTCAGTTTATTTTTCGATCTCTAGCCGTTCATCATAACGTCCCTTTCTATTACCTAAGGTACAGTCTTCTTTTTGTCAATTTTGAGTCCGTAATTATTTTCCCTCTCACTTAAAAATTGGTCTTTGGTTGATTCCATTAGTTAATTAGATGTTAGGAGTACCATATATGTTAGTTTATTGCTTCAATTCGTGGATTTTTGACACTTTTGATGATTTAGGTAAGCAGGTAGCTGAGTTTCTTGCTTCCGTGAATCTTACTTATGTAAACGAAAAAGAGCCAAAAGCTAGCCAAGGGACAATATCTTTCATCGTCAACAAAACGTTTTACCAGTTAAGTGTCAATGAAATTTGTGATATGTTTGGGTTTGAGAAAGGAGAAAGGGTGGAAATTCCTTCATTAAGACAATCTTCTGCATTTTGGGGTCTCATTGCTCATGGTGAATATGTGTCTCATACTGCTAAACAGACATTAATTCGGAATCCAGTGATGAGTTTTGCTGCAAAGCTTCTTAGCAACACTATGTTTGCTCGAGTGGAGACAGGTTCAGTTAGAGAATGCGAGTTATGGATGTTGTTTCAGGGTATCAAACACTTGCTGCGAGATGAACGGGGTTATCCATATCCGATCGGACACATAGTTAACTTTGGCGTAGCTTTGGTTCAACAGTTTATTGGATTCCGACATCGATCTTTCACTTCTACAAAGAAGGAGATACACATTGGTGGTATGATCACTCCAATTCTTGAGCATTTTGGCATTGATCTTTCTGCTCCAGTGAGATTACCAGGTCGTTCTTTTGATATTCATTACCTTCTGAATATTAACTTCCTGGTTATCAGAACATATATTTATAAGTTTGAGGATAAGGCAAAGAACTCCTTCTACTGTTTGCTTCCACAGCAAAGCATCACTTCTCTTATGACAAGGGAAAACCTTGAATTCTTCCCTGATATTGAGTTTTTATGCCTTCGCCGTGATCCTAGCCACCGACCACCATTCCCACCTCAAAGGCAACCATTTGAGCAACCACCACAACCACTACAGGCAGCACAACCTCAAGATTTCACTAGGGAGAATGCAGACACACAGTCTCGTTCCCAGCAACTTCTTCCTGCATATTCGAGTGAATTTCATCTCCTCCCAACGTCAGATGATCCTACTGAGCAAGAGTACCGCAAATGGATGATGGATACAGCAAAGAAGAACAACAACATGTTGCATCGGATTTGGGGTGCTCTTCACAAGATCAAGGTACCTCTCAACTCTGCTTGTTTCCTTGAATCTGAGACCTTAAATGATGAGCCAGCTGTTAGTACTAGAGATGCACCTACTGGGGAGACATCTAATGAGGCAGCATGTAGTGGAGATGGACGTCTGCGTAAGCGTAGGAGAGTACGAGGTGAGAGTGGGAGCGTCAGTCCTACAGACCTTTAGTGTCGATACTTCATAATACAAATGTCCAACAAAGGAAAAGGGAGAAATGAGTAGTGTAGTCTATTCGGTTTTCTAAAACATATGATGCGATTTGCTTTAGAATTCATTTAACAGTTGCATTTGATGTTTATTGGTTTTATGTAATCGTTATCAATTTTTCCTTCTATCAGTACTTGTGAAACTTGTTAAACCTTGATAAAACTAGAAAGTAGAAACTAATTTTTTTTCAAAATTTGATACCTTTAAACTCGAGAATGGATCATACACATAACAAACCAAAAATATAGACGAATCGAACGGTTCAAAATCCGGACCGATCGATTTATAATGTTCGATTTCAGAATCATCTACAACATCATACGACCGATCGGCTTAAATTGCGTAACGATCGGTTCACGTACTTTCTTTTCAAAATTATACGTACAGATATAGACCAATCGTTTTTGAAAATGGACTGATCGGTACACATACTCTCTTCTCGAATTTTGACATTCACAGATAAAACGATCGTTTGTTAATTTGGAACGATTCTGCAGTTCGAGACTTCAATGTTAATGGTTTTACAAACATCTGATTAGTCAATTAACAACTAATTGGAAAAAAAAACTTCAAAATCATTCAAATTAAATGAAAAACAAAACAGTATTCTTGCTAGATCAAAGTCAATTAAACTCAAAATCTAACAAAATAGAAGATAAAAACAAACTATTGCAAAAGAAACAAAATGTGATTATATGGGTACTTCACATCTACGTCTGTTATGCCCATCAATACCACAACGGCTGCACTTGTGCTTTTTAGACCCTTGTGAGCCTTGTGAAGATTTGATCTTGTCTTCAACAGTTTCATGTCTTCGTTTTTTTCTTCTACCAGCTCTTTGTCGTGTTTCAGGTGGTAAAACTTTGGCATCTTGCACATTTTGTGGCACTTTCCATTCATCTTCAGGAACAGCTATTGGGTTAATGCTTTCTTCATAAACTGCTCTCCATGCAGTAGTGCTATAGACTTCATCTGTAAGTGGATATAGTTTCTTATTCTTGTCTATAGAAAAAGCTGCTTTGATGGCATGCCTACAGGGAATTTTTCCTAAGTTAAACTTTCCACATGAACACGTTTTTCTTGCCAAGTCAACAACGTACTCAGATTTATCACCTTTAACTTGAAATCTGTCTGTCGTAACCGGAAACATAATCAATGTTTTAGCTTTCTCTATCCTTCTCTGAATCTTTTTTTCAACCTCAATAGTTAAAGGATCCTTATGCTTTAAACTTAATTCTCTGCGCTCATAAAACCACCGTGTCAACATTTCTCTGATGCTGTCCAACAAAGGAATTAATGGGTACTCTCTAGGTGACCTCAACGCTGAATTTATCGATTCAGCAGGGTTAGTGGTCCTAATATCGTACCTGTATCCTGGAAACATGCAACGAGCCCATTTTTGCACATCAGCATCTTCTAGGTATTTTCCAATGAGCGGAGCAATATTGTTGATTAACGCGAAGATCTTCTGAAAATCAGCAACCCTATATGCTTTTGAAGCCTTTGCAACCAAAGCAGCCAAACCCTTTTCCTTAAAATATGTGACCACATTATTCAACAAATGGTGGATGCAAATTCCATGTCTAGCTAACGGGTAAACTTTACCAAGTGATTTACCAATTGAGTTATTTCTATCTGACACAAAAGCCAAACCTTCATCGTCCCCTATAACAACTTTTAGTTGCATTAAGAACCACTCCCATGAATGATCATTCTCTGAATCAACAACGCCAAACGCAATAGGATACAAATTAGAGTTACCATCTACAACCGTAACAACAAGAAGCACTCCTTTGTATTTGCTCTTCAAAAATGTTCCGTCAACAACAATCACTCTCCGAATGGCCTTGTAGAACCCTCTTACGCATTGACCAAGCGAAATAAATAGAAATCTGAATCTACCATCATTACTAACTTCATAATGAGTATGCGTACCAGGATTAGCCTCTTTTAGCATGTGCAAGTATTTTGGTATTTTAGCAAAACTTTTCTCTGGTATACCTCTAACAGCGTGAACTGCATACTCACGAGACTCCCATGCTTGACAATTAGTGAGCTCGCATCCGTGCTCCGTACACATATAATGTATGATATCATTCGGTTTAGGCCCTTCTTTCACACCCTCATATTTATGCATAATAAGTTCTCCAATTGTTTTTGTTGAGGCCGTCCTTGAGAAATTGCTTTTCTCTGAAGGAGAACATGTATGTTTACCCATATACTTATTGATTTTGAAATATGTTGACCCTTCAAAACACTATGCACGAAGACGCCAGTTGCAACTGTTATCTTTACAACGTATACACCACAACTTCGGATCAGATTTGGTAACCCTATAGTCGAAGTTATACTTCATGGCATGAATTTCCAGAGTTGCCTTTAAAACACCCTTGCTTCTGAAATGTTGATCATTCTTGAAAGAGTCTACCAACAAACGATTATTCTTTTGACGGTTAGCAAATTTCTGAGATAGAAAGCCATCATCACCACCAACTTCAGCATGATTAGAACAATTGCTTTTCAAATCAGCATTCGTTTTACCCACATTCACAATCTGCTCAGACTTTTCAGGCAAAGTACCATCACTTGAATCATGGGGCTCTTGATTCAAATCAGTATCAGAAGCTTCATTCGTATCACTTGAACAATGGCTCCTTTGATTCTCAACTCTAGCTTTGAATGTCACACACAACCCTATTGAAGCCTTCTTTTTTAAATATCCTACCAAATTTTTCACTTGCCGATAATTTGTGATAATAACCGGAGGAGATTCTAAGTTAATGATCAAATCACTAGGTAAATAACTTAACTCCACGTCAACCATATTTTCTTCTATTCCGTAATCGTCTAAAACCATCATCTTTAACTCTTCAAGAGTAATAATAGATTCTAAAGTTAGTAATCTACCACCTTTTTTTTTTATCAACAAGAAATTTCCATTCCTTGTTGTGAAGCGATCTCCATACTCCACACCTTACGTATACCTGCAACATTTTCATCTGTAACACACAAGAAATATATTAAGTAATCTATATAAAAAACAATGTCCAAACTATCGATTAAAATTATGCAATGATCAGTCTAAGTTCCCTAAGAGAATTATACAATCAGTTTCGGGATCGATCAGTTTACAATACGAAACGATCATTTTCTATATATACACTATTTTCGCCAAAATAAGAGAAATATGAACTTGTAAAAACACCAATGTCAATACACTTTGTAAGCCTTCTCCTTAAACAAAATTTGAGTACGATACAAAACCATCAAAATTGATTAAATTTAAAACTAAACAGCATTTGGAATATGAAAACACAGAAATATGCACACTAGCACAGAAATATGCGAAGAAAAAGAAAGAAAGAGAGAGACTACATATGTGCAAAGAGATAGAGATATATAGAGAGAGATAGACGAATTATGTGCATACTAACCAGATAAATGGCTTTGTTTAAGGAGAACTCAAAGTATTGTATGGATGATGGAATTGAGCATAAATTGAGATGAAAAAAAAGAGATTGATATGAGAAAGACACGCAAAACAAAGAAGAAACCAAAAAAAGGAAAGACGATGAAAAAATGGTAAAATATATTGCATAACATATGATATAGATATTTATGATATTTTATTTCCTTTTAAGATACAACATTTTAAATTTTGTAGAATACGTATTCTAAAATTTTTAGAACATATACAAAGTGCAGAATACGTATTCTAAACTTCGTAGAACATATACGAAGTTTAGAATACGTATTCTAAACTTTTTAGAACATGTACAAAGTGCAGAATACGTATTCTAAACTTCACAGAACATTTATGAAGTTTAGAAGACGTATTCTAAACTTTTTAGAACATGTACAAAGTGCAGAATATGTATTCTAAACTTTGTAGAACATGTACAAAGTGCATAATATGTATTCTAAACTTCATAGAGCATTTATGAAGTTTAGAAAACATATTCTAAAATTCTTAGAACATAAAAAAATATTTTTATTTTTATTTTTTTTCAAAAACTTAAGGTCAAGAATTTTTAATTATGGTGTTTTTGATTTTTCTATTAATTTATTTGTTCTTAAATTATATATTTTTAATATTTTTTAAATTTTATATTAATTTATTAAATTTAATTTAGTCAAAATATGGACAAAAAAATTAAAGATATAGTTCCCCAAACCCTTAGTAAAAGTGTCTTTTTTTTTTCAATTTCCCCTATTTTTTGTTTGGCCCAAACTTGGTCCCATCTAATTTAACCACACTAATTATTTTTGTTTCTTACAATAAATGTACTCTATTTATTGTTGGGTCGTCAATGAAACATACAAAAAAAAAAAAAAATTAAAAAAAAAATTAAATTTATTACAAAGCGTCGTAATAGGAAAATATATATACAAAAACAATTATAACAGATTCCATATATGTATACAAATTAAATTAAGGAGTTAATTATAGGAAATTTAACGATCCCTGAAGCTTCTTCAACACCGTTTGTTCTTCCTTCTTCTCCGCCGCATTCTCTCGCTCCATGAGAGATGAAATTCGTCTCAGAGAAGCTTCTTCCACATTCCTCTTAGCACCCAAATCGCGCTTTCTCCACATTCCTCATCTTTTTTCCCGAAAACGTGAGTTTTTCTTTTCTTCATCCTCAAAAAGTTTCGTGTCGATCTCAAAAGCAGATCGTCATCGGAGGAATCGACAGAAAGTTATCCTAGACTAATCGTAAAATTTCCATTGTATAGAGATGATTGCTGTGTCGTAGAAGCCCTAATTTCGGTGTGGGGAGGGGTACGATGTTCATCAGAAACTTTTGATCCTCCTTTGTGATTGATTCCCTCATGGCAATGGTGGAGAAGAACGGTTCTACAATCGGGTATGTAGCCCGGAATCTAATCCTCTGCTTATTCGTCGTCACGACGATCCTCTTCGCTCTCTCTTGCTACTTCGTGTTGCGTTCCACTGCTCACAATCGCTTCCTTAGCTCCACATTCCAATCGAAATCGCTCGTCGACGATTCGAATGTGAAAGGGGCGAAGCCGGAGAAAGATAGTAATTGTGGTATATGCAGTAACGACGTTAAAGCGAAGCCCCCTCTTAAGGTTTACATGTACGACATGGATCCCGAGTTTCATTTCGGATTGTTAGAGTGGAAACCTGAGAGGAAGAGTAGTAGTAGTAGTAGTAGTGTGTGGCCTGATGTTCAGAAGTACATACCTCCTTACCCTGGAGGCTTGAACTTGCAACACAGCATCGAGTATTGGCTCACGCTGGATCTTCTTGCGTCGGAGTATCCAAACGCGCCGAGAGCCATCGCCGCGAAACGGGTCCATAACTCCAGTGAAGCCGATGTTATCTTTGTCCCGTTCTTCTCCTCGCTGAGCTATAACCGGTTCTCTAAAGTGAACCCTCACCAGAAAACCAGCAGGAACAAGGATCTGCAAGGGAAGCTGGTTGCTTTCTTGACTGCTCAAGAGGAGTGGAAGAGATCAGGTGGTAGAGACCATGTGGTTCTTGCTCATCATCCGAATAGCATGTTGGATGCAAGAAACAAGCTGTTTCCTGCGATGTTTATACTCTCTGACTTTGGTAGGTATCCTCCTACTGTGGCAAACGTTGAGAAAGACGTCATCGCGCCTTATAAGCATGTCATCAAAGCTTACGAAAACGATACTTCTGGTTTCGATAGCAGACCGATTCTGCTTTACTTTCAAGGCGCCATCTACAGGAAAGATGTGAGTTCTTCTGTTGCCTTAGCTTTAGTGCTTGTGTTCTGTTTATTGTTCTTCAACAAATCAGATTCAGATGTTTGAGTTCTGAGATAGTCTTCTGCTCTATGTTTTCTTTTACCATAACAAGTTAGCGTCCTTTTGATCAAACACTGAATATGGCTTTGCTTATACATCTCAGGGCGGGTTTGTGCGTCAAGAACTGTTCTATCTCTTGCAAGATGAGAAAGATGTTCATTTCTCGTTTGGAAGCGTGAGAAACGGAGGCGTAAACAAAGCAAGCCAAGGAATGCACAGCTCCAAGTTCTGCCTCAACATCGCTGGTGACACTCCTTCATCAAACCGTCTCTTTGACGCCATTGCCAGTCACTGCGTGCCTGTGATCATCAGCGACGACATTGAGCTTCCTTTTGAGGACGTTATTGATTACTCTGAGTTCTCTGTGTTTGTTCGCACCTCTGATGCACTGAAAGAGAACTTTCTGGTTAACTTAATAAGGGGAATAACCAAAGAGGAATGGACACGGATGTGGAATAGATTGAAGGAAGTGGAGAAGTTCTACGAGTTCCATTTCCCGTCGAAGGTAGATGACGCGGTGCAGATGATATGGTGAGCGATTGCTCGGAAAGTTCCCGGTGTTAAAATGAGGATTCATAAGTCTCGAAGGTATGGATCTGTTTCTGAGTCAGGTAAAGAATCAAGATGGTCGTCATTGATACCTCGGAGTTTCTGGTGAATAAAGATGAGTCTTTTTTTGTTTGTTTCTTCATTTTCTCGGAAGGCCTTGACAGTGACATCAAATTGTTTTTTGTGTAGTAGAGAGAAGTTTCGTGTTGGATCAGGTGATTTGTGAACTTTTTCTCCAAATCATAGGTTAAATAGACAGAGAAGTCTTCATTCTAATTTGATTTCTGTTTTTCTCCAAAGCAAAAGAATAATGTAGTAAGTTGGTTTGTGAATTGTTCATCTTGATCTCTTTTTGTTTTCATTTATGGTAAACATAGATTGTAATAGACAAAGAGCTTTTGAGTATTAGTTTATTTCGATGTTGCTTACAATGACAAGAACATAAGCAAGGCTGAGTTACATCATCGAATAAGTTAAAACATTGAAGTAGCCAAGCAGATTTAGATGCAGAACATACACAGTTCCGTTAGATCTCATCTTCCGTGCCCGTCCAAGATCGTGTGAGTAACAAACATAGAAAATGATGAGTCTCTTAAACTGAGAACCTCAATTGCAGATGATGCTTCCATTGAAACTGGCATAAAGGCCCCAATACCTGGAGTATCCGGCGAGAAATCCGGCAAGGGTAGGTCCCGGTTTAGGTATTGCATCACTTGTCCCATGGTAGGCCTTGATTCTGGCATAGCATTTGTGCAGAGCAAGCCAAGTCTCAGAACCATCTCGACTTCTTCAGGTGAGAATCCTCCTCCCAATCTTGGATCAATGGTCTCAAGCAAAGAAGTGTGTTTCCAGCATTTGCAGACCCACTTGACTAAATATTTCTTTTCGACTGGCATCTCGGGTTCCATAGGTCGCCTTCCACAAGTTACTTCAAGAAGGAAAGCACCAAAGGCATACACATCGGTTTTCGTAGAAGTTCCCGTTGTTATTAGCTCAGGTGCCATGTAACCTATGGTTCCCACAGCGGCTGTTGCAGATAGGTTGGCTCCATGGTCGTGAAACTTTGCCATACCGAAATCACCTAACCTCCCATTGAACTCAGAATCTAACATGACGTTAGAAGCTTTTATATCCCGGTGCAAAACAACTTGCGTGGCTCCTGTATGTAAGTAACTGAGAGCCGAGGCAATGTCCTTAAGAATAGAGATCCTTTGCAACCATGAAGGAGATGAGTTTTGTTCGTGAAATAAGTACTGGTCAAGACTACCATTAGGCATGTACTCAGAGACCAGAAGCAACTCACCTTTCCTCCTGCAATACCCGAGAAGAGGAACCAAATTCCGATGCTGTAAACTTCCCATAGTTACAACTTCTGCCACAAACTGTTTCATTCCTTGCTCTGCATCGTGTGACAGTCTTTTCACAGCTATATGTCTGCTTAGGGGGAGAGTTCCTTTGTAGACTTCTCCAAACCCACCTTTCCCAACACGACAATCTTTGCTAAACCCATTTGTTGCTTTGTACAGAGACTTGTAGGAGAATCGGTGTGGTCCGTATTCTTTTTCCCAAGATTCTTTTACTTCTGCGTACTGGTTTCTTCTATAAAAATAAACTCCCCCAAGAACCATCAGCACAGGGATCACCAATAAGATGATCAAACCAATAATCAGTGGAGATAGTTTCTTTTTCTCCTCTCTAGGAAGAGGAACAAGAGGGAGTTTAGAGAGGTCCAAGCTCTGCAAACGTTCTTTGCTTCTACTAAAACTCCACGCAAGTATATAATGATCACTGAGAAGGTTCCCTGTTGATGCAGAGAAGCCAACATACATCTTTTCTTGAAATATCTCTGACAGATTCATGGATCTTGATATAAGAGGCTGGTTTGGTTTCTTGATTTCTATAGGAGCCAGGGAAACATTTAGCAAGAACCCATCGAAATCCACCCAGACCTGGATAGGCTCTCCACTCAAGAGATCTATGCTTATATTCTTCTTTAACGCGTCTGAAAAGTAAGAAGGAAGAGCAGATTCAAGAGAGATCGGGCTGTTCACATCAATCCCAACATGAGGCTTTTCCAACTCATTAAACTCTACTGTCTTGACAGTATCGAGCTCAATAGCTAGCAGATGAGAAGAGGAAGTCACATTCGTTGAGACGCTGAAGACGCCCAAAAACTGAGTTGCAGATCCATGAGAGAGATTCATGGAAGGAGATACAACAAAGGCAATCCCATGGCCACCATCAGCTCCCAACTTAGGAGGCACAAGCGCACACACGAAATGTGTGAAGAAGGAGAGTGATGAAGATGGATCAAAATCAAATGGTTGCTTGAAGAAAGCATGACCTGTTTGCAACTCTGTGGTATTTGTCAACTGCAAAAGCCCACCGGGTAGGATCCTGGCGAGACCATCCATGAAAAGATCTGCTTGATCGAAGCCATTGTAGACAAAACCGGTTTCTTGTTGACTTGTTGATTTGCAAATCAGATGAACACAGGAGATGATCAAAACAAGATAAAGTCTACAAGCCATTGCTAGTGAAAGAGAGAAGAGTTTCAGCTTCATGGAAATACAAACTTTCTCTTTGGTAACAAGAAATCTCGGTTAAGGACTAAGTCAAAACTCAACTTTCAACATTCCACCTCCTCCACATTTCCTAGCAATTCCTGATAGAATTATATTTGACTCCATAAAATATAATAAGAGATGAGCGTGACATATCATAATTATTCCAACTGAAGCATAGAGATGAAATACTCTCATGATAGTATAATCAACTATAACCGCGGAAACTAGCATAATTATTCCAATTCTCACGAATATTCCAGTTTTTCTTAAAGAGACTTTTTGAGGTCTAATAAATTAATTACTTTAATTCGGTATATTTCTAATAAAATAATAGTACAAGAGCAATTTATCATCTTGACATTAACCACATTGCAAAGTATCTCTCCAAAGAGAAATCTGAATTGATATCTACTGAAGTAAAACCAAATCACAGACAAAAGCTTCATTTTTTTTTATGTTAAAATTATCACAGACAATAATAGTTAATAGGTAGCTACAAGATGAAATATTCCACCAGAAAGTCAGAGTAACAGTATAATTGGTGGAAGTAATAGAATCCAGGTAAACCAAAAGCCCAAGCTTGTCTAAACCAATGCAAACACGAAAAATCTCACAGCTATCTCACCTTCTAGATCTTAAAAAAATGTGTCAAACCAGCAAAAAAATTTGTCCATGATTCTGCTTGACAACAATTAAGTAAACATATCAAGAATTCACAAGAATAGTAAACAGAAATCTATCAAACTCTACTAAATTTCTATCCAATTTTAACAGAACTGGTTTATTCTCTTAAAATCACCATCGCAAATCTCATTCTGCGTACTGTTGTTACTGACGTGGCATTATTAAGCTACATTAGCCATTCATTTACCGTTGAGTGGATTGATCTCATTTGTTTGGCCAGAGTTTTTTTTTTTTTCATTTACTCCAAAAAAAAACAACAGTCACGTCATTTACTAAGCTTGTTATTTAACACGTTAATAAACTAAGCAACTTTAGTTAATCTGTTTCTCTCAAAGCTAAGCATATTCTGTAAACTGAGCAACTTCCAAATCTCCATACTCATGAGACCACAATTAACATACTTGATTCTTTTATATTTACTTTTACCAATTAGGTTCTCATCAAGGTTTATTGATCATGGATCCAACATTACGTAATTTACTAAGCAGCTATAGTTAAACATGTTTAGGAGTAACTTCCAAACCTCTACTCTAATTACTCATAGAAACTCGGAAATTCAGACATTAATGCTTAGGAAAATATACAACAAGAGTGAATTGAAGAATTATAGTTTTTATTGCAAAAATTCCGAAGCAGACTCGAGAAGAGACTATTGTTACAGAGTTATAAACTCAAATTTATAAACAAAACTTCCTCAGTGAGAATACATAATAGCAAAATAGAATGTTGACCTAGTCAAATACGAGATCTTGGAGGAGCAAGACCTAAAAAGTGTAAGAAGAAGATAACATCATTGGATCCACATAAGAAGGTGTCTGATTCCACGACGCATACTGACCAAGCTCGAGAAGTGGGTTTAGTGTCGGAATGTTGTTGTTGCCGCAGCTTCTCTGGCCACCAAATCCTTGTGCCCCAAGTAAAGCCGAACTCATCAGATTGTTGTTAAACGTAGGCAACGCTTGGTCAAATCTTGAAGAAGCAGAGTCGCCCAATTGAGTAAAAGTAGCGTTGTCATGGTTATACAGAAAAACTGAAAACTTGCTGTGAGGATGATTCAACGAATCAGTTGCGAAGCCGCTCATTACTTGCTCGTTACTTGAGACACCACTCATGAGATGTTGATAAGGATCGTCAATTAGCGAACTTGTTGATAAATTCATCAACGGATCATTGAATAGTGAAGAAGATGAAGGATCCGTTGAGCAGAAGCCAGGAGAAGAAACCCTAAAGTTTTGATTTTGTTCAAACCCACAATCGGATAATCCCGGAAGGCGGCTCTGATCGATTGAGAAATTCATCAACGGATCATTGAATAGAGAAGAAGATGAAGGATCCNGCCACCATCAGCTCCCAACTTAGGAGGCACAAGCGCACACACGAAATGTGTGAAGAAGGAGAGTGATGAAGATGGATCAAAATCAAATGGTTGCTTGAAGAAAGCATGACCTGTTTGCAACTCGGTGGTATTTGTCAACTGCAAAAGCCCACCGGATAGGATCCTGGCGAGACCATCCATGAAAAGATCTGCTTGATCGAAGCCATTGTAGACAAAACCGGTTTCTTGTTGGCTTGTTGATTTGCAAATCAGATGAACACAGGAGATGATCAAAACAAGATAAAGTCTACAAGCCATTGCTAGTGAAAGAGAGAAGAGTTTCAGCTTCATGGAAATACAAACTTTCTCTTTGGTAACAAGAAATCTCGGTTAAGGACTAAGTCAAAACTCAACTTTCAACATTCCACCTCCTCCACATTTCCTAGCAATTCCTGATAGAATTATATTTGACTCCATAAAATATAATAAGAGATGAGCGTGACATATCATAATTATTCCAACTGAAGCATAGAGATGAAATACTCTCATGATAGTATAATCAACTATAACCGCGGAAACTAGCATAATTATTCCAATTCTCACGAATATTCCAGTTTTTCTTAAAGAGACTTTTTGAGGTCTAATAAATTAATTACTTTAATTCGGTATATTTCTAATAAAATAATAGTACAAGAGCAATTTATCATCTTGACATTAACCACATTGCAAAGTATCTCTCCAAAGAGAAATCTGAATTGATATCTACTGAAGTAAAACCAAATCACAGACAAAAGCTTCATTTTTTTTTATGTTAAAATTATCACAGACAATAATAGTTAATAGGTAGCTACAAGATGAAATATTCCACCAGAAAGTCAGAGTAACAGTATAATTGGTGGAAGTAATAGAATCCAGGTAAACCAAAAGCCCAAGCTTGTCTAAACCAATGCAAACACGAAAAATCTCACAGCTATCTCACCTTCTAGATCTTAAAAAAATGTGTCAAACCAGCAAAAAAATTTGTCCATGATTCTGCTTGACAACAATTAAGTAAACATATCAAGAATTCACAAGAATAGTAAACAGAAATCTATCAAACTCTACTAAATTTCTATCCAATTTTAACAGAACTGGTTTATTCTCTTAAAATCACCATCGCAAATCTCATTCTGCGTACTGTTGTTACTGACGTGGCATTATTAAGCTACATTAGCCATTCATTTACCGTTGAGTGGATTGATCTCATTTGTTTGGCCAGAGTTTTTTTTTTTTTCATTTACTCCAAAAAAAAACAACAGTCACGTCATTTACTAAGCTTGTTATTTAACACGTTAATAAACTAAGCAACTTTAGTTAATCTGTTTCTCTCAAAGCTAAGCATATTCTGTAAACTGAGCAACTTCCAAATCTCCATACTCATGAGACCACAATTAACATACTTGATTCTTTTATATTTACTTTTACCAATTAGGTTCTCATCAAGGTTTATTGATCATGGATCCAACATTACGTAATTTACTAAGCAGCTATAGTTAAACATGTTTAGGAGTAACTTCCAAACCTCTACTCTAATTACTCATAGAAACTCGGAAATTCAGACATTAATGCTTAGGAAAATATACAACAAGAGTGAATTGAAGAATTATAGTTTTTATTGCAAAAATTCCGAAGGAGACTCGAGAAGAGACTGTTGTTACAGAGTTATAAACTCAAATTTATAAACAAAACTTCCTCAGTGAGAATACATAATAGCAAAATAGAATGTTGACCTAGTCAAATACGAGATCTTGGAGGAGCAAGACCTAAAAAGTGTAAGAAGAAGATAACATCATTGGATCCACATAAGAAGGTGTCTGATTCCACGACGCATACTGACCAAGCTCGAGAAGTGGGTTTAGTGTCGGAATGTTGTTGTTGCCGCAGCTTCTCTGGCCACCAAATCCTTGTGCCCCAAGTAAAGCCGAACTCATCAGATTGTTGTTAAACGGAGGCAACGCTTGGTCAAAGCTTGAAGAAGCAGAGTCGCCCAATTGAGTAAAAGTAGCGTTGTCATGGTTATACAGAAAAACTGAAAACTTGCTGTGAGGATGATTCAACGAATCAGTTGCGAAGCCGCTCATTACTTGCTCGTTACTTGAGACACCACTCATGAGATGTTGATAAGGATCGTCAATTAGCGAACTTGTTGATAAATTCATCAACGGATCATTGAATAGTGAAGAAGATGAAGGATCCGTTGAGCAGAAGCCAGGAGAAGAAACCCTAAAGTTTTGATTTTGTTCAAACCCACAATCGGATAATCCCGGAAGGCGGCTCTGATCGATTGAGAAATTCATCAACGGATCATTGAATAGAGAAGAAGATGAAGGATCCGTCGAGCAGAACCCAGACGGAGAAACCATAAAGTTGTGATCTTGTTCATCAATTCTTGAATTTTTCTGATCTGGTTCGGTCTGATGATCCTTAGGGTTAAGAAGTTGACGAAGCCTGTCTTGTAAAATCTGTAAATTATTTTGCAAAGAAGCTTCAATCTCCAAGACTCTCTCTGGGAATTTATTGTCGTCTTTACCCTCGAGAGATCTTTTCTTCTCGTCGTTCATCTTCTTGTTTAGGAATTGCGAAAGGTTCGAGCTTTTCTTGAGTTTTTCTTTATCGCTTAATCTGCTAAACCTCTCGGCTAAGTCTCTGACNCTAAAATAGATGCAAACTAGACTATATGGACAAGTTATATACATGAAACAATGCAAATGCTTTACTAAATGAATGTTAAAATGATGTAAATATGCTAACTATCAAATCTCAAGACTAAATTTCATAAACAGATAAAATAAGTATTTTAAGTCTGCGGGGAAACAAACAACACAAACACAGAAAACAACACATTAGCTAAAATATTATATTCTCTCCATAGATGTAAGAAAGCAAGACACAAGACAATCAATCATAGTGATCTCTTCTTTCTGCCCTTCTTGAAGGTAAGGAGAATCTCGGTGGGTTTGATGAGCTGGAAGGTGCACCTGTCACCGACCTGTAAAGGGTACTCTCGTGCAAGTTGTGACCATCCACCTGAAAAGATTGTCCGAGTCTGCCTCACCAAACAAAGCACCTCCCATGAACCCTTTCCTTCCGAGTGATGTATAGTAAATTTCTTAAACTCATTAGGGATATGATGCTCCTCAAAACGCTTTGGGATTCCCAGGAAAAAAAATAAAATAAAAAATAAAAGTTATAAAAAAAAAAATGTAGGAGATGAATGACGCCAAGGAGAAAAAAAAATAGTTCTGTCCTAAAAATCCAAATTTACCAAACCTATTTTCTTTTCTTCTTATTTGTTTATTTTTTTTTTAAATTATTGATCAACATTGGTAACTTGCTTCTATTACTTTTTATAATCGTTGATTTGAATTTGTCATTTTCTCTCATAGTCATTGTTTTGACTGTATATGGTGATACAGAAAAAACAAATATAAAGGTATTTTCACATTTATTATATAATCAATCATTTTAATGTTTATAATATTAAAAACAATTTTGATAGGCAAAGGTAAAACGGTTTTAAAGAAGATCAAGACAAATAAATTAATGAGATATGAAGATTATAATGCTTTAGTATGGCCTGCTGAAAGCACATAAAAAAATCGAGTTACAAAACGTCTTTTATTTACTATTCGTTGTAAACAAGATCGTGTAAAATTAACTAAAATACAATAACCTCCTCTCATACTAAAAAAGCTTCTATGTGATTCCTCTTTTATGAATAATATTAGAGTTTTTAATTTAATGCTTTATACGTGATCCATAGGTGCTGAAATAGATTATTATTTTTTTTGTCAAACCACAAACTTTCATTAATCTTAAACTTCAAAGCTACAATGAAGCAAATAACAGGAATTGAAAGCAATAAAGCTTAAAACAGAGAAAACAACATAAATATTCGACAGCGAATCCAAAAACAAATCCGGATGCGTCGAAATAAGGTTCACGGCAAAGCCGGAGAGATAGATTAAACGTTTTACAACAGAAATGAAAACCGAAAGCTTCTTATAAAGGGCTTCAACATCGATTGTAAACAAATCGATCATCCATTCTTCTGCCAATAAAGGCAAGTGAATGACACAATTAGCTCCAAATGCCATAAAGGCTGAGCTTTTGAAGATACACTCCGTGATGGAGGAGATTGTTGAAATAGATCTCTCTAAACCAGAGAGAAGTATTTGAACATTACCGAGCTTACTTGATACAAGAGGCTTAGGCACAAGGCTCTGAATGATAAGAGCAAGACCCAAACAAATAAAACACCGGGCTAATATGCGAGTGAAATCGACGGGAACAACTTGTCCCGTTGTCCCTTCGCCGGTGAGGAGGAGGACTGAAAGCTCGGATTGGTCGGAGCATAGGGTGACGGACGCAATAGAGTCAACAAGAGAGTCGGAGATTGGTAGAGTGAGGCGGAGGGAGCAAAAACACATGGAGGCAAAATTCCCGGCCGTCGGTGCAGAAAACAGAAACGACGGCTGAGAAGGGGATAACGATCTCTCCCGTTGCAGGGAGGAATCTTTCCTCAACTCATGAGATAAAGGGAAGGCAC
The DNA here is from genome assembly GCA_020283515.1 of Alliaria petiolata. Classification (NCBI taxonomy): domain Eukaryota; kingdom Viridiplantae; phylum Streptophyta; class Magnoliopsida; order Brassicales; family Brassicaceae; genus Alliaria; species Alliaria petiolata. The sequence continues at coordinate 336,756,910 of JAHZTW010000001.1, forward strand.
TTAATGCCAAATAGCCATAGAGACCCATCAAAAGAGATGGACCAGGCCCAATGGGAACTAACCAGCAACCAATCTTCAAATGCTTAATGGGCCAAGCCCACAAATCAATGTTGCCGGAAGAGATGATACACGAGAACGTCACATGGACGGAGAACCTCGGAGAGAGCGGCGTCTTCTGATAGTTTGTCGGAGCCGAGGATGACAACGCTTATGAACTTTGCATAGCCGGTGGTGGGAATAGACGGTGGGGAGGGTGGAGCTGCGGAAATACTTTATTCAATATTAAATTATGATGGTCCAGTTTATTTTAAAGTTCATGGTAAAAATTATTATAGCATTGGATTTTTTTTACCATTTGATTGTGGGAAGCCTAAATTGTTGCAGTTGCATATATTTGGTTGCAATTGATCACCAAAAGTTGCAATGGTCCCCGAAAGCTTTAACCATAAACTCAACAATTGCAATTATTCATCTAAACGGTTGCAAATGTTCATTTAATCAGTTGCAATGGTTCAGTAAAGATTGCAACAATTCACTTAAATTTTCAATATTCCTCTTTGAACAATCTTCGTTGCTCATCCCGCACAATCTTATCATGGTTTTTTCAGATTTTGTATGTCACTTCTGGTTACAATGAAATTTCTTTATATTGTATTTGTCTTCTTTGGTGATTATTCTTCATCTAGATCATGGTTTTCCCTTTTACCAAATATCGGTCAACACAGACTCGTCGTCAGATTAGAATTTACTTTCTCTGATCTAAACACCATCTAATTGTATAGATTATTTGTTTGTCCGTCCATACGCCACGATTGATTCACAAATGAACTCTCTGACATTGGCCATGTCAGAGTTTGAGCCGTTTTTATAGTAGCAAGAAACCAAATTCTAACTTACTTGAGACCCAAAGTAAGTAAAGAATAAGTTGTAGGGACTCGCGAGGCTGATTACGGCGACCAGTCAAATTACCGTTGCTATTTTCAGTGATAGCGATGATACTAGCTTTTTATTTAAATTAAGTTGCAGCGACAAAGATAATTAAAAAGAGTTGAAGGTTTTTTTGCGTTCGTGATAATGTTTTTTTATGGCTGACTATGATTGCTGCGACTTCAAAAAGAACATGCACGCTCTCGACTTCTCTTAGTCTTCTCTCTTTGTCCAAAATATATATATCTCTCTCTCTAGGTATTTAGTAACAACTCACTTATCCTATTTCTCAACTCATAGATCTCCTTTGTTTATCTACATCTTTGTGATTAACATCCACATATCCATTCGTTTCGCTTCATCTCCAATTCGAAAAATACGCTTTTTAACGTCAAAAGATACCTTTTTAGAGGTATCGAATATCGATGTCCATTTTAGAGAAAAATGTTAATTAGTAGAAGTAAAATTTATAATTTCAAAAATCGTTAAGATTAAAACACAACAATAAATTGTATTTATTGAGTTTGCTATTATTAATAGATTATTATTTAATTTATGTTAATATTTAACAATAAAGTTTAAATGTAGGAAAAAGTAATGATACATATTGAGTAATAAATATAAAATTTGCAAAGATGTTAATCATGATTTTAAACCCATTTATAGTGATGAAGTTTTAGTTTGATGATCAGATTTTATTTTTTGGTTAATATGAAGAAACCAATGCAAAATATTAGATACGTGTATGAATGCCTTAGAATTTTACGTTCGAAAATAGACAAGGTTTAGACTGATATATAAAATACATAACACGAGATAAATATAAAATTTTTTTTTTTATAATTTATTTAATTAATTTTATTTGTTTAACATAAATTCATAAAAACAAAAAATTTAACGGGTGTTAAAAGATAAAATTTTATTTTTATTTTTTTATATAATAATATTTGATTATAAAATTTTTATAAATATTAATCAAAAAAACTTTAAATTTGTAATAAAGATTTTAATGGTCCGCGCGTTGACGCGCGGGTTTGTTTCCTAGTCTCCATAATAATAATATAATTTTTTGATCTTTGAACAGTATAAGGTTATGAAACTTTTTTTGTAAATCTAAAGTATATATATATATTATTTTTTGTCCAGGTTTGTGAATATAAAAGATAAAAATCTTTTATCTTCTCATGTTCCAGTTTTTTTCTACTTCCTCACCTTCCGATTTTTTCCAGTTTTGTTCCAGTTTTTTTTTTCATTGTCTTCATCTTCATCACTCGTCTTCTTAACTTTTTCCGGTTTTTATTCTTCTTTGTCTATGTCTTCTTCCTCGTATTTTCTGATTTCTTCATCGACTCTATCTTTTGTTATTTTTCTTCTTCTTCTTCTCATTCTTTTTATTCTTCATCGTCTTCATCTCCTAGAGGTTTTTTTTTTCTTCTTTTTTCCCAGTTTTCTTCGTCGTCTTCTCCCGGTTTTTCTTCTTCCTCTTCATCTACCCACTCATTTTATCGTCTTCAATTTCCTCGATTTCTTATTCTACATGTTAATTCTCTGATACGTGGGACTCGTTATGGAAATATGCTCAATTTCTCGTAGATTAATAATGGGAGACGAAACACCAAAAACTTTGATAGGTGTTGCTTTTTATATCTATTGCATGACATATGAAATTCTCATAATCATTCATTTCGAGAGAACAACAAAAATTGCATGAAATGATTAATGGAAAAACCTTTTTTGTATTCCTTATGTGCTTTTTCTATTGTCTTTCCTTCCGTTTTAGTATAGTAGATGGTTGAAATCAACTTTAGTCGACCCCTCGATTCTTAGGCATCACGATTTCAAATTACATGCATCTTATTCTTTCTACACCTTTGATCCCTTATTATTTGTCTGTTTGGATATCAGGATTACAAACTTAGTTTACTGAGAGTCAAAAAGATCCCCATTATATTAAAAAGAAAAAAAATGCATCAAACACTAAAAATCATATTCTTCACATAAAACAATCTAGTAAAAGCAAATAATTTTTCTTTTCATCTCTTTTTTTTCCGTTCTCACTTATTCTCCTCTATTTTCTTTCCTTTGTTATTGTTTTCATCGCTTTTGTTTTTGTCTTTATTATTGTTGTTGCTGTTCTCTTTCTCTTTCACACACAAATTGAATTCGACTTGCATTTGTTTAAGAGATTTTGAGAACAAAAATTGAAAAGAACGGTGAGACGTTGTTTTCTAATCAGGTTTTCTTATTGGTCACGAAACCGTTGTTTTTTTTACCTCCGCTATTTACTTTCTTTTTGAGGTTTAGACTTTCTAATTGCAATTATCTTTTAATTGAACCAATGTTTTGAAAACTGGACCGGACCGGTGGTCGGACCGGATCCAACCACGAACCGGATCAATTTCCGGATTGGGTTAATGGTAAAAACCAGAAATAGTTGGACCGGTTAAAAACCGGATCGAACTGGCTAAAACCCGAAAACCGGTAACTCATTGAACCAAACTGAATCCGATTTAATAATTTAAAAATAATTTCAAAAAAAAAACAATGTATGGTTTTCTACTTTTCTTTAGGTTTTAAACTCTGTTTTTGAGTTTTTTTCTCTCCAGCTCACGGCTGCATCTCACGTTGAACGATGGAGAAAAATGATTCACAAGTTTTTTCTTTTACCAAATACAAACACAGAATCTCAGTTATCAGTTATTCTCACAACGCTTTGTTCATCAAAAGTATGATATAGCTACACTATTATATTTCGTTGTTGATTTTAGTTTTGAATTAATGAGATATATTTTTAAAAAATATATATGTTACACATTTGATTTGTTACATTTTTTAGATTTTTTCAAACATTATAATTACTAAAGTTTTTTATTTGTTATGACCGATTATATTAGTATTTCAAACATCATAATCATATTCATAGAGAAATATATAAAACCATATGAGATATGTATTATTCTAAAAATATCATCAAACCGGATCGAACCCGATCGGACCATATCAACCCACGACCTAAAACTTTTCCGGTTTGGTCACCGGTCCGATTTTCAAAACCAACATAAAGGTGTGGGTGTAATGTGTGACTGAGACTCTCACCGCCGAGTACATTATAGTCAAGCATCTGCAAAGAAAACCCCAATAAGCAAAAATCGAATAGAGTATTGAAGATTGGAATACCCGTTCAAACCGTCAACGGGATTCATGGAAAAATAAAAAGTAGCATCCTGAAACAAAACAGATTTTTCTTCTTCAAGTAAGATTACTTGCAGCCGAAGTGGTTTTTCTTCTTCTTCCTCTTCTAGAGTTCTCTTCTTCTGCTTCGTTATTATTTCTTCCTATTCATCATCATCATCATCATCTTTACATAAGAATATTTTAATATCATAAATAGAAATCAGATGCAAACATTCAAAATGTTACGATACTATATGAGGCCCGGTGAATACCATCACCATTCTCGTCGTCGCTAGCCTCAATAGCCCTTCGTCTGGTGTGAAAGACCCTGTGCCGGCGAGTTTTCTAGGCCCCTGCTCCGACATGCCGCAAGCCGTAGGTGGTAATAGGGGCGGATCCAGAAATTTATTTAGCATATGACACAAATTTTTCTAACCATAAAAAAATAAAATAAAAATATCAAAGAAAATATAGTACTAATAAAAAAAGTCAATAACTAAAAAAAAATACCAAAACACTTAAAAATATCCTATAAAGTTAATCTACGGTTCTCCATATCTTAAACTTTTTCATCACTGCCTCGTTCGTCACATTATCAAAATGTTCTTTTTTAATAAGACAAACTAGATAATCATTTAAAAATATGTCACTCAATCACTCATTCGGTTGCGTAAAGTAGTCTTCACTATATTCATCGCAGAGGGAAAAAAATAATGGTGGCTAGGTTAAATATAATTGTGTTTCTAATTTATGTGCTCATGGACTTTAAACTTCTAAATTTATTTATTTTGTTCTTTGTTTGATTTATATATATGGACTAACTTGTTTATTAACAATATTTTTGATCTTTATAAACCAAATTTAGGAAAGCCCAATAAAAATGATTTGACATATTTGGGCATGTGCCACAAAAATCAAATTTAGGATGTGGCACGTTTTGGCTTATGTATATTAAGCTTAATTTTTTTTTTTTTTTAAACAGCATGTGGCAGGTGCCCTTATGTCTATAAGGTACATCCGCCAGTCAGCTCCTGCGTCCGTTTTCAATGGGCCTAGAGTAGTTGGGCTGGTTTCATAATTTGAGTCCAACAAGAACTGCTAATTATCTGGTCTGTGACCGGTCATCTCTTGCATTTGGGAGAGACCCTTACCACTGTCTTCCTCTTTTGGGGATAGATATGTACAATTTTCCTCTCTTTCCAGAGAGAGTTCGCTACCATCTCCATATCCTCCGCCGTTGGTTCCGTTTGATGCGCTACCGGCCTAGAACCCTTACTCCTGGGAGCAATTTTGCCCGTTCCACTTTATTTCGCCAACCTCAGACTCTCTCCTTGTTGAGTCTCACGCTTCCATAACCATAAGCTCTGTCCATCTAGAGTTTCCAGTCCTATTCCTCGTCGGCGAAGGGACATCGGGACATTCTGTTCCCATCGATTTCATTCCGATCTTGATCCGGTGTTGTAAAATTTTGGGCGTGGCCCACACTATGTCCGTAACGAGTTGTGACCCTATTTTTCTACATCCAAAGATGCTCGGTTACGTGTTAACGTCTTCTTCCCTTTGGGAGAGGTTTTGGTTACCCTTCTTTGTCTCCATGAGAGACGGTTTCCCTCCGGTTTCATCACCGAGTAATTCCTGCAATCTTTGCGTAGCGGCCTGTACGGGGCAGAAGAAGCATCCGAATTCGTTTTTTACGAATCCTAGAGGTAGAAGTTGCTCTTCAACGTCACATTGTAAAGTGACTAAGGTTTACCCCTCCAACTCTGTCGGGAAATCTTCAGCGACGCAACTGTGCTTTGGTTCGGTTTCGCTGTCAGTCTTCTTTGAAGATTTTACTGAAGATCTATCTGTTTATTGCTTTATCGTTTTTAAGATGCTTTGTAGTAACCGAAGAGGATGTTTAATTCCCTCTTTAATTTGTAGTTTGGAAGTTTAATTAAGCGTTTGAACAAAAAAAAAATATGAGGACCAACGATTCTATCATTCAAAATAACACAGAGATACCAAGCAATATATATAGTCTAAGGGATTAGGTTTTTTTTATTAATTACATTGGCTATGGCCGCATAAAAAATAATTAGGTTTAGCCGCAAATAACTATACCTAATGGATCATTAAAATTAGATTTAAAAAATAATTAAGGCTTTTCATTAAGAGTAATTAGGTACTCCCTCCGTTTCACAAAGAGTGTCATTTTGACTCTTCTTTTTTGTTTCACAAAGAGTATCACTTTATGTTTTCAATACAACTTTTTAAACTAAATCTCAGTTTTATCCCTACTATTTTAATTAGAAAGAGAAACTGATTTAGTGTATTAATAAATGGCATAAAAGAGATTTACAAGTTTTTCTTAATTTGTGTGAAAAATGTCAGAATGACACTCTTTGTGAAACAGAGGGAGTAATATTTAGTGAGATTGAATGAGAGAGCTCCCTTCACCAAAATCACTTCGCAAATATAGATATAGATTTCAGTAAACTTATTTCTTGTTTTAGAAAAAAAAAAACTTATTTCTTGTTTTGAAGTATTAGGTTTTTTTTTTGTTGTTGTTGGGTTTTCGTGTTGAACACGACTTTTTGTGTTCAATGAGTTATGTGTAGGGCTGTCCAATCCGGTAAAACCGAACCAAACCGAACCGAATCAAACCGAAATAGAACATATGGTTGGAATATGGATATACTATATTAACCGTACATATGTAATAATTTCAAAACCGTAGGATGCGGATATGGTTTGGATATTAACCGATAAAACCGAAAAAACCGATTAATTTTAAATCATAATATAATAGTATATAATATAATTTAATAATATATACTATATATTAAGTATGTAAATTATGTAACCCTGAAAACGTAATGTCTAAACAAATTTTAAAATAAAACAACATAATTAACCTATCTTAAATATTAAGAATGAAAAAAACAATTTTATATGGAACCATAATAAAGATATGAACACTAAATCATTAACTGAGTCATAAAAACTATGATTCATATAAAATTTTAGGGGTGGGCGTTCGGATTATTCGGATACAATCGGGTCAGATCTTTCGGGTATCGGATCTTCGGGTATAGAGAGATGGGATCCATTCGGATATTTATAATTTTTGGATCGGGTACGGGTCGGTTCTAATCGGGTTCGGGTCGGTTCCGGGTATCCGAATCACTCAAAATTTATTTAAATATTTTTTTACAAAAACTCAAATATTTTATATATTTCAGTTATTTGGTTGAATTTTGCTCAAAAAAATTATTTTTAAAAATATAACTAGAAATTTTTCGTTATTTTGATTATTTTAGTCTAAAATTATCTAATATATTTGATTTATAATTATAATTTTAAATATTTTAGTTATTCGAGTTTAACTATAAATAATATTTTTAGGTATATAATTTTATTTCGGATATTTCGGATACCCATTCGGTTCTCGGTTCGGTCCAAGTTCGGGTCCGGTTCTTCGGATATAGAAGCGTAGGACCCATTTGGATTATTACGTTAGTTCCGGTTCGGTTCGATACCTTTTAATTCGGTTCAGTTCGGTTCGGTTCTTCGGGTCCGGTTAAAATGTCCATGCCTATAAAATTTGTTACTATTTCTAATTTTCTATACAAAAAACCAAAATTCACATTATACCAAATAAAACTTTTAGTTTTTGGTTAAAAACCGAATAAACCGAAAACCGAAGATATCCAAATCGAACCAAATCAAACTAGATATGGTATTGAAATGATAGCTATTTTTTACTAATCGAAAAACCAAAAAACCAAAAATAACAAACCGAAACCGAAACGATATCCAAATTGCACAGCGCTAGTTATGTGGTCTTTGTGTCTTTTTCGTTTTTGTCTTAGCGTTTTACCGAGTCTTTCTACTTTAAATAGACTCTTCGTCTAGTCTTTGTTTCTCAGCCTTTGTTTTGATAAATCAATAAAAACCCAAAAAGAGGAAATTCAGATTTCCCAAATATTTTTTTTGTGCAAAGCCCTGAGAGGAGACATTATAGCCGTAAGCGAAATCTATTCGACTAAGTCTAAATCCAAGTTTGTTTAAGAGTTTCCGCTTTCCATCATTTGTATTTTGTCCATGGTGTTTTTGATTATCGAATCAAATTAGACCTTTGAGTTTTTCTTTCTCTCTTGAATATCGGTATTCTGACGAAATCAACAATCTTCAGAGACAATCTTCCGTGTTCGACTATTCTTTGAATCAACGAACATTGGTTCTATTTACGGTTACGGAGATCAGTTCTGGTTCCAGATTTCTCTCGCTCAGCGACTCGATCAGAGCAATGGTCTCAGTATTATCGTTAGTGTTTATATTGGCTGGCTTAAAGTTTGTTTATGAAACTTAAGGAATCTATGAGAGAAATTTTCATAGATTTATTATCGTGTAATTTTGGGTATCTGTGAATGAAGGTTTTTCCGCAGACACTATTTCATGAATCTGCAAATTAGGTTTTTTTTTGCAGATCCATAATCGTGATTGAATTTTGATTTGTTTTTCTAAGCAAAAAACAATGATGGTTTTATATAAGATGCAAGATGGGATTTAGATATCACCACAGTGACTTTATCCTATAATGATTTGTGAATAAAACCATACTTAAATCGACTGAGAACGAGAGGTATTGGAGTTGACGTTCTGTTTCAATGCACCACCGCGAAACAGTTGCTATCTCTCGCTTCTATTCCTGCACCAACTCAAGGGTTTAACAATACTTTGGAAGAGAATCTAGCGCATTGTTTTGACCTGATGGAGGATGCATCTGTTCCTGAGAGGATTCGTTGTTCCACTCCCTGGATAATCTGGAGCACATGGAAAAATCGAAATGCAATACTCCTTGCAGATACTCAGGAACCTCTTGACACGATAGCATCTCGGGCATCAGAAGAAGCAGATATATGGACAAAGCTTAACAATACAGCATCTAATCCGGAACAAAGCAGAGGAAACAAACATCTAAATTCACTTCGATGGCAGCCACCCATTGCAGGTATGACCAGATGCAATTTGAATGCCAATTGGAGAAACCCAATTCTACATAGTGGAGGTGCTTGGATTGCTCGGGACCACACTGGTACGGTTCTCTTTCACGCTAGGGAAGGTTTCACCAGATCACCAAATAGACTGGTAGCTGAACTACGATGTTGTATATGGGTCCTACAGAAGTACAGAGCATCAAAGACCTACGGCTGCAGGATGTGCTAATAGTCTCAGACTCGCATGAAGCATTAGACGTAATCTCCAAGCCTCTCGAATGGCCCAGATATAGAGCTCTCACCTCGCAAATCCATCTTCTACAAAACAGTTTTGAGAGATGCAACTTTGAGGTCGAGACTCCAAGCGCGAACAGAGTAGCCCGCGAGATATCCAAAAGTGTAACTCGAGAGGGCAGATTTCAATCCTATATCGCTAGAGGCGGACCATCTTGGTTGCACGATCAGATCAGACAAGAAGCCCACATGAACTTGTAATTGTCCTTCCCTTAGGATAGTCTCGGTGGCTCTTAGAAGTTTTATTTCTTCTTTCTTCGTTGTATTTTTAATACTTGGCTATACCTTTACATCAATCCACATCGAGACGTTTAAAAAAATAAAATAAATATTTGATATATCTATGTATTAAATAGTTACCCACATGTAGACTATGAAACATGAGATATGATCAAATAATTAATAGAGTTTTGTATATGTGTTGATTAAGTATATCTACAGATAACTTAGTCTATGTAATCCAATACATCACTCATAAATGTTTTCGAATGGTATGACTTAAGATGAGATTATGGTGACTGCCCACAGGAACGCCATATTTTCTTTTCATATGCATTCAATAAACGTTGTGTTGATTATGGTTTGAAGTCTAATTCAAAACTTGTTGTATCTCTAAGAGATGTAGTATCTTTCTGCTTATTGTCATTAACTGTTCAACTCCTCGTTAAAACCAACTTACTCATAATGAAAGGAGAAGGTTGAGTTTACATTAGGATTACTAGATATATGTTTGTCCCCTTTGTAATAAGGAACCAATTTCACTAAACTAGTACTGAGGATGTAAAGGTTCTCATAAATCTTGAGATAAATTAAAATGTTTGAGCATCATGCTCTTAAGGATGACAATGTTTAGCAAATTCTAAAGGTTTTCTTCCGAAAGCCGAAAAAGCTTTAGAATTATCGAAACTCTATAGAAGAACGATTTAAGAGTGCAAACAAACCATTATATGATTCTAATGGCACATCTTATGATCATGAAAGATGGTGGCAAATAGTCTATGCATGAACAATGCTTTAAGAAAGACCAGCCTAGCTACTAAGCTAAATAATTAGGAATGAGTGTGGACAGATTCATTTCTTGTCCAAATTATCCTTAATTGATTACCCTCTTAAGTCTGGACCATTCCAAATTCATTACAACGTCATTAATGAATAACAGACGTTGGGTGAATCGACTAATAGTGGTACAAGAGAAAACTAAGCTTAGTTTGAAGGTATTAGAGTTGTCCATTATGTACAAGAAGTTGGACCTAAAGCTAGAAAATGGCATTAAGTAAACCATGAAAGCGCATTATCCAGAATTAAAGACTTTAATCCACTTATTAAGAAGAAAATGGCAAAGAAAGATAACGTATAAAAAACTTTACAAAAAGGTTTGTAGAATTTTACTAAGATTGCCATAAAGATTAGAATGATTTAGAACGAAAAGAAACTTGTGGGTTACATAAGGTATTTCGAATCAAATCTTCGTATGTTTCTTCTTAAATTTTTGATTGATTAATAGCAGTGCTTCTACACATGTCTTATATTTCATGCATGAAGTTCTTATAATTAACAACTCAAGTGAAACTACTAATATAAGGGAAATCGAGACAATGTGTCAGTTGAATTATTGACATATTATCTCATTATGGATAGTGGATTTCGTCATGATTAATTTCAAGACACTATATTCCATATATTTCCTAGAATTTAGTTTCCGTCAGCAAACTTGATTAGTTGTTATTTTTATATTGACTTAAGGAGATATTTATTTCAATGTTATTCTGAATCCTAATCGGATTGGTTCTAGAATATTTGTTGATGGCCTATCATGTTAAACATTGGCTGATCAAGATTTTGAAGCACATCTCACCATGCATGTTATAAATGGACTCAATTGTCAACATGTGCTAATGATTTCATATTTCTTGTGGCATAAAAGACTCGAACACATTTCTAGTGAAAGAATCAAAAGATTTGAAAAAGATGGAGTCATTCCGAATCTTGATTTTACCAATATTAAAGCGTGTGCATACTGCATTAAGGGTAAGCAAACTAGACACACTAAAAGAAGAGCCACAAGAAGTACACATCTTCTTGAAATCATACATACATATATTTGTGGACCTTTTGACATTCCAACTTTAGAGATTAAAAGTACTTCATTATCTCTATTGGTGTTCACATTATTGTTATTTCTCTCTATTACATGAAAGGTCTCATTGTATGAATGCTGTAAAAGTGATCATCATTGAAGTAGAGAGACAATTAGATAGAAATGTGAAAAAAAAAATTATTAGGTCAAATAGAGATGATGAATTTTATGGCAGTTATGATGAAACAAGACAACATCTTGGATCTTTTGCCAGACTTCTCTAGAAATTATGGATCGTTTTCAATTACACAACGCCATGAACTCCATGGCAGAATGGTGTAGCTGAAAGGCATACTCGTACTTATACGAGAATAGTTGAAACCATTAATGTCAGATTTTATGAGAATGGCGAGATTAGTGGGAGTGATAAAGTTCAAAATATGATCATTCAGGAAATTAGGGTTAATATTGCTTCACTCTCAGTTTTGAATGTTGGGAATCCTTCTATTATTGAACCATTAAACAACAATGAGGAAAACCTAATGAATGATCATCCACTTCATGATGAAAATATCGCTAATAATGATCTTGAAGCACAAGAGGAAATAGCATTAAGAAGATCATCTCGTCCGAGAATATCTGCTATTTCCAATGACTATATGCTTTATCAAGTAGAATCCAAAAAAGGGATATTCAAGATCTGATTTCTAATTCACAAGCCATTAAAGATGCTAATTCTTATAAATGGATTGATGCCATGAAAGAGGAAATAAAACCGTTAACTAGAAATAAAGTTTGGAATGTTGTTTAATTGCCTAAAGGACACAAAGCAATCAGGTGTATGTGGATCTTTAAGACCAAACTCGACTATAATAGCAATATGAACGATATAAAGCCAGACTTGTAGCTAAAGATTTTAATCAAAAATACGGCATCGATTATAATAAGAACTTTTCACTTGTGTCGAGAAAAGACTACCTCATAATTATCGTGGCATTATTAGCTCATAATGATCTCGAGTTACTTTAAAAGTATGTGAGAACTGCCTTTCTTTATGGAGACTTAGAAAACAAAGTCTATAGGTGTCAACGTAAAGGTTTCATAATCGAAGTCGAAGGTTAGTGTGACATGGTGTGCAAATTGAAAAGAAATCAGTATATGGACTCAAACAACCTTCGAGGCAATGATTTTCAAAAGTTTGATGAAACTATTACGAAATTCGGTTTCAAAGAAAACATTATAGATCATTGTATGTACCTCAAGATCAGTGGGAGTATGTTCATATATCTGGTATTGTATGATGATGATATCTTATTGGCTAACAATGATCATGATTTATTACTGAGAATAAAAGTATCTTTCAAAGAAATTTTAAATTAAAGATATGAATGAGACATCTTATGTGAAAAGAATTTAATTATTCTATGATAGATCACTTATACTTTAAGAGTGTCTCAGAAAGCATATACTATAACAGTTCTTGAGAGAGTTGTCATAACGATTCATTCTTCTAGTATTGGTAAATTCCAAATAAGATTTTGAGATACTTAAAGAAAACAAGTAAGTACATGTTCACATACAGGAAATCAACATATCCACAGATGGTTGAAGTTTTCTAACTCAGATTTTAGTGGATATCATGGTTCTAGGCACTACACTCTTGGTTGTGTGTATCTCATTAGCAGAAGCATAGACACCACATTATGGAAAATCTTATGGTTGTAGTTGGTTCATATATCCACTAAGGAAGCTGGAAATGTGGCCATTTTGAGGCTTCTCTTACATATATAAGTTTGCAGAAATGTCTTTGAGTTTGAGACGTTGAGTCTTAACTCTTTATGTGACAATAAAAGCTGCAATCTTTTCTCTAAGTAAGACATGATATCTAAAAGATCTAATTATATGGATATTAAGGTTAAATATATGTCGTTAAAGCAAGATTGTAAAAGAGAAAAATTTGTCATTGTACAAATAGGTCCTAAAGTTATGATTGCAGACATATTCACGAAAGCAGTATCTCCTAAAGACTTTATGAAGCATGCTGAAAGTATGAGTCTTGAGGATAACTCTTATTTATGTTGTATGTTTGAGCTCTTTAATGGCTTTTACATCTTTTGTCTATTGTGTTTCCAAAGTGTACACAAATTATTGTTTGTTGGAATTATGATAACAAAATGTGTCTTTACAGACATAAAAGGGACCATTATGATAACTCGTACTTATGTTTATGGTCTAGCTATGAAGGTAGTCAATGAAGTAGTACACGGAAGGGATCATGTTGCAAAATGATATGCGACCACCATGACTTTCATTGATTACTAGATTAGCGAAGACACTAATGATGACCAAATAAAATAAAGATATAGCATATTATGCCGACCTATGATCCAATAGAAATTTTTAATGCATTGTACTAACGACCAAGTGGGAGAATGTAAGAAAAATATATTGAAAGAAATATATTTATCCCTAATTATGTGGTCTTATAGTTAAATGCTTTCTATTGGGATGCTATACATTAAGAACATTTGGTAACCAATAAAATTGGAGATTAAAGGAGTTTAAATTCCTAATGAATTTAGGACAAGTGGTTAAGAGACTAGTAACTTGAAGAGATGTTTTAACACATGATAAAAACATGTTGCTTAGGCATTAAGGATACATCTCCCTTAGACATTCATCTCCCTTGAATGCCTTAGTCTCCAAGTTTCTATTACACTTGTCACTAATGCATTCAATCTCATGGATGGTTGAGATTGAATCCAAACCAAACTTTAATGAGGAATGAGGTCCTCTTCCCCTCCTATAAATAGTTGTCTTTGCTCCATCACAAAGACACATCAAGATTAACAAAACAACACCTAAAAGAGAAATTTTATAGGAAAGGGGAGAGAAGCCTTAGTTTCCTATTAAAGATCAATTGTTCATCTTCAAGTCAAGAAACTATTCAAGAGAGCTTCACTCCACTACAATGAATGAAGGTATTTCTATTACTTTTCTTTATGATTCTATTATATGATTAAAATAGATGTTTAAACATCTTAGGGTTCATGTAAATTATGCTTACAATGTCTATGTTACTCGACTTTTTTTTTTAAGCTTGTTATCAAATTCCATAACTTGAATGGAGAGTTTGCCTTACCATGGCAATAACAGGACCAGAGCTAAGGAAGTCACACAAGCCATTGAAGAAAGGTATCTCCTTAAGATCAGATAACGACTTTGATACCAACAAGCTTGAAGCCTTTGCGAGAAATGATTTCTGATATATGGTGATTCAATGAGATAAGATTTGGACATATGAATAAGAAACTACACATATATCTGGTGATTCAATCGAGAAACGATTTCTGATATATGATGCTTTTTTTTCTTTTCTTCTAAATTATCGTTGTCCTCGTTGTACTCCATCAGGCTTGATAGCAATGAAGGTGCGTTCCATCTGATTTAGACAGAAGAGCTTCAGCGATGAAGAACATAAAGACGATGCACAAAATGGATGATTATTACTACCTCAGAGGAAAGTCGGCTATTTCATGCCTGAAGTATAGGCAGATGTTAAATGTATACTTGAACTATACTACTGTGCTAATTTATACCTCAAGTTAATAAAAATTTAAATTTCATACATGATCTTCCATTTTTGTGCTTAATCATACAATCGAGTTTACGGTGTTAACGAACTGTTATCTCTTGTCGACGTAGATGTCATATATGACACGATGTAGTCTGATATGAAATACAGATCCATTGTCAAATACCGAAACGACGCCGTTTTGTGCAAAACACACACTTAAGTCACAAAACGACGTCATTTTATTATGTGTCTTTTTTTCTTCTTCTAACCCTCGAAGTTCTCGACGAGACAAATAGTTTTGTTGAAGAAAGAGAATTTCAAATCTCAGACCGTGACAAACATACTCTTGCTCTATTCGGTGTAGCGATCGTTGCTTACGACGAGGCGGAATTAGGTGGAAAACAAATGAGACTTAAAATTGAGATCTTGTTTCGTCGAGAGCGTCAAGAGTTTGAAAAAAAGAGAAAACACATAATAAAACGACGTCGTTTTGTGAACTAAGTGTGCGTTTTAAAAAAAACGATCTCATTTTGGTGTTTGACAATGAATATGGATTTCATATCAGATAAAATTGTTTCATATGTGGCATCCACGTCGACAAGATATAATAGTACGTTAACTGCGTAAACTCGATTGTATGATTAAGCACAAAAATTGAAGATCAGATATGAAATTTTAATTAATATTAACTTGGGATAGAAATTAGCACAGTAGTATAGTTCATGTATATATTTAACATCTGCATATACTTGAGGCATAAAATGGCCAATTTTCCGCACCTCAGATGCACAAAACATGAGTCAATACTTTCACCACAACATGATTTACGAATAAGAAAACATTAGATTTTAGAGCTAATTTGACTAGCAACTTAGGTATGAGATCCCAAATTCAGATTGTTGCTCTTCGCAATTACAGAGCATAATCCTCTAACTCCAAAGAAATGAATCCTTCAGATCAAATCATCACTGAAATGAATATTTCTCTCTTTATTATTGATATGGAATCTTCAATTATTATTCCGTGTTCGGTTATCCTTTGAATCATCGAACATTGAATATGTTGTGTTGACAATCGAAGTGTGTGCGACAAGCAACATTAGTTATTGAGCTGAACCGGTTTGGTTAGGCTCGTTGGTACAAAGATCAATGGTGGTTAATTTGGTTGTGGTTTAGTGGGCTCAAGTTGTACCGGTCTTGCTCTATCAATAAGAGTGGAGTGAGAAGGGGAGAGTTTTGCTATGAGTTAGAGGAAGAGTGGATGAGATCAGAGAGAGAGAGAGTATTAGGATACGATCCGATCAAATCGTATCCCTTGTGTTTTGCTGATCACACAAATGATTTATTCCCTTTCCTTTGTAGTCTCAATGTATAGTTATTGTCAATGTCATAAAATCAGGAAAGTTGATTTGTGTAACTATGTATATATCATTGTAATAGCTCTCTGTCAAGATCATTCAGAAAGTTATAGAAATCCCTTATTCTGTTCTTCTTTATGGTATCAGAGCACTGACCATTTTTTTTTCTCTCTACGAAATTACAAAACTCTTTCTGCAATCTCTTGAAAACATTTAAAAACGTCTGCTACGAACAACAATTCGAACTCGATTGACAACTGTAAGTTTATGGGCCTCATCCAATTTATTCTTTGGCCCATATTAGAAGTCAAGACATGGACTAGGAATTGGGCAAATATCTTCAAAGCCCAATAGCAAATACAACGTGAACAAAGTCGGCTACGGTGTGTTACTTAAGATGTCGAGTGCAAGACATAAGACCTAACACAAAATAGGCAGAGAAGCGCCGTGAATCAAAGAAGTGTAGTACAAGCAAGAGAAACAGAGAGGGAGAGAGCAATTGAGAGAGAAGAGAGTAAAGAGAATCCAAGAGAGCAACCGAGAGAAGTTCGAGTCTTCTTTGTCGTGTGTTGTGAGATTCTAAGTCTTCTTCTTCTTTTTGCTCTGATCTGTACGTCTTGTACCTGTATACAAAGAAAGCGCCAGTTAGTGCGTTTGTATAATTCTTTGATTGATAGTGGAAGTTGTGGGAGGCGGTTCCCACCGGAGACGTACCAGTTAGAGGCCGGGAACTCGGTGATCAAACTCTTGTGTTCTTTCTAGTTTTCCCAAGTATCTACAAGTTCATATCTAAGCACTAGTTCGAAGTAAAAACCCTAACAAGTGGTATCAGAGCGCAAGGTTGGAGCGCAAGTGCTAGGAGATATGGAACCTACACCGGGAAATTTCCATATGGATAAGTTTGATAGTAAAGGAGATTTTGGTATGTGGAAATACAAACTTCTCGGTCAGCTTGATATTCAAGGTCTTCTCGATGTTGTGTCAGATGACTACACAGTCATGACACACACTGGGAAAGCAGTCATGACACACACTGGGAAAGCAGAAGACGGTACATCAGCAATGATGGTTGATCCTAGAAAGATGGAAAGGGATCGAAGAGTACGAAGCTTACTCGGAACATGTCTCACTGACTTGATCTTAAGGAAGATCATGCATGAGCCTACTGCCTTAGGACAATGGAAGGCTTTAGAGAAGAATTACCAGAAGAAGTCTCTACCAAACAGGATCTACTTGAAGAAACAATTTTCTTGTTACAAGATGGAAGAAGGAAAGTCAATAGAAGAGAATGTTGATGTGTTCTTAAAGTTGATTGCAGATTTGGCAAGTCTAAAAGTGACTATATCGGATGAAGATCAAGCGATACAGTTGTTATCAGGATTACCACCCGTGTATGACCAGCTTACTCACACCCTTCAATATGGAGCAGGGAAGGAGACACTCACGGTGGATGAAGTTGTCACTTCAGCTTATTCCAAAGAAGCTGAACTCAAGGAGAAGGGGTTACTTTACAAAAGTAGTGCAGTAGCTGAAGGTTTGTATGTGGAATCAAGGGGCAGATCTGATTCAAAAGGAAGTTCTAAAAACCGAGGCAGATCTAAGTCTAAGAAAAGGTTTGATAAAGACAACACAGGTTGTTTTATTTGTGGATCAGAAGATCACTAGAAAAGAGAATGTCCAGAAAGAAAGAAACCTCCAAATTCTGCAAATATTGCAACAAAAACTAAGGAGCCTATGGTGTTAAGCGTCAGCACTCGAGACACGATGAAAAAATGGGTTATGGACTCAGGCTGTTCATATCACAATACACCAGACAAAGAAGTCTTGTTTGACTTCAAGGAGCTCAATGGTGGTAAGGTGCTAATGGCTAACAACACTCACGCTGACATCAAAGGAATTGGGAAAATCAGAATTCAGAATCTAGACGGTTCGGAAGTAATACTCACGGATGTAAAATACATGCCGGAGGTGAGTAGAAATCTGATTTCATATGGGATGTTATAAAAGTCAGGTTGCAAATATTCAGGAAGTAATTTCATGGTGCACTTCTACAAAGATAAGAAGAGAGCAATATCTGGAAAATACAAAGATGGTTTGTATTATCTTCAAGGGATAGTTGCTAAGAATGTGGAGAGCGTTTTTGGAGTTGAGAAAGAAATCAGAAAGGATAAGTCAAAGAAGGTGACTTTCAGTCAGAATCTGATTCAGGGACCAACTCCTTATGGTTTTGAAACAGAAAGTACATCAGCTCAAGGTGGAGACTCTTTCTCATCAGAAGAAATCGAGTTTAAGAAGAGCAGTGAAGAATCTGGGACAGAATCTTCACAAGATGATTACTTGGAAAGTAAGAAACGGAAGCTTTGGAAGAGTGATGCAAAAGAGGAGAGTTTAAACAGAGAACCTAAGATGGAAGACTTGGGTAAAGTTTCAAATATATTGGGAATGGGGATCTTCAGAGATAGAGCTAAGGAAGACACAACTCTATCTAAGATTCACACCAATAAAGATCAAGCGGGTTTTGTAAGTAAAGCAGTACCTGGATGCTAAGCCGTTAAAGGTGTACGTGAGGAAGAAGAGAGGGGATATAGAAGAGGAAGTCAAGAGAAGCGGAGCTGAGTTGGACAACAAAGACCATTGACTACTGCTGACGTGGATAAAAGTCAATATTGGTTGTTACGGTTTGTATATAGAGTCGTCTTCTTTACGTTTAGGATTTTATCCAGAAATTGGGAAACACGGGTCATAGGGAGAGAATCTCTGTGAATTGGGAATCGTTGAGAGATTGTTCTCGCGATTGTGTTCCGTTGATCGTCATCGGAGAATCTCCGTCACGCATCAATCTTGTATTCGTTCTTTTAAGGAAATAAACGGGTACTTCTCTTAACAAATTGGTGCGGCGAGCCGTCGGATTCGCGAGATTCAGTGATGGCGAGAGTTGAGGAATTACAAGGAAATTTGGAGGAACTAAATCAAACGGTGGAGGCGATACGCGGTGGTTGGGAAAGGTTGACGACGGGACATACGGAAATCACCGGGAGATTGAATACGATAGACAAAACCATGTTGTTGTTGTCGCAAACCCTAGGGCGAATCGAGGCGCATCAATTTTCCGAGAAAGCTCAAGGGAAATCGGTCGCGACATCTTCGGGTACGGCGAATGAGGTCAGTCCTTCGGATTCTGATAACAATCCAGTAAACGTGGAACTAGGTTATCGGGGAATCAATAGTGTCTTAGAGAACAGATCTGGCTTGCTGAAAAAAATTGAGTTACCAATTTTGGATGGTACGGGTCCTTATAGTTGGATAACTATGGCGGAGAGATTTTTCCGATTGGGAAACTATACGGATACAGATCGTCTGGATTTGTTGTCGGTTAGTCTGCAAGGTCCGGCACTGAATTGGTTCAACAGAGAAGTAGAACAGAAGCCATTCAGAGATTGGGCGGAGTTTAAACGCAGAATGATCGCAAGATTCAGCATGAAAGTAGAAGAGAATCCAGGGAAGCGTCTATTCAGCATGAAACAAACAGGCTCAATTGCAGATTATGTTAATGAGTTTGAAGAACTCTCAACAATAGTTAAAGGAGTGGATGAAGCAAACCTGGAACATGTCTTTTACATTGGCTTAAAACCAGAAATGCAAGAGGTGATAAAGATGAAGAAACCTCAAGAATTAACAGAGCACTTTGAAGAAGTGATTTCAATGGAGGATAGTGCTTTCTGTAAATCCATGGCTGAAGCAACAAATATCTCTCAAGGGAAACGTTCATCAACTTATGTTCCATTGAGATCATCTTCAGTTTATAATTCACAGAGAGCATGGCAATCACCGAGTTCACAAGCTGATTCGTCAAAAGCTGGATTTAGAAATGCAGATCAATATTCAGGATCCAAAACAAATATGTCTGATAAACAGCCTTGGAAGACTCAGATTGCAGGACAAGTTGTAAATAGACAGAAGTTGAGCCCAGCTGAGTATGCAGAGAAAAGGAGATTGGGATTGTGTTATCAATGTCCAGAGAAATGGTCAAAATCACATAAATGCCAGAACATAGAGCTGCAGGTTTATACAGTGATTAATGGATGCGAGATTGAGCTGTCAAAACCAGAATGGGTTGATACTTTTGAAGATACAGAAGGCGTGGTTACTGAACTCATGGAGCTTTCGTTGTTCTCATTTTTGGGTTTAGACTCGCAAACAACAACAAAAATGTGGGGTTCGATTGGTAATGTTGATGTGGTGGTGATGTTGGATAGTGGAGCTACTCATAACTTCATCGATCCATCAATTCTGCAGAAAACAAAATTGTCTCCAGTGAGAGATAAAAAGCTGGAAATTTTGTTGGGCACAGGAATCAAGGTGAATGGTTCCGGGATTTGTAAGGATGTGCAGTTGACACTACAAACCATGGACTATACAGCGGATTTTATAGTCTTGGAATTAGGCAATGCAGACATCATTTTGGGAGTGCAGTGGCTACGTACATTGGGAAAGTGTCAAGTAGATTGGGAGAATCACGAATTTTCCTTTGTGTATAAAGGTCAGAGAGTTATTTTGTATGGTGATCCAGCTTTGCATCAACGTGGCAGCTCTCTTAAAGCAATACAACCTGTGAGTTGGACGCCACATTTTGGGTTTGATATTGAACTGTTAAATACAGGGCCACCAGAAGAAATTCTTCTTATCCCAGAACAGATTGAACACTTATTGGACGAGTATATGAAAGTTTTTGCAGAGCCTACTCAGTTGCCTCCTCTTAGGGAAAGAGAACATGCTATAAATTTGATAACAGGCGCTGGACCAATAAGTGTCAGACCTTATCGCTATCCTCATGCGTATAAGGAAGAGATGGAGAAACTAGTTTCTCAAATGTTAGAAGCGGGTACAATTCGACCAAGTAGAAGCCCTTATTCAAGCCCAGTTCTGTTAGTGAAGAAGAAGGATGCAAGTTGGAGGTTTTGCATCGACTACAAAGCCTTGAACAAGGTGACAATTCCGGATAAGTTCCCTATTCCGGTTATTGATCAGCTTCTAGATGAGCTACATGGAGCGCATATATTCTCAAAGTTAGATCTAAGGGCTGGTTACCATCAGATTAGGATGCTGGAAAGGGATATCGAGAAAACAGCTTTCCGAACATCTAATGGCCATTATGAATTTTTGGTCATGCCCTTTGGTTTAACAAATGCCCCTGCTACATTTCAAGCACTCATGAATGAGCTCTTTCGACCATTCTTGGGACGATTTGTATTGGTATTTTTTGATGACATTTTGATCTTCAGTGCAATATTGGAAGACCAAGTTCATCATTTGCAAACAGTTTTGGAGATTTTTGTGCAAAACAAATTGTTTGCTAATAAGAAGAAGTGTCTGTTCGGCCAGTCTCAAGTGGAATACCTGGGCCATGTTATTTCTCAAGAAGGTGTAGCCACTGATCCGGCTAAGACAGAAGCAATGAGAAATTGGCCAGTACCAAAGACAGTGAAAGAACTGCGTGGGTTTCTCGGTTTGACTGGGTATTACAGAAAGTTTGTTAAAGGGTATGGTTCTATTGCTAGACCTTTGACGGATCTACTGAAAACAGATCAGTTAGAATGGTCTGCGAGAACTCAAAAAGCTTTTGAAATCTTGAAGGAAGCTATGCTTACTGCTCAAGTTCTGGCACTGCCGAATTTAGACGAAATCTTCATCGTGGAATCAGATGCATCTGGTTACGGTTTGGGTGCAGTGTTGATGCAGCAACAGAGACCAATAGCATACTTCAGTTCTGGACTGTCAGACAGAGACCAAGTCAGGCCAATTTATGAAAGGGAATTGATGGCAATTGTGTTGTCTATTCAAAAGTGGCGTCACTATCTGTTGGGCAGAAAATTTATAGTCCACACGGACCAGAAGAGTCTGAAATTTCTATTGGAGCAAAGAGAAGTTTCCTTGGAATATCAGAGATGGCTGACAAAGTTGTTGGGTTACGATTTTGATATTGTGTATAAACCTGGGGTGGAAAACAAAGCAGCGGATGGACTGTCTAGAATTGTGCCAGATTCCTCAGGTCTTACTGCTACTGAATTCTCAGCGTTAACAGTGCCTACTAGCTTACAAATGCAAGATATTCTGAAAGAGATCGAGAATGATGATCAGATTCAGGAAGTATATCGAAGGGTTCTTGCAGGGACAGAACCTAGAAAAGGGTATTCACTGGTAGATGGGAAGCTGATGTATAACGACAGATTAGTGATTCCACACACTTCGACTTACATTCTGTTGATACTGAACGAATATCATGACGGTTTACTGGGTGGTCATTCAGGGGTCTTAAAAACACTAAGGAGAGTGCAGAGAGTGTTTTATTGGAGGAAGATGACCAAGGACATTCAAACTTATGTGGCTGAGTGTGATGTATGCCAGCGACATAAGTATTCAACGCTGTCACCGGCTGGTTTGTTACAACCGCTACCGATTCCAGACAGAATTTGGGAGGCTATTTCAATGGATTTCATTGAGGGTCTGCCATTATCTCAGGGCGCGAATGTCATTTTTGTGGTAGTTGATAGGCTGAGTAAATATGCTCACTTTGTGAAGCTCAGACATCCTTTTACTGCAGCAGAGGTAGCACAAAAATTCATTCAAGAGATAGTCAAGTTACATGGTTTTCCCTTATCCATTATTTCTGACCGAGATAAAATCTTCCTAAGCTCATTTTGGAAAGAATTGTTTCGACAAGCTGGGACGAAACTGAAGTACAGCACAGCTTATCACCCACAATCGGACGGACAGACAGAAGTGTTGAATCGATGTCTGGAAACATATTTGAGGTGTTTTGCATCTTCTCACCCAAAGTCGTGGGGCAAGTTTCTGACATGGGCTGAACTTTGGTATAACACAAGCTATCATACGGCGATTGGAGCAACTCCTTTTAAAGTGGTTTATGGCCGAGAACCACCTGATCTGTTGAAGTTTGAAGAAGGGTCCACAACTAACTTTGAGTTAGAATCTATGTTGAAGGAACGTGATGCAATGTTAGTACGCCTCAAAGAGCATTTGGTGGTGGCTCAGGCTAGAATGAAAGACAATGCTGATAAGCATCGCAGAGAATTGGAATTTGTGGTTGGTGATATGGTGTTTCTCAAATTACGCCCTTACCGCCAACAATCAGTTTCTAAAAGTTTCTGTCAGAAATTGGCTGCGAAATACTATGGTCCTTTTGAGGTTTTGTCTAAGATTGGAGCTGTGGCATATCGGCTTAAACTTCCATCAGATTCCAAGATCCACAATGTTTTTCATGTATCACAACTGAAGCCAGTTTTGGGTGCTAATCATGAAGTGTACCCTATGCCAACATCTTTTGAGGCTGAGAAGGATTTGGTTATTGAACCAATGTTAGTTTCTGAGACACGCTATGATGTTACGGGTAATTTGGAGGCTTTGGTGAGTTGGACTGGTCTTCCGGATCATGAGCGTTCTTGGGTTCGAGCTTCTGAATTGATTAAGCAATTTCCACATCTGTCGCTTGAGGACAAGCTCCGTTTTGCCGAGGGGGGTATTGCTAAGCCGTTAAAGGTGTACGTGAGGAAGAAGAGAGGGGATATAGAAGAGGAAGTCAAGAGAAGCGGAGCTGAGTTGGACAACAAAGACCATTGACTACTGCTGATGTGGATAAAAGTCAATATTGGTTGTTACGGTTTGTATATAGAGTCGTCTTCTTTACGTTTAGGATTTTATCCAGAAATTGGGAAACACGGGTCATAGGGAGAGAATCTCTGTGAATTGGGAATCGTAGAGAGATTGTTCTCGCGATTGTGTTCGGTTGATCGTCATCGGAGAGTCTCCGTCACGCATCAATCTTGTATTCGTTCTTTTAAGGAAATAAACGGGTACTTCTCTTAACACTGGACAGAAGCCTCAGGTTTGCTGCGAGCTTCCAAGCGTCATCTGAAGCAGGATTCAGCTCCAAGTAACTCTACTATCGACGTCGCACTCTCGCAGGAAGAAGAACATAGAAACGGGTCAGTTTCAGAGTTGTTCTTATGTCGATAGGATAAAACCAGATTGGTTAATGGGTTCAAGGAGTTACCTGTAGGAATCAGTAGTCATGGTGAAGAGACATTGATTCCAGGTGGAGCTGTTGGTGGAAAGGATTCAAGAGAAAAACAGGTTAGTTTTTCGGAGCTACTTGAATCTAGAAAATTAAGTCGAGAGTGAGAAATGCAAAGGTAAAGGAGTTACCTAAGGTTGCAGAAGCATGAGAGGAGTTATATTGTTCATCGGAAGAAGCTGGCAGAAAGAAATCGATATCAAAGAGTACTCAAGAAAATGATGATATCAAAGGATCAGCCAAGCATCATGAATAATTAACAGAGAAGTTATTGGTGTTACCTAAAGTCGAATAAGACGTTATTGACTTCAGGTGGAGCTTCTGTGAAAAGAATTGAACGATTTTGCAAAGAGTCTCAGAGAAATCGGTAGAGACAAGGCATGAAGAAGATGATACATGCCAAAGGGTTTACCTGTGTTGTAGGGACAGCAGAAGAGCAAGGGTTGCTCGTTGGAGAAGCTGCGAAGAAGAAGAGTGAATATTTCATGATTCACGGAATGAAATCTCGGAGGAAGGATCAAAGCTCTAAGTTGTCACAGCAAAGAGATTGACAAGAGTTTTGATGATACCTGAGACTACAGAGGAATCGCAGGAGATACAAATTTTGGTCGGAGAAATTTGCATCAGAAATCACTATCGGGAAGAATCAAAGGAGATCGAGCTTGTAGGTTAGAAGGTGACGCGTGAGAGCTGTTTCGGCTACTGGATGAAGTCTACGGCGAAGTAATCGCCGGAAATTGGGAACCTCAGTTGAGAAAAACCTTCTAATCTCTTGAAATCGCGATCGAGAGAGAGGAGAATATGTCAAAGGTTCTTCATGGGCGTCGGAGCCGAAGGTGAAGGCGGATCTGGTCGGCGGTGAAACAAGTCTCACCGGAAAACGCCGAGATGGATCGGAATTGCATGTCAGTATTTTTTTTTTTTTTCTGGTTTGTTCACGTTTGGAAGAGAGAAGACATCGGCAAAGAGGATTTGTCGGGATGGAGGAGAAAGAGAAAGGATCAATTGACTGGGCCCAAGGTGGAGATTGTAAGTTTATGGGCCTCATCCAATTTATTCTCTGGCCCATAGTAGAAGTCAAGACATGGACTAGGAATTGGGCAAATATCTTCAAAGCCCAATAGCAAATACAACGTGAACAAAGTCGGCTACGTGTGTTACTTAAGATGTCGAGTGCAAGACATAAGACCTAACACAAAATAGGCAGAGAAGCGCCGTGAATCAAAGAAGTGTAGTACAAGCAAGAGAAACAGAGAGGGAGAGAGCAATTGAGAGAGAAGAGAATAAAGAGAATCCAAGAGAGCAGCCGAGAGAAGTTCGAGTCTTCTTTGTCGTGTGTTGTGAGATTCTAAGTCTTCTCCTTCTTTTTGCTCTGAGCTGTGTCTTGTACCTGTATACAAAGAAAGCGCCAGTTAGTGCGTTTGTATAATTCTTTGATTGATAGTGGAAGTTGTGGGAGGCGGTTCCCATCCGAGACGTACCGGTTAGAGGCCGGGAACTCGGTGATCAAACTCTTGTGTTCTTTTTAGTTTTCCCAAGTATCTACAAGTTCATATCTAAGCACTAGTACGAAGTAAAAACCCTAACAACAACATCGACGCGACTCAGACTGCATTTCCAATCACGATGGAAGAGAGGAGAAAGATCTCTCCGTACGATTTGACCACCGTTGGAGCCGTGATCTCGCATCCGCTGCTCAAAGGCTCCAACTATGACAAGAATGGTGATGGTTCTTCTTTAGCTGGTTGTGGCCAAGGACGAAGTATCAACTACGCCAATGCTGTTCATGTTCCGCAAATCCCGACTCATGAGCACGTAAAATATGTCACTGATAAGGACCGTGACGAAGTCAACGGTCTCAACGATGCTCAATGGCGCACGCTGGTCAATCTTTTGAACACCGAAAGCTGCAGTATCAACACAGAAAAACCCTCGGGTGTGTACTCTGCTCCTTCTTAGATACTTGATACGGGTGCTTCACATCATTTGACTGGAACCTCTCACATCCTCACTGATATTAGAGAGATGGATCCAGTGTTGGTAATTTTGGTTGATGGATGAGAATAATTGTGTGGTGCAGTTGGCTGATCAGTTTCTTCTGGTTCAAAACCGTGCTTCGAGGATGGTGATTGGCGCAGGTAAACGGGAATATGGAACTTTCCGCTTTCGCAGAACAGAGTCGGTGGCTTCTGTTACAACTCGAGATTACAAAGCTTATGAATTGTGGCATCATAGGCTCGGTCATCCTTCTGCTCAAGTTGTTGGTTCTCTAAAGAATGTCTCTGTTTCTGTCGCTTCTGAAAAATCCAATAAGGCGTGTGACGTTTGTTTCCGCGCCAAGCAAACGCGATCTCCGTTTCCTACAAGTCTTCATAAAACAACGAAAGTCTTTGAGTTGATTCATTCTGATTTATGGGGTCCTTATCGGACACCTTCCCACAGTGGTGCCAAATATTTTCTTACTATCGTCGACGACTACTCTCGAAGTGTTAGGCTGTATTTACTTGCTGACAAAACAAAGGCACCTACACATCTCAAGAATTTCATTGCAATGGCTGATCGACAATTTGAGTCTAAAGTACAATGTCTACGGAGTGACAATGGAAGCGAGTTTATGAGCTTGACGAAATATTTTGGCGAACAAGGAATTCGCCATGAGACTTCATGTGTGGGGGTACACCACAACAAAACGGAAAGGCTGAACGGAAACACCGTCACATCCTTAACGTCGCTAGAGCTTTGATGTTTCAGGCGAACATGCCCATTGCTTTTTGGGGTGAGTGTATATTGACCGGGGGTTATTTAATCAATCAGACGCCAAATTCTGCTCTTAATTGTTTAACACCATATGAGGTTTTTCACAAGACAATACCAGATTATGCTCATTTACGTGTTTTTGGTAGTTTGTGTTATGCTCATAACCAAGCTCACAAAGGGGATAAATTTGAGTCAAGGAGCCGCAAATCTGTGTTTGTTGGTTATCCTTATGGGAAGAAGGGATGGCGATTATATGATTTGGACAAGGAACAATTTTTTGTTTCACGGGATGTCATCTTCTGCGAAGATGAATATCCATTCATCACTTCCAATGAAGCAAGCGTGTCTCATGCTATTGACGAAGGAGATGAACTTTGAGCTCCCATATGTCCAAATTTGTTAATAGAGGAAGAAGTTGGGCCAACATTAATTGTATCTCAAGGCCCAGCAACAAGCCCACATACAGATTTCAGCCCAGTCAATTCCATGATGTCTTCTTCAACCTCCAGCGATGCAGAACAGTCGCCGACTTCAAACGACAGAGCCTCCTCGTCATCGAACCCCGAAAATACTGATTCTGAACCACCGATTCCGCCTGATTCTCCTGCGCTGAACCCTGAACCAGAACTTCTGGGTCGTGGTCATCGAACAAAAACTCAGTCTGTCACCTTGCGAAACTATGTGATTAATACAGCTCAGAGTAAGCTTCTCGCGTCGACAGCGGCAAGGAAATCAACATATCCGATTAGGAACTATGTGAGCTGTCAAACTCATCAAGATGGGCGGTGAAGTCGATGC
This sequence comes from Alliaria petiolata, assembly GCA_020283515.1. Classification (NCBI taxonomy): domain Eukaryota; kingdom Viridiplantae; phylum Streptophyta; class Magnoliopsida; order Brassicales; family Brassicaceae; genus Alliaria; species Alliaria petiolata. Next base: position 336,784,945 of record JAHZTW010000001.1, read on the forward strand.
TTTGGAGAAAAATGGCACATGGGAATTGGTTGACTTACCACCAGGGAAACGAGCAATTGGCAGTAAGTGGGTCTATAAAATCAAATATAACTCTGACGGTACGATTGAGCGCTATAAGGTGCGACTAGTTGCTTTGGGAAACAAGCAGATTGAAGGTGAAGATTATGGAGATACATTTGCTCCGGTGGCACGAATGGGGACTGTACGTTTGTTTCTCAAAGTGGCTGCTGGCAATGGTTTGGCCTGTGTATCAGATGGATGTACACAATGCGTTTTTACACAGAGATCTCACGGAAGAGGTATACATGAAACCACCACCAGGATTTCATGCTAAAGATGACAAGAAAGTATGCAGATTGAAGAAATCGATCTATGGACTGAAGCAAGCCTCTCGTTGCTGGTTCGAGAAACTCACCAAGGCTCTCCGGGCATATGAGTTTCAACAATCTTTGGCTGATTATTCATTGTTCACACTAGACAAGAAAGGAGTAAAGATCAATCTACTCATTTACGTTGATGACATGATTCTTACGGGAAATTCTGAGGCTGCTCTGCAGATATTTAAAGAATATATATTCTCTTGCTTCAAAATGAAAGACTTAGGCGCCTTGAAGTATTTTTTGGGGATAGAAGTTTCTCGAAGCAAATCAGGTTTTTACTTGAGCCAACGCAAGTATACCTTGGATATAATCTCTGAAAAAGGAATGTTGGGTGCGAAACCAGCTTCATTCCCTCTTGAACAACGACATCAACTTGCTTTGTCTACTTCAGAATACTTGGTTGATCCTGCAACATATCGTCGTTTGATTGGCAGGTTAATATACTTGGGAGCAACACGACCAGATTTAGCGTTCAGTGTTCACATTTTAGCTCAATTTATGCAGAAACCTCGTGAAAATCATTGGCAATCTGCATTGCGTGTTGTACGATATCTCAAAGGATCACCAGGTCAGGGAATTCTTTTAGATTCTGACACTACGTTTCAAGTCTCGGGCTGGTGTGATGCGGATTGGGCAAGTTGTCATATGACTCGACGTCCGGTTACTGGCTATTTTGTTCTGCTCGGACAATCTCCGATCTCGTGGAAAACAAACAAGCAACGAACGGTTAGTAAATCTTCTGCTGAAGCTGAACATTGTCACTAGAGAGTGATTCATTGTTCGTTGATCATTCTCATTCTCTGAATCTTGTGGATTGCTTGTGCGGTCAAGCCAAGACGTTAAAGATCTTGTGTCAAACTTCTTCTTCTTCATCTTCCTCTCGCATTACTTTGTTTCTTCCGTCTCTCTATGTATGTTACATTCTCTGTTTCTTTGATCGAGATTCGTGTTCTTGAGGGTGTGAGATTCAAGTGTGAGAGGCGTGTGTTTGATGCGTTTGTTGGAATCGATTTCGTGGTCTCAGGGGCTCTCGAATCAATGACGAATATACGGATTATAGTCTTATACATTTACAATCAGACAGGAATCCATGTTCTATGCTACCTTTGTCGAAACTCAGAAGTTCGATAAATATGGCCCACACAAGTATAGTGTTCGATGAAATGTCTCACAAAAGTATTGAGAAGGCCCAATCCCGTCACTTTTGTGCCCTAAGTCTCGCGCCCTAACTTGCATAACAAGAAACACACCTGCACACACTGGAAAAGGGAAAAGAGGAGGTAAGTAATGAATTACTCAGTGAAAATGATCATACCTGCCCACATGATCCACAATAAACACCAAATACAAAGGTATACGATTATACTAAATCATAGATATAACTTAACATCTCAATATACTTACTATACACACACCAACTCATCACTTAACACTCGTGATAACAATCACAACATTTAACTTCACTTAACTTCATAAACTTCATCTCTCCAGCCAGTTGTAACTCACATACAACAACTGCTTATTACTCGCCCATAGGCTGGTTATTGGGCTGCCCGGGCTGAGCTACCGGGCACAGTCCAGACAAACATCACCGCACAAGACTATCCGGGCTGAGATACTGGCGTCAATCAAGATACGGCCCACACAATATCATCCTAACTTCTCAACTACAACATTCATCGTTTAACTTCATATAATACTTAACAATAACCATCAAACATCATTCATAGCTTTCAATATATCAATCACTCATCAAAAGGCATCACTACTATATCTATCGCTAGCATAACCTCACACATTTGAACCTAATGCATACTATGGATCCACAGATCACATCCTCACCTTTGCCACTATGATGAAGAATAAACTTCCTGCGTTGCCTCAAAGACACGTCAATAACTCGCAAATGAACCGTTGGAATCTCGATCCCACCGTTGATTCCCAAGACTGCAGTGCCACGATCATCGCCTTCAAATTTCATTCTGATCGGGGTTCACATGAGTCTTTCACGAACTCCTGAAGTTGCTGCAACAGAACAAACTTCTGAAACTGCCAGAACTGGATGATTTATGGCCAAAAGTAAACACCAATATCTACTGGAATTTACCTTCAAATAAAGCAACGTCAGTTCTTACAGATTCTTCGCAGAAAATATTTCCAGAGATATACTGATCTCAATCTAGCTCTTCCTAGTTAGCTGGGAAATGACCTCGCAAAACCCCTTTGTGAAACTGACAGAATATGACTTAAGACTTCTGCATTTCTGGAAAACAGTGATTCCGGCTCAACTTCCAGATCAGATTACGACCAGAGTTTACCTTCAATTGACGAACGGTTAACTCGCTTGAATTTGTGGCAACAAGGGCTTTCCATAGACACCTAGATAGAAATCTGAATCAATCTAGTTCTCCGGGAAACCGCTTCACAAAACAGCTCCACGAAACTGAAAAACAGATTTGTGAATAAGTCTGGCCTGAAACAGATTCGACCCTCAGAATGAATTAACCATATCTCACGGAATATACCTCCCAATCGAGCGATCTCGGATATTCTGGAAAGCTAGGACAAAGCTCTTTCCAATGACACCGATATCATGATTTAGATCCTCCTGTAACGCCGGAAAACTGGCCCGCAATATGCCTGGTCGGAATCCTTCTCTCTTTCTTTCTCTCACACAATCTCCTTCTCTCTCCCTTTCATTTTTCTTCTCACGCATCTCCCTTTGGTTGCAGGTCCAATGCGGCTCTGGTCTTCACGTGAAGGAGGAGATGATAACCCTAAAGCTAAACGCATAGCTTTGACCAAGGTGGAGACGGGGTGTGCATTTTTGGGCTTTAGAAGAAAAATTAAAAATTGGCCCATTATGTTAAGACCGGGTCGTGACAATTCTCCCCCACTTAAATGAGGTTCGTCTTCGAATCTGTGACATGAGTTAGTTCCACTTTAGTCCCCCAAGAGCTCTTGTCAGCCTGACATTATTAGGTACTCGGTTCTCATAACATTTTCTTTTTGCCCTCCTTCTTTAACATACTTGTACCGTCTGCGCTGTTTTTCGAAACTCAGCCTCTTATCGACATCATATTCTTTTACTCCGTACTCGAACATATATAATTATTTTTCAAGTCTCCCAACAGTTTTGAAATAATTAGTTTCAGTTTCTCTACCACTTTGCGCAAAACCAAAATATGGAACACATAATGCAATTATGATAGCTCTCAAGTTCAATCCAACTTCTAAGTTACTGCACCAATTCTCTCCATTATAAACTTATAATGTACAATCCCATATAATGCAGTCAAAGTTTCTTCAACTTCTGCAATTTATCAGCTCCCCTGAATGTCTTCATTTTCAGATAACCCGCATCTCCAACTGCGAATTCGACATTTCCAACTTGCGGATGAACACTCACCATGCTTCCGGTACACTCTTTCTGCTGCAAAGCTAACTTCCAACTCAAGGTTCTCTACCTTGTTGATATGTCGTAACGTTTTACCAACATATCCTCCAAGGTTTCCATACCCATTAAACTTGTCATTTCCATCTACACTTACCACACAAGGTTTAACTTGCAACTAGATAAGTCCAAATGCAATAGTTCTTTTTCCCACTACCATTTTAGGACAACACGCCCAACTTTTTCGATTGAGTAAACTCTTAGGTGCTTCGAAATGCACACCTAGCTTTACAATGAACCACTAACTTTTCAATCATTTACTAGACGACTTGCAATCAGAGTACACTTACCGCACACGAAGTTTATTCCCGCAAAACTTTTTCATCATGCATATGACTCAGTATTTATGGTTTTAAGAATTTTTTTCATACCCCCAAACCATTAAGCGTTCCTTTGCTTTTACTTATCTAAACATAAAACTTGATCTTTAATATTTGGGTAACACTAACAACGATTAATAAGCGATCCTTGCTTAGCCATCATTGAAGTGGAGACATCCAGACTGAGCATTGCGCTACCGCGCTTCCGCTGCGCCACTCTACTTTTCAGAAAATTTGAATGTACTCTTCTTTCTCAGACTGGTTCCTCTCTAATCCTTTCCTTCTTTCGCTAAGTCTTGTTTAAGAGATTGTTTAAGAGATTTCTAATAAAGAGATACGTGTTTGTGGAATATCGCATTGTCCTTAATAGTTTCGCTAAGTCTTGATTCTACATTTGGTATCAGAGAGGGTCACCTCAGTAGATTTTCAATCTACACTCAGGTTGAGATCTTGCGGAAGACATGGAAACTATGAAGGAATTCATATCTGTTCAAAAACCTTGCATGCTTGATGAAGGGAATTTTGGTCATTCGAAGGCCCGTATGAGACACATCATACGTGGGATTGATGAAGATGCATGGACAGCTGTAGTTAATGGCTGGACAAAACCCACCATGCTCATGGAAGACAAGACGATTGCGCTTAAGCCGAAGGTACTCTGGACTGATGCTGACAAGGCTGCATCAAAATTCAACTCCAAGGCTTTAACAACGATTTTCTGTGCAGTTGATTTAGATCAGTTCAAAATCATTCAAGGGTGTGAATCTGCCAAAGATGCTTGAGATACTCTCATCAATCACTTTGAAGGCGATACAAGTGTTAGAAGAACCATAATAGATCACCTTGCATCTCGATTCGAAAATATGCGTATGGAAAAAGATGAATCAGTAGCAAGTTTCATCACCAAGATAAGTGCATTTGCCAATGAAGCTTTTGTTTTGGGCAAAAAGTACAAGGAGAAGAAACTTGTGAAAAAGGTGCTTAGGTGTCTCCCACCCAGATTTGCAGCTTACAAAGCAGTACTGAAGGTGGCAATGAATACAGATGACATGAAGTTTGATCAGTTGGCTGGTATTCTCAAAGCAGAGGAGTTAGAGAGAATAGACGACAATCCAAGGGTTCAAAACGGGATTGCCTTTGCTGTTGAGACACAGAAAATTGTTCGAGTTCAAAGGATTGAAGAGAATGTAAGTCTCATGGCCCGTAACTTTAATAAGATGCTGAAGCGAGTTGAGAAAGGACAGAGTCAAACCCTCAGTCGATTTCAGAAGAATGATTCAAACCAGTATGTCAATCGCAGCTCAAGACCTGATGCTGACATGGAAAACCGAAAGAAGGATTTGCAGTGTCATGAATGTGCAGGGTTTGGCCATTTTCGAAATGAATGCCCATTGACTAGAAGAAAGGAACTCAAGTGCGTCGAATGCAAAGGTGTTGGACACACTAGAAGTGAGTGTCCAAACAATCTGAAAAGGGAAAAAAATCGTTTGTGTGCTTAAGTGATACGGAATCAGAAGGTGATAGCGATAATGAAGAACTCATGTTGAACTTTGTAGCACTGGTGTCTCTGGAGGAAGATGACTCTCAAAGTAAGCAATCAAGTTCTGATACTGAGTCAGAGGATGATGAAAGTGATGAAGAGAATGATTTCAAAGCTGACTACCGAACTCTCTTTGACAATTTCGTTAAACTCAGTAACGAAAACCTGCAGTTAATCAAAGATAAGGCGATGTTGAAGGCCCGGGTAAACATTCTGGAGTTGGATCAGATCATCCCTGATACTGAATCATGCAAAGAAATCGCAACAACAATTTCTACGTCTAGGCAAGAGAATAATCAGCTTGTCAAGGATTTGGTTGCTGAACAAGAAAAAATTCGAAGCTTGAAGGATAAAATCAACAAGATGTGGGATGTATTTACCCAAGAACAAGAGAAGAGTCAACACCTTGAAAGGCAACTCAATGACAACCACAAGAAACTCAGAATGTTAAACAGTGGGTCAAATAATCTAGATCAGATTCTGTCAATGGGGCAACCTCCTAAGAAGAATTGGGGGTTAGGGTATCAAGGTGCAGCAATCAAGGATCAATCCGAATCTGTCAGCGGGATCAAGTTCGTACAAAGTCCTCTGTCTCATCATGAGAATAATACGAAGGATGAGGAAGTGAAGAAAATGGTACCGATAGAAAAGGAACAAAAAGCTCAAACGAAATCACAAGTCAAAAGGGCAACTGTAACAAGGAAGAATGGATGCTTATTCTGTGGCAAACAGGGACACCGAGTTGCTTATTGCTACTCCTGAAGGAATCAGATCGAACGTGCTTGGAGGCTGAATCTCTATCTTATCGAACCCAAGAAATTTGGCAAGTCTGGATAGGCAAACATGATCTTTATCCTAAGTTCATGAAAGAAAGTAAAGATGATGAGGTTGTGTGCAACCTTGCTTACACATATGCTGAAGAGTTTGAGAAAATACTCGATGTGTCACACACACAAAGTACCGCGTCAGACACAAAAATGGTGTGCAGTCTTGCTTACACGAATGTTGAAGAGTCTGAGAAAGTGTTTGATGTGTCACACCCAAGAAGGAATGTGTCAGACATAAAAAACGTGTTCAGCCTTGCTTGCACATATGGTGAAAAGTCTGAGAAAGTGTTTGATGCATCACACACGCAAAGTACTGTGTCAAACACAGAAATTGTGTGCAACCTTGCTCGTATAAATTTTGATGAACCGGCGGAGTTGAGCAATGGTTGTCAAGAAAAAATCCAAGGTGTCGGCAGCATGGAACTACCAGACTTATGCCTCAACATTGGCATATGTGCGAGATAGGAAGCTAGTCCAAGAGAGTCACACTTGCAGGCTGTCAAACGCATAATCAATTACGTGAAAGGTACTCTGGACTTTGCGTTGCATTATACCTTTGAAACTAACACAAATCTTGCAGGATTATGCGATGCCGACTGTGATGGGAGTTGATAACTAGCTTTTTCACAGGTTAACAAAACCTAAAGCTTGTCTATGTCATTGAAGTACTTTAGGATATCAATCCAACCTTGGGGTGAAAGGGTACTAAGAATACAAGAGATATAAGAAGCTAAGCAAAATTCGAGTTAAATGGGTGAATAATTCTGAAACAATTACTAGCGGTTTATAAAAAGACACGAAAACTATTTTACAAATTTCACAAAAGGGTTATAAAAGTACTAGATGACTCTAAAATTATAAAACAACAAATCAACTAAATTAATAAAATACAATTCTAAAACCGGAATAATAATACAGATTTGATGGTGAGTAGCAAGATAATAAGAAAAACTATTTCTAAAATTCAACCAATTACCAAATCAACAACAGATAATAATACAAGACTCTAAGAACTTTCTAAAATAATAAAATGGTAAGAACACAATTTTACAAAATTATAAAACCATATTGCATAATTAAACTATTTAATGGAAATTTAATCAAAATAAACAAACATAAAACTAGAGAAAAAAGGTTTTTGGTTGTGAAATATTAAAAACAGATTCTAGGTTGGGAATCATGCTTTA
>JAHZTW010000001.1:337194094-337222020 GCA_020283515.1 Alliaria petiolata
CTCCTGCAATACCCGAGAAGGGGAACCAAGTTCCGGTGCTGTAAACTTCCCATCGTTACAACTTCTGCCACAAACTGCTTCATTCCTTGCTCTGCATCGTGGGACAGCCTTTTCACAGCTATATGTCTGCTTAAGGGGAGAGTTCCTTTGTAGACTTCACCAAACCCACCTTTCCCAATAAGGCTATCTCTGCCAAACCCATTTGTTGCTCTGTACAGAGACTTGTAGGAGAATCGGTGTGGACCATATTCCTTCTCCCAAGAGTCTCTTACTTCTGCATACTTGTTTCTCCTGTACCAATAAACTCCTCCGAGAACCATCAGCACAGGGATCACCAATGAGACTACCAAACCAATAAGCAGTGGAGATAGTTTCTCCGGTTCACCTCTAGAAGGAGGAGCCTTCTCCGGTTCATCTGTAGGAAGAGGAGGAGCCTGAGGGAGATTAGAGAGGTCCAGGGTCTGCAATAATTCTTTGCTCCTACTAAAACTCCAACCAAGTATATACTGGTTACTAGTCAATTGCCCTGTTGCTGCAGAGAACCCAACAAACATTTGATCTTGAAAATTTTCTGAAAGATTGATGGCCCTTGACATAAGAGGCCGGTTTGGTTTCTGGATTTCTATAGGAGCCAGAGAAACATTTAGCAAGAATCCATCGTAATCCACCCATACCTGGATAGGCTGTCCACTCAAGAGATCTATGCTTTCATTCTTCCCTAAGGCGTTGGAAAAGTAAGACGGAAGGGCAGATTCAACAGATGTCGGGTTGTTCACATCAATCCCAACATGAGGCTTTTCCAGCACATCAAACTCTACTGTACTAACAGTATCGAGTTCAATAGCTAGCAGATGAGAAGAGGAAGTCACATTCGTTGAGGTGCTGAAGACGCCCAAGAACTGAGTTGGAGATCCCTGAGAGAGATTCATGGAAGAAGATACAACAAAGGCAATCCCATGGCCACCACCAGCTCCCAACTTAGGAGGCACCAGCGCGCACACGAAATGCGTATAAAAGGAGAGTGATTCAGAATCAAAATCAAATGGCTGCTTGAAGAAAGCATGACCCGTTTTCCGCTCTGTGGTATTTGTCAACTGCAAAAGCCCATCAGGAAGGATCTTGGCGAGCCCATCAATAAAAAGATCTGCTCGATTGAAGCCATTGTAGACAAACTCGGTTTCTTGTTGACCTGACAGGGAAATCAGATGAACGCAGGAGAAGATCAAAACCAGATGCAGTCTATAAGCCATTGCTAGTGAAAGAGATATTCAGAAATTTATCAATCTCTAAAGCTGTAAAACAAAGTCTACTCAATAACTCCAGGAGAAGAAGTCAAACTAAATTTCAACAATTCCATGTCCTCCACATTTACTAACATTTTCTCCTAAGGAACTGTAGCCAGCCAACGCAAATATATTCCCAATAGGCATCAAAAAATTTGACTCCATGATAAATACAATCAAAGAAAATCATGACAACTACCATAATAATTGCATAATCTAATCCATCATGTCAATTAAATACTGCCGGAAAGAAAAACATGTTATGGTCTACTCTGGTTATTCCAAGGTCAACTTAAGCAAACAAAAGCAAGCTTAGAACTTCCCCGTTGCAGAAATCTCAAATTCCTTGGAGAAGAACTGGTTCGTGAATTCAGAAAGTAAGAGTTAGGTAACATAAATATACAAAGTCTAGAGAAGCAGCAAACCAAATTTTTCTTGGTCAAATTGATGAATATATGTTACTCTACGAAGCAAGTGAAACGCAAACTAAGTGGAATCCAGAGGCAAAAACAATTCTATCGTTTTCATATTAATTAACAAGAATTTGATAAAGCTTTTGTCCAAATCAAAATCTCTGATAAAGTCATCTCTTTAAGAAATTCCAATCAACTTAAACGGGAAATGGCATCTTCACATAGAACAAAACAGTCCCCGGTCATTTTCTCTCCGACTATTCCAAGTCCTATTTAAATAATTCCATCATTTTCAAAAAACATCGAGACGTGTGTGCATACCGGGAAATTATAAGATGCGAAGTCGAAATCGAAGGGTACATCATTCTCCGTCGCCGGAAAAATGAAGACGGCACCGCCATCGGCAGCGAGATTCCTGGACGGAGGCGTCAGGGAAGAGCTTCAAGGTGGAGAGTGTTGAGGCGCGTGCAAACTCACGCGTCTGGTTACGTTTTTAAATGTAATTTTTCTAATTACTACAAATTCGGGCCTATACCTGAATGCCAGAAGAGGCCCATTATTTGGCCCAATTTTAACCGAATGGAATCCCAAACGTTCTAGCCGAGTAAATCAAACCAAATCAATAAAAACTGACTCTGAACAGTTTTCCTTTGATTTTAAAAGTAAATTTTGTTCTTTGAGTAAAAAGTAAATTACAAATAGTAAAACACACACTTTGAAATAACAATAAGATTCTGAAAACGTTCACAAGTTAGATGATTGTGTCCGGAGAATGAACTGTTTCAATGAGATCACCACTCAACAATCTATGTCTTCAAATTAACCATCCCAAGCAATGCTACAAATTACCTGCCACTGTTTGGCCTAGAGAGACGAGACTCGATGTCTTCTGATTCCGCAACTACGTTTAGAGTGTTCTTAGATTCCAATGGTTGTTCATGATGATCCTTTGAATTGTTGGCTGATGAAGAAGAGACCGAAGGAGCTGACCAGTTCCTCGAAGTCCACGAGACTGTAAGCGAAGCTGCATCGACCACTACAGGAGTAAACGAGCCGATCCCAAGTGTATACGGCGAGAAATCCGGCAATGGTAGGTTCTCGTTTAAGTAAAGAACCACTTGTTCCATCGTTGGTCTTGATTCCGGCACGATGTTTGTACATAGCAACCCGAGTTTCATAACCAACTCGACTTCCTCCGGTGAGAACTCTCCTCCGAATCTCGGATCTTTAGCATCAAGCAGAGAATCTTTCTTCCAGCACTCACAAACCCATTTGATCACAAACCGTTTCTCAACTTGCATCCCTGGTTCCACAGGTTTCCTCCCGCAGGCTACTTCAAGCATGAAAACGCCGAAGGCGTAGACGTCGGTTACAGTGGAAGCTCCCATTGTTATTAGCTCAGGTGCCATGTAACCTACAGTCCCAACCGCTGCTGTTGTTGCTGCGTTGCCTCCATGGTCATGAAACCTCGCCATACCGAAATCTCCTAACCTACCGTTTAACTCAGCGTCTAACATGACGTTTGAAGCTTTGATATCTCGGTGCAGAACAACTTGTTCAGCTCCCGTGTGGAGATAAAACAGAGCCGAGGCTATACCCTTGAGGATCACAAGTCTTTGTGACCAAGAGAGAACTGGACTTTGGTCATCAAACAAGTGCTGGTCAAGACTACCGTTAGACATGTACTCGGAGACAAGTAAAAGCTCGCCTTTTCTCCTGCAATACCCAAGAAGTGGAACGAGATTCCTGTGTTTCAGACTTCTCATGCTCACAACTTCAGCCACAAATTGCTTCATACCTTCCTCACCATCATGAGACACTCTCTTCACAGCTATAGGTTTGCGCTCAGGGAGATCTCCTCTGTACACTACTCCAAAACCTCCTCTTCCGAGAAAACCATCCTTGTGGAACCCTTTTGTTGCTATATATAAGGATTTGTAAGAGAACCGGTGTGTACCATATTCCTTTTCCCATGGCTCACTAACTTCCGCGTACTTCTTCTTCCTGTGGTAATAAACTCCTGCAAGAACAGCTATTACTATGAAAGCAAGTGCAGCGACCGGAGAGATAATCAGAGCGTATGGTTTCTTATGCTCAACTCTAGGACGAGGAACTTGAGGAAGTTTCGAGATGTCAAGTAGCTGCAATAACTCAATGCTTGTGCTGAAACTCCATCCAAGAAGATAATGGTAGCTGACCTGTGTCCCTGTTGATGCAGAGAACCCAGCGAACAATCTTCTACTCGGAAACACTTCAGACAGATTGATGGGTCGTGACAAAAGAGACCGACTTGGCTTCTCCGCTTCAAGAGGAGCCACGGAGACATTGAGTACAGCGCCTTCGTAATCAATCCAGACCTGTATAGGATCTCCACTTGAGAGGCTAATGCTCACGTTCTTCTGCTCTGTTTCGGAAAAGTAAGAAGCCGGTGCTGAATCGATTGAGATGGGACTGTTCACATCAATCCCAACGTGATTGTTGTTCGTCTCACGGAAGTCTGAGTTTTTAACAGTGTCGAGCTCGACAGCAAACAGGTGAGAAGAGGCAGATCCATTTGTTGAGGCGTTGAAAATCCCCAAGTACACAGTTGGTTGCGCCCGAGTGAAATCCACGGAAGGAGATATCACGAAGGTGACGCCGTGGCCGCCTTGGAATCCCGGTTTAGGCACCAAAGCACACACGAAGTGTGTTGAGAAGGAGAGTGGTTTAGAGGAGCTGAACACTATTGGCTTCTTGATGAAAGCATGACCCATTTCATGGTGAGAATCATTGGCAAGCTGCACTAATCCATTGGGAAGCAGTGTAGCAGACATATCAAGAGAAAGATCTGCTTGTCCAAAGCCGTTGAAGACAAAACTGGTATCTTTTGATGAAGTTGACAAAGAGACAAGATGAAAAGAGCAGATCAACAAGAACAGAAGCAATCCACTAGACATTGCTGCTGATGAAACAGAGAGCTTTGTGCCTGTCTTTTCCTCTCTGATTAAAAAAAAATTAGCTACCTGCAGAGAAATAGGAAGTAAATATGATTATCTAAGAACTACATATTTCTATATTGGTTTTACAAGCTGTACTGTAACAGCTTGATAATATTATACAAATCAAACATAACTTCACATGGTTTTCAAATGTTCAAATTCAGATATTAGTTTAACAGAACTAATCCAAAGAAACAAAGGAAATTGCTAGAATAGTACTAACAAACAGTAAATTTTTTATTAAATTAATCATTACATGTGTCTTGGATTCAGTACCCACAATCTTTCACCGGATTTTCCTCATACTTCACCTACTTAAACAATTCCTTTCGATGCTTAGCAAGAAAACATATAATTTAAAATAATACCAGATGAGAAGAAATCCACGAGCCATTGCTTCTGGTGAATACAGTAGTTCTCGTTCTCTGTGCAGATCTTTTTCCTCTCTGATCAAACTTTGCTGGCTGCAGAAAAGAGGATATGAGCTTATGTTAATGGTAGTTTTTTAAATTGAATATGAACTCTGCATCATATGCCTTTACTTTTTTTATTGGCTTTACAAACTGGAACTGCAACAGCTTGTAAATCTTATATAAATTAAGAACTGCTTCACGTTGTCAAATATTATAATTCAGATATTACTTTAAGACAAATGATCCCAGCATCAGTCAGAAACAAAGCAACAGCTAAACGCGGTACCCACCAAAAAATTAATTAAATTAATCTACTTTAAATGATATCTTATGGTGCCTAGAAAGGAAAAAAAAGTACTCAAAAGTAAAAGTAATCAAAGCCTAAGGAAAGCGAAGCACCCACCTTTTATAGAATATTGAAGTAGGTACATAGAATCAAGCTTAGGCAAGTCAAACTGAGAAATTGCAGTCTTAACGTTTAAGTCTTCTCCTATTTTATTTAAGCATCTCATTGTTCCCTCTTTTGGCTCTTGACGCAGCTTAGTTCTCTACAACAACCTAACATCCTAAAAACCAAAGTTTCTTTGAATGATTGCTACCTAAATTAACGCCTTTCTTGGTGTATCTAGGAGAAAAATCATCAATGCAAAATGGACTCCATAGTGTGTTAAGAATACTACAAATAAATAGACCATGTTTCTCACACTAGTTTGTTTAAGTCCATATATTCTACATTCACACAGAATCGCATCTGAAATATCTAATCGTATTGACCTCATAGATACAAATCATACAATAGCAAGTTCATTTATCATTCCTTGTAAGTGGTACCCTAAAACAATAAACGAACATAAAAGACACAGAACTTGATGATCACATGTCTCGTACTAGCTACATATATTCTTAGTTCCTGTAGAATTCGAGGACATCATCTCTCTATTACGCCAGACCATAGCTGAATATGTCTCGGATTTAAGAAGAAAAATGCAGTCTTTAACAATTTCAAGAATAAGTCTTCAAACTTTACCTGTCATGGGATGAACCAATCATCTTTGATTATCTTATTACTTCCGTCGAGAGCTTTATGATGCTTTCTTGCAACCCCCACTCAGCATGAAATTGACTCATTTCAACTATTCAAGAAAACAAGTGAAAGATAAGAGAACAGATGAAAAATTCATGTGTAGTTAGTAAGAAAATCCATTAAAAACCAGCAGCATTTAACAACCACGAAGTTCATAACAAAAATATTAACAACATAAACTTGAACTCCATGACTTTTAGATAGAACAGAGCTCAGGACAAGATGGGATATATTCACACTTAAAAGGTGATTAGTCGTTTGAGATTACTAAAATACAGGAAACAACCCTCCCCAGATCGAAAGTCAATGCGTCAGCGTCACTCAAGCCAAATATCAAAACATTTGTTCAATCAAGATTTAAAAATTAAAAGAATGAGATCAAATTAATCGACAGAGTGAGGAACAACTTGTAAACATCTGAGCAAAAAACCTTGCTTACTGGAAAATGCAATCAGCTAACATAGAATGAGAAATGCAGATAAGAAGATACAAAACTTTAGTGCAAATACACATCCAAATTTACAAAGCCTAAAAGCACAAAAGACTCCAAAAATACTTTTCAATCCTGGATGTCTTTGTCATATATCAAAACAGACACAATGGTACGCCTGCGATTAAAAGGAGAAAAATTCTCAAATTTTACCGTCCGTGCCCATGTACAATCGAGTGAGTGACAAATGTAGACTCGTTGGCTGAGGAAGAAGAGTAAAAAGACGCTGACAAGGTCCTAATCAGCGGGGCAAAGGAACCGATACCAGGAGAATCCGGGGAGATATCAGGCAGCTTTAGGCTTTGATTTAAGTACTGCACGACATCTTCCATGGAAGGTCTCAGTTCGGCCACAGCATTTGTGCAAATCAACCCAAGTTTCAACACCATTTCGACTTCCTCAGCTGAGATTTCACCTCTCATTCTAGGGTCTCTAGCTCCGAGCAAAGAAGCCATTTTCCAACATTGGCATACCCACTGAAGTAAATACCGTCTTTCAGCTGGCAACTCAGGTTCAACGGGTCTCCTCCCACATGTCACTTCAAGTAAAAACGCACCAAAGCCATAAACGTCGGTTGCAGTGGAAGCTCCTCCCATTGTAACAAGCTCCGGTGCCATGTACCCAATGGTTCCCACGGCTGCAGTTGTAGCAGGGTCTGCCCCATGATCGTAAAACCTTGCCATACCAAAATCCCCTAACCTTCCATTAAAGTCAGCGTCTAACATAACATTAGAAGCTTTGATATCTCGGTGGAGAACAACTTGGGGAGCTCCTGTATGCATGTAATTGAGAGCTGAAGCTATATCCTTGATGATTATAAGTCTTCGGCGCCATGAGAAGGGAGGTTTTTCGTCATGGAATAAGTATTGGTCGAGACTACCATTGGGCATGTATTCAGAGACCAGAAGTAACTCACCTTTTCTTCTACAGTACCCAAGAAGTGGAACCAAGTTCTTGTGCTTCAGATTACCCATGCTCACGATTTCAGCAACGAACTGCTTCATCCCTTCCTCTGCATCGTGGGACACTCTTTTCACCGCTATCTGTTCATTGGAAGGCAGAGTTCCTCTGTACACTTCTCCAAAACCTCCTTTCCCAAGAAGTCCATCCTTGTTAAACCCTTTTGTTGCATTGTACAGAGCTTTATAGGAAAAACGGTGTGGACCATATTCTTTTTCCCATTCTTCTCTTACTTCTGCATATTTCCTTCTCCTGTAGACATAAGCTGCTCCAAGAGCCAAAAACACTATGACCGCCACAAAAATGAGCAGAACAATAAGCAGTGGTGGTGGTCTCTTACTCTTAGCTCTGTGACGAGGAACTCGGGGAAGTTTAGTGACATCCAGGCCCTTCAATGACACCCTGTTTCTACTAAAACTCCATCCTAATATGTATTGGTAGCTGATCAAGGTCCCTGTAGCTCCAGAGAACCCAAGAAATATCTTTTTATCTGGAAAAGATTCTGAAAGGTTGATAGATCTTGACAAAAGTGGCTGACTTGGCTTCTGAATTTTACGAGGGGCCAGCGAAACATTAAGTACATTTCGTTCGTAGTCCACCCAGACTTGAATAGGATCTCCACTCAAAAGCTCTATGCTTTCGTTCTTACCTTTGATCTCGGAAAAGTAAGCAGCAGGAGTAGAAGCGATAGACATAAGGCTATTGACATCGATACCAACATGATTCGCATTGATGTCATCAAACTCAGCGCTGAGGGCAGTATCTAGCTCAACAGCAACCAGATGAGAAGAGAAGGATCCTTGAGTCGAGATGTTGAAAAGTCCCAAGAACTGCGTCGCATCTGCATGCGTGAGATCCATGGAGGCAGATAAAACAAAGGCAATACCATGACCACCAATAAATCCTGGCTTTGGCACCAACGCACAGACAAAATGCGTTGAGAAAGAGAGCGATTCAGGTGAACTGAACTCAAGAGGCTTCTTGAAGAAAGCATGACCCATTTTCTGTCCTGATCCATCGGTCAACTGCAACTTTCCTTTGGGAAGAATTTTGGCAACCCCGTCAGTATAAAGGTCTGCTTGGCCAAAGCCATTATAGATAAACCCTGTCTCCTGTTGACTTGTGATGCAAATCAGATGAACACATAAGATCATCCAGATCAGATGCAATCCTTGAGCCATTTGCGACAAAGACAGAGAATATAACTATCCTGAACAAATCTTGTGTTCTGCAACAATGGTGGATGATAATTTCTCCAGCTGTAAAACAAAAACAAGTCAGAACTTATAATATGAAGTCCAATCTTTTTCGTTGCCAACTCCACCACAATTTCTTAATTGTCGAAAACAATGCAAACAATTTATGTCTTGAGCATTTCAGAGTTGACTTAGAAAATGAAATGGTATTATTACCAGACAACAATGACATCCCGCATTTGCATCTTCTAAGCTAGCCATCACCAGCAAAATATTAAACTAAAGGTGGCTCTAATAAAAATAAAAAAAAATCTGAGACTTCTCTATCATTCCCTAGTTTAAGAATATTCTTCACTACTCCCCTATCATCAAGACCAAGCCCCACCATCCTGTAGTCCGAGACTCTAGTTAAACAAATACGTTTACTGGCTCCAATATATTTGCAGCTAATAAATAAGTAGTTTCCAACAGAGAAACATTTCAAAGTCCAAGAAAACAATTAACAGAACATTTCAAAGTTCAAGAAACAGTTAACAGCTATTTATTGTCTAGTTGAAAAGAATCAAAACTTATAACAAAATTCATACCAAGCTGAATCTAAAGGCAAGTTCATCATTTTAACGCCAAATATGAACACCCTTGACTAAATATAGTGAATCCAATTCCTAAAGTAAACTTGGCTCAAATATATCAACTAACGTCCTTTTCTTTGGCAATGCTACCTATAATTTGCAAGCTTCCGTGTTCATCAAACCAAATAATTTTAAATTTGACATAACTATCACACAGAAACTGAATGACAATATACCTGCAGATCGAAAACGAGGCTGAATTTTACCAACAGGACGCGTGCATCGCATTTGCTGCATTATTGGGAGAAGATGAATCAATATATAGCCCAAACATAATACACAAACTCACGCGTTTTCTAGCTAGGACTTGCTCAAACACAAGTGAAACATGGCATAGTCAACGAAAAGCGTTTAAGGATTAAGGAAAAAGACCAAAGCAAAGCTTCCTTCCCCCAAAAGATACGCACACTGAAATCGAGCCGACGGAAACAAGCGCAGTCGCCACGCGCCGTCCCTGAGAAAGAAAACTGCGACATCATCTCGGCCGGGAGATTTCGCGACGGAGGTGAAAATGCTCGATAGGGTTTCTCCAATGCGCAAAAATTGAAAGCGAAATCGTAAGGCACGGCCTGAGATTTGAGTCGCGTTTATCTCTACTAGACTGTACTACCCAAGAACAGTTCACTATCAAGCCAATACGACTCGCTCTCAGATTAAACGACGCCGTTTGAGGTTGCCATATCTGACGCACACTGAAATCGAGCCGAGGAGAAATAAGCGCAGTGTAGCTCGAACCCATCGCCTGAGAAAGAAAACTGCGACATCATCTCCGCCGGGGGATTCCGCGACGGAGGTGGAAATGCTCGAGGAGCCGCTCGGATTCCTCCATTGCGCAAAAATTGAAAGCGAAATCAAAGGCACAGGCTGGGATTTGAGCCGCATTCATCTCTTCTACTCGAGAATCGTTCATTATCATCAAGCCAATTTCCTGAAATTTTCAACCGAGTTCGCCTCCATATCTTCTCTGACTTGGTTACGAAGGAAACTGTACGGACTCGCTCATAGAGCAAACGACGTCGTTTGGGAAAATTCTCGATTTGTGGACTTGTCTCTATTTTTGGATCAATTGATTTGTCAGTAATTTAAAACTTCAGCCGAATTGATTTAAAACGTCAACCGAGTTTTTATCTGATCAAAATTTCAAAATATAGTAGTAATATTTTTGCAAGTGGAAAAGAAAACCGAAACCGAACTATAATTAGTGCCCAAAGAACAAAGACCATTTCAAACTTGATCAGGAGATTAGTACAAGTTTCACTTTAGCCTCGGATCTTAAACATTTAAGCTAAAATGTCAACTTTTCCAAGCATTCACAAAACCGAAATACAAGATCCAAACTAAAACACCAACGCGTGGACCAAATCCTAAAACCACAAAAGCCGCAAAAACAGAAACCATAAACTGGTCTTTTTGATTCTTAATCTGTTACCAACACTTACTCCTAATAAGCTACCTAAACCCTTTCACGCAACACAGAAACAATCACCTCCTAGGAGGATTCACATTCCTTTCACGGATTATGTTGCGCTCATCCCAAATCGGGCACGAACATGCTGCTTTCTTATTCTTCCATTCTGCTCCACACGTGTAACAAAACTCGTACCCGCATCTTCAAGCCACAAACAAAAAAAAAATCCATTAGAATCAGCAATAGTAAGAAATGACCAAACACTGTCTCTTATGTTGTAGTCATCAAGCAGTCAAATTCTCTTATGTATAAGCGAAGTACCTGCAGGTTATATGGTAGCATCCCCAAACAAGCTCAACCATATTGTTACACTTTATGCATTGTCTCCACCTCTTGCTCTGTGCCAGAGACTTCAACATTCCATCTCCAGCGTTCTGATATCCTTTCGATCTCCTGAAGTCCACACAGGTGATATTATAGTGCCACGGTACCTTGCACTGCATGCAGAAAAACAACCCACATTTCATGCATTTCCTCGCACCAGATTGCTCAGCGCCGACGAAGAACTGCTTTGTATACTCCAAGAGTTCGGCTTTCACCATCAGTTCTGAGCATTTGGGATATGGACAATAAACTTTATCAGTAACACTAATGGAGCCTTCTTTCTTGCGCTGGATCATAACGTCAACGAGCTTAGGATCCAGAAACTTTGCGCAGCACTTCATTTTTACTTCTGATTTGCACCCGTCGCTAGGACAGCTAGCTGTTTGCCCTCCGAGTAGTTTCACTTGGACGTGCTGCTTCATGCAGGAAAAGCAGAAACGGTGGAAACAGCCGTCTACCGAGAACATTTTGTCGACGGTGATGCCTTCGTAGCAAATCACGCAAGTCTCCTTGAAAGTCTTGCCTTCGCTAGTTTCCTCAGGCCATTTGATTTGGGAAACGATGGCGTCTCTTGCGAGCTTGAACACAAACTTAACAACGTTTCTTGTCAGAAGAGATGGTTGGCAATATGAGAACTTTTTCTGGAGAAGGGACACTTGGTTCACAAGTGTTGCAACATCGCTCTGCCTTGGTTCCACCCTACCTGTCACCTAGATTACGGAGCAAAACATGACCAGCCATAAAGGTTAATAATTTCTTTCAATAAAAAAGGTAAAAGGAACCGGAAATAAACTACAGCTCGAAGATAATCCAGCAGATACCATAATCCATGTTCAAGTTAGATGATTTGCAACGGGTTATGTATAAACAATGTAGTAACGAAAAGGAGTTACATGCGTTAAGTATTGGAAACAAACAAAACAGAAAAGAACAATACTGTAAAAACTCCAAATCAGCAACTAAAAGGAGTAAGAAACTCAAGAGATGATATACTAACAAGTCACAATCATTCACAAATTCTTGGTCAGAGAAAAACGTGGCCCTTCCCAAATCAAAGGTCAAAGTCTCATCCAACTCATGATTGATGATCATATACCATAATCCAGATTCAGGTTAAATGATTTGCAAATGATTGATTATGTATATATACCAAATGTTTAGGAATAAGAATGCACAGCCAAAGTCATATTACATTATAGTAACGAAAATGAGTCCCAAGTGTTAAGTATCGCAAACAAAATAAACAATGAAAGTGAGTCCTAAGTGTTAAGTCATTACATTTAAGATCAAGAGTTTGATAGCCTCACAAGTCACAATCATTCACAAATTCAGATCCTTTGTCAATGTGAAATCTAATTTCTGAGTAAATTCCGAGGTTTAAGGTAGAGACTAGAGATTACTCACGTAATTGAAGACCTTGAAATCGTCAATGAAAAAAGTGATCCTCCCCAGATCAAAGGTCAAAGCTTCATCCAACCCATGAACAATCGCCTCCAATTCCGCAATTTCTGGGCTTTTAGACTCTTCCGCTCCCAAAACCTTCTTCACCTCCCAAATCAGATTATTGTCCGAGTCACAAATCGCCACACCAACACCACCGACCACCGCCCTCGCTTCTCCGATCATCTCTTCACTCACTAAACCTTTACAATAGACCCGGAAGCTCTCGTCCCCAATCGCTGAGAACGAGAACGGATTGACATTGACGACGGAGGAGGAGGAAGAGGACGAAGAAGCAGAAGCCCCGAGTGAGTAAGGTTTTTGGAAATAGTCACCGTCTTTGCTCCAATCTGCGTCTGGGATGCTCATAATCTCTTTAGCGAACTTCTGATCGTGGATCCGACGGTCGAGATCCACTTTAAGTCTCTTCATCTCCTTTTCGCCAAACTCACGGTCTTGCCTCTCCTGGTCGACTCGGGCAATGTCCTGTAGAATGAGAGAAGTGAAGTCGAATTCGTCCCCACCAGCATCTCCGCCGGTGAAATTGACTGTCGTGGCGTCGATATCGCCGCCGGGAGGAGATCCCGGGGATGATGTATGCGGTGCTCGAGAAGCGGCTAGGGCTTCCTGCAATTGAAGATTGAAAGCCAGATCGTGGTCGCGGGCTAGGGCTTTAGCCGCCATGATCTCTTCACGCTGTTCTTCCAGTATCACGTCGACTTCGTCGGCTTCAGTCGTAGCCATGGTTTCTGATTGTTTTTTATCGGAGAGCGAGTGTGTACCGTGGTTGAGAAGGAAGTTGAAGCGTTCCGAGAAAGATTTGACTGACAATGGTCTTCGTTTTTTTTTTATAAATTTGTTTATTCCTTTTAAAGATAATAACAAAGAAAGTCGGATTTTATTGAAATTTTTATATTCTCGTGAGTATGACTTTCTTTTGGGATAAAACAATTCTTTTTTTCTTTCTGTCATAGACGGTGAAATACACGATAGAATACAAAATCTGGCGGCACAACAAAATGTCTCCGGTAACTAAGTCAGCGGAAAAACTAAATATTCTTAAAAATTAAGATCTACTAAAAAGAATTAGTGGATGTATTGAAACTGAAATTTAAGAGAATTTGAAATGATTTGAGTTTTAATGAAATTTTACATGATTTTGGGTGAATTAGAAAATTTATTATGATTTGTTATTAAAGTCTATTAAATCCCACCTAAAACTATGAGATTTGGTTTTTTATATTTTTAACTAACAAACCCCACCAAAACCACTTAAAATCACTCAAAATCCTCTAAAATCCACTACTTAAAATATTTCCAATAACAGGGGATTTGATTTACTTTTTATAAATTTTTAATTGAATAACATAAGATTTGGTAAGACATTTAGAAATCATTAGTTCAATAATAGGGGATTTTAAAAAAATCACCAAATCTTCTAAAATTTCTAATCCAATACACCCCCAAAGTAAAACCCAAAAGAGCCAATACTTCTAAAAACTGCAAATTAACGCAACTTTAAGGAGTTTGAAATTCACCGTTGTTGCTCACGGCCCACAGAACGGAAACACCTTCTAGTAACGCAGAGAGACACCTTTTCACATAAAAGACTCAAAGAATAGGATACCAGCTAAGCACTTATACCAATCAAATCAACGTCAGTCTTCTACACAATGACACTCAACCTAGAACCACGTTTTAAAGGAGAATCCAACGAAGTAAAGCTGTCAATATGCACCACCAGTAGAAGAAATTATTGGAAGAGGCAGAGAGAGGAAAAAGAACTGTTGGGCAAGGGAAAACTGCCCTAAAACCAACTTCTTCAACTAAAAAAACAACGAAGTTGAAACCTGCAAATTTAGAAGCCTAACAGAAAATTGAGAATAATCAAACCAAATCTTAAAGAGAGAAAACTAGAAACGGCCGTAGAAACAACTGAAACTGATTAGATCGGTTATAGATCTGATAAGGCAAACTCTATCAAACCCAGAAAAACCAGATCTAAACCAGATCCACCATAACCACTACTTAAAAAACATAAAACCACAAACAAAAAAGAAAACCAAACCGGCCATGGTTGTGGAAGCCTACGGATACCAGATATGAACTTTTTCCTAGGCGGCTAGGTTTAGTGATGCAATATCATAATCTCATCCCCATAAATTCACAAAGTCAAAGATCCTCATTGAAGTCCAAGGCAAAATTGGTGGCAAGAAGACCATTATTTGATTTAGCTAATTTTGCTCTTTTGTTTAAATATGAATAATTTTATTTAAATGTAATTTATTGTAAAGATTCTTTGTAAGAGTTATAAAAGCTCATCTATTCTCATTTGTAAAGACACATTGAAATTTTTGGAAATATAAAAGAGATTTTTCTCTAAAGCTTTAGGTTTGTTTGTTTATCTAAGTTAGATGGATTTCTACACTTAGTAAACGTTTGAATCTATGTCTCTTGTGTGCGATTCCTTGAGACTAGGTTTGTGAACTCATCACAAGGGCTTTCACACCCTTGAGTGGCGTTCTTCGATCCACCCCCATCCATTCATCCATTGATCATTTTTGAGAGAGTTACACAACCAGCATATTGGATCCAATCTCAATCCACTTCAAATCCATCATCTAATCAAGCAAAGAGAGTTCTACAACCAGTTGCTTGATTCCATCTAGCGAAAAAGCTTGTCAACTCTCGATCATCTGGTGAACATAAGTTTGGTGTGATTCCAATCTTATATCATTTAGAGAGAGGGATAATAAAACAATTCTTCTACTACTGTATTTAGGAAATGAAGAAAATCAAAAATTGAAAGTAATCAAAAAAATAATCTTCCACTATGCCACAATGATGATGATGCGACCTCACCACTAAAAGATAAATGAAATAAATACAAAAAGTAGAGGGATTATCAAAGATTTAGGATTTCTTTTATGAAGTGTTTTAGTTTAAATTTATCTTGAGGTTCAGTTGTATCAAAGATTTAGTATTTTTTAACAAAAAGTAGAGGGATTATCAAAGATTTAGGATTTTTGAACAAAGGGTTTGTATGTTCTAATGCAATTAATTGACGATAAAAAAAAAACCCTTAAAACTCTAAAATCAAACAGAGAGACTAAAAACTACAATAATACATGTAGTAATCAGGGACTTTTGCAAAAGCCTTGAGCATCAAGTCATTAACTTTAAGGTTCAGGGTGAAGTTTCTTGTATATGCGATGGTACTTTGCAATCGATGCAGAAAATTCCAGAACATTTGACACATGCCTCAACATTAAATGGGTCGGATCAAGAAACCTCTCTCGGTTTTGGACATCAACATTGAGTGATAAGGGCAATAGATTCTCTCTTCAGCGGAATCCAATCCTCTTTCATCCTGTGTTTCCACAACTCGATTTAGCTTTGGTGTTAAAATCCTGCTACAGTTTTCAAGAGTAAGCTCTAACTTGCATCCATCAGCAAGGCAAGTGGGCACGTTTCCGTCACACAGCTTCACTTCCACAAATTGGTTAACAAAAGAAAAACAATGACGGTGAAGGCATTTAGCAATGACAGTGAAGGCAATTATCGATAGAGCTTTGGTTTCTTCCGACAAATGATACAGATCGTTTCGGGCCACCATAGCTGCTTCAGTAGAAGCAATTTGTTTCTCTACGGCGTCCGGTTTTTTCCACAAGTACTTGGATAACTCCTTTCTCCTTAGGGTTACATCTCCCAGTTATCTGCATTTGCAAAATCAGATTCAAACTCGTTAAGCTAAGACAATGATCAACATCACAATCGAAGTAATCATCATCTCAAAAACGAACACTTTCACAGAACAAGATATGTTGGTTTCGTTTTGAGATCACACACCAATAAAATTCTTTTGAGAAAGCATACATTATATTATGCTAATACTAAATAAGATAATGTTTATAAAAGCTATTTCTAACTAAAATTACAAGCCAACAATTAGTTTATTATACTCATCTAATGGTTGGTTAATAATCACAAACGAGAGCCTATTCAATACTACCAAATGAAACTAAAGACGCATCTTATAACTAAGAGTTTAAGTTACTATAAAATAAACATACTACTTGAAGAGTTTATGTTTATTTTATGGTAACTTAAATTTTGGAATACAAACCCGCAAGTAGCACGGGTAGGCCTAGTATAAATGAAAGTAAATCAATAATAGAGAAAATGCAAAAGCCCAGAGTTTACATCTTAAAAACTCAAATTAAACAAAAAAAAAAAAAAACTAAAAGAAAGAGATGGAAAGTGTTTCAAACACAAAGACTAAAGACTATAATACTCTATGTAAGCGGCCTCGTCGAAGCCAGTATTGGGAGAATCAAAACCACAAGCAAAACCACAATCACAACCGTAAGCCGGATTATAATCATCAAGATCATCATCATTATCATCAGTATCATCATCATCATCGGCACTGCTGGTTTGAGAAACAATTGCGTCTCTTGCAAGTTTATAAGCAAACTTAACATCGTTTCGAGCAACCAGAGTAGCTTCGCTAGAAGCAAAATGTTTTCTAAGGCGTCCGACTTCTTCCATAAGTTGGATAATTTCTTTCTTCTTAGGGTTACATCTACCAGTTAGCTGCATTCAAAAATCGGATTCAATCCCATTAGACCAACTACAAGAGAACATCACAATCAAAGTCATCATCATTTCAACATGGACTCTTAACAGAATGTTTAAATTAACTTCCGTTTGCTATTCCACATATCTTTTTAAATAAAGCATATATTATTATACAAAAAGGTTATGATAATGTACTTCACAAAAGTTACTTCTCACAAATATTACTAGCTAAGTAGCTAAAAATTACTAGTTCATAATTAACCATCTAATACTTAAACACAAGAGAGAAGCCTCTTTATAATACATCAAACGTTTTTATTTTTGCTCATCATGCATATACATACAATCCAAACGTTTTAGGACTCCAACTTCCAACAAAATAACACTACCAAATAAAATTTATACTAGATTTACTAAATAGATATAAGCTAACACTATTATCTTAGAGTTTTTATTTGAATAGTTAAAGAACTCGTAATTTCAACAATTATAGCAACAGTTTTAAGAGTTATTGTAATACACTCTCATTTTAGTCTCATTAATCATTTAAAAGTGGATATAAACTAACAAAAGCACTTACCATTTGGTAAATCTCACAGTCTTTACAATAAATCACGACGTTTCTGATCCCTTTTTCGAGTGATTCCCTTAAGCCACGAATCAGAGCCCTAATCTCAACTTCTTTGCGGTTAATCTCGTCGTTGACAGGTTCCTTCAACTCAAACAACAACTTATCAGTCTGATCGCAAATCGCAAACCCGAATCCAGCCATCGCCGTCTTCTTCTCACCCTCCGAGATCCCCCTAATCTGATCACTCACCAAACCCTTGAAGTACAATCTATAGACGGCTTTGTCCGAAAATTCTGCCGCCGCAGATTGGTTTTCGACAACGACCTTAGAGGAACTACCGCCTTCAAGGTTAAGGCAATCTCCGGTTCGCCGTTTCTTCAAGATCATGCCTACTTCGTCTCTTTCCATGGCGAAGAAGTTCTGATAGGAAAAATATGAGTGAATATATAGGAAGAAGGAAAGAGAGAGATAGGAAGGGAGTATTGTAGCGTGCTTGAGAAGATGTCAAATAACTTAGATAAAAATTTTAATTATTAATTAATACCGTTTTTAGTTAGTGTTGATTGATTTTCTTGTTTTTCAAAGATGTACACCGATTCTCTATAGATTCTCATTATTTATGCTATTAATTTTGGGAAAATTGGAAATAAATGATGTTTTTGTCCATCTACACTTTTTTAACTCACTATCAAAATTAAGCTTTATATTAATAGAAATCCAACTCTACCCTCCAAATTATTAATTAATATATATATAATTAATCTATTGAACAAAAAAAAAATTAATTCTTTCTTCATTTCGCACATAACCAAATTTCTCACTTGTTCGATCAGTTGTGATAAGAACTCGCGGAGATTCTAAGTTAATAATCAAATCGCTAGGTAGATAAGTAAATTTCATATCAATCATACTTTGTTCTATTTCATAGTCTTCTAAAATCATTATCTTTAGTTTTTCAATAGTAGTAGTCGATTTCAAAGTAAGTAATCTAGCACGTTTTTCTTGATCAACAATAAACTCTCACTCGTTGTTGCCAAATGATCTCAAAACACCGCACGTCACATAAATTTTCATCATATTTATCTATGATAAAAAATAAAAAATCAATTCTCTCAAATAGGATTTGCACATATCAATTTGTGGTAAAACAAAAAATAAATTCAATAAACTTACATGATTTATGTGAAATCTATCAAGTACTTTTTGGTTTATACCTTTGATTTTTGCAGAGATCTGAAAGAATCATAAACAGAGAGTATAGTTAAGAAGACGACATTGAGAAAGATGAAAAAATCGTGTTTCGCATAATTCCAAAGCCCGCAGATTACATATTCTAAACTTTGCAGAACACCTACATTATGCAGAATGTATATTGTACGGAACCGCATAACACATACATTATTGATAATATATATTCTACAGAATCGCAGAATACGTACATTATGCAGAATGTGTATTTTACAAAATCGCAGAACATATGTAAAGCGCAGAAGACACTTCTAAAACATGCAGATCATAGAGAATCCGCAGAAGACACCTTCTGGATTTCGCAGAACATATCAAAAAAGATTTTGTAAATATTTTTTTGTTACGTTTTTTGAATAATAGAAATTTCTGTTTTCTTAAATATATATTTTTTCCATAAAAACGAAATTTTAAAATAAAATAAAATAAAATTATATGATTTTGTTTGTAGTTTAGGCACAATTTGACATTCAAAAATAAAGGTATAGATGGACAAAATGATACAAAAACGTCATTTATTTCTAATTTTCCCATTAATTTTTGGGAAAATTAAAAATAAATGATGTTTTTTGTACCCTCTTGTCCATCTATACCTTTATTTTTGTATGTCAAATTGTGTTTAAACTACCCTCAAAATCATATATTTTAATATTTAATTTATTTTAAAAACTCGTTTTTAAAGAAAAAATATTTATCAAAAAACACAAAAAAAATATTTACAAAATCTTTTTTGATATGTTCTGCGAAATTCAGAAGGTGTCTTCTGCGGTTTCTATATGTTCTGCGATTTCGTAGAATATACATTCTGCATAATGAACGTGTTATGCAAAGTTTAGAACATGTCTTCTGCAGTTTCTATATGTTCTGCGATTACGTAGAATATACATTCTGCATAATGTACGTGTTCTGCGAAGTTTAGAACATGTCTTCTGCGGTTTCTATATGTTTTGCAATTTCGTAGAATATACATTATGCATAATGTACGTTTTCTGCAAAGTTTAGAACATGTATTTTGCGGGTTTTGTAATTAGGAATATGATTTTCTTCATCTTTTTCATGTCGTCTTCATAACTTTACTCTATGTTTATAATTCTTTCATATCTCTGCGAAAATCAATGGTGTAAACCAAAAAGTATTAGATAGACTTTATATAAATCTGGTGAGTTTATTAAATTTGTTGTTTGTTTTACAACAAATTGATCTTTGCAAATTCTATTTGGGAGAATTTCTCAATTTGTTTTTGTTTATCATTGATAAATATGTTGAAAATCTATGTGATGTATGTGTATAGAGATCATTTAGCAACAACGAGTGGAAATTTATTGTTGATCAAGAAAAACGTGTTAGATTACTTACTTTGGAATTGACTATTAGCATTGATTTTAGAGTTTTTTTGGTTAAATGATGTGTTATAATTTTTTAGTAATTATATTAGAAATAAAATTAGTAATTTAGAGGGTATAATCGGATTTGGATTAATATAAAGTATAGAGAAACGAGAGTTAGTTAAAAAGGTGTAGATGAAAGAGAGGACACAAAAATATCCTTTATTTCTAATTTTTCCTTAATTTTTTGGGAAAATTGAAATATGTCTTATACTATAAGTTTAAGAAACTATACATTTGACTCTAAACTTTGAAGAACTATACCTTAAATTAATGTTAATCCTAATTTGCCCTTAATAATTAAAATAGAAAATTCAGTTAAAATATTTATTAATAATAATTTAATTTGTGTTAATTGACAAATTTCTAATTTATATAGAAATTTTTCAAATATTGATTTTTTTTCATTGGGGAATTGCTTAAAATGACCCATATATTGATTTTGAAAATAAAAATAGACCCCAAAATTCATCAAATGCAAAACTAACCCAAAGGGGTAGGGAAATTACATTTCCCTCCCTAATGATCAAACAAAAAAACAGAAACATCAATGACCATTATATCCTTACGAAGTCTGAAGGTATTTAAGAAGTCTACTCGTTCTGACTTCAATAGAAGTCTGAATAGAAATTACAACTTAAATTTAAATAATAAAAATTATAAAAAATTATTTGACTATAAATTTGGTTTCATAATTAAAATATAACTGATTATGATGTTTATAAATTAATATTTCAAAAAAAAATCAATTCAAACCAACAAAGATAAAATAGGTTAGATATCATATACATAGTAACAATGAAATCATAAACAACATACCAAATACTCTTTACATCTAGGGTTAGATTTATGGTTAGATACTTTTGTTATTTTAAATGGTAAGTTTGGATCTTAATGTTAAATTGTGAATATAGTTAACTATTTTAACTTACATTATAAGTTAATATAAGTTTTTATATAGGGTTTGCACTATTACATGAAAATTATCGATTTAAGGTTTGCACTTAACAGACTTCACTTGTTGTCTGTATTAATTTTTAGACTTCAAACGAAGTCTATTTAGAGGTTAGATATTAATAGACATCAGATGAAGTCTATTTAGAGTTTAGGGTTTTGAGACCGCATATGAAGTCTCCTAACCCGGAAATTAATAATATAACCGAATTTATTACCCTTATATAAAGCAAAGGATAAAACCCTAATTTTATAAAAAACTAGATTCTCCAATCTGAAACGGCGGTCGCCTTTCTCATCGCCGCTCTCGTCGCCGCTCTAGTCGCCGGTCTCGTCGCCGGTCTCGTCGCCGCTCTCGTCGCCGCTCTCGTCGCCAGTCTCATCGCCGCTCTCCCAACCTCTCTCCTCGCCCTCCTCGGTCCCCTCGCTCTACTGGGTCTCCTCGGTCTTATTGATATATCATGGTTTTTACCCACTTTTAGGCCATGATATAAGTGTTTTTATAGAATTTTTTGTTAGTTTTCCAGTCCTTTCTGAGTCTTTATAGGTTGGACTACGTTTGGAGCATAATTGGAGATTCTGAAGCTTTTTGGAGCATTCTGCAAGAAGCTGCGAAGTGATGAAGTCAGAAGAGCAGAATTACGCACAGGGTGTCGATCGACACCATCTGTGTCGATCGACACCAGACAAGGACGGCCAAAGTTTCCCAATTCCATCAGAAAAAGGAAATTGCCCAAGCTTTGAAGAATTACAAGATTGCCCCTAGACGAAAATCCTCCCTTATAAATATAGTTTTCCAGCCATTGTTTAGGCTACACTTTAATTTACACAATAATTTAGAGATAGATTTATAGAGAGTTTTTGCAGAGAAGAATTTGTCTCCTTAGAGCAAATTTGGAACTCCCTTTATTTATTCTATTGATTTCTTTCATGCTTTCTATTCAAGTTATGATTTCTGTTTCATTGATCATGTATGAGTAGTTTGCTAGTTAGGTTTAGGGTTTTTCAAAGGTGATCAATGAATTGTTAGGTCAAATTATATTGTTAGGATAAAATCATTAGAGTTCTTCATCTGGATTTGTGTTTAATGCTTATTCTAGCTTCGCGACCTAGAATCTGATCTTAGGTTAATTAATAGATGCGAAAGTATGATTAATTGCCTGAACTAGTGTTAGATGAGCAAAATACCTATTCGCAAAGAGATTTGGTTTAGGATTTTGTGAACAATTGAACCTGATATTAATGCTTGTCTGAATTGTTTGAATTCGCAAAGAGATTTGGTTTTCTGCAATTTAGGCATAGATAATCTTCGCAGCGAGAGTTGGTCGATTTTACATTAGTGTTTCAAGTTCAAGAACAGTGCTTAATAATTCCTAACATTCGCCTAGACCTAGAATTTGGATCACCTGAGAATTTCCATGAACCTAGCGTTTCGTCTCCTGAATCTAAATCGTTTAATTGCTTTCTGTCTTAGTTTCATATTCTCACCTAGTTTAATTCGAATTTAGAAAACTGCTGCGTGACTATCCCTTCTCTGTGGATTCGATCCCTAAGTACTACAACTGATCTCTTAATTTGAGAGAGTAGTTTTAGGGTAAATTTGACCCATATCAAATTTTGGCGCCGTTGCCGGGGAAGGAGATTAATAGCCTACAGATTTCTAGTATTAGAATTTTGACTAGGTTTTGCTTTTAATTTTTGGTTACTAATTTAGTTTCAAAATTTTTTGTTTTTCAGGTGCATGCTTAATCGCTGTACCAGAAGCAACAAGAACTAAGAACTAATACCATTGATCCAGGAGCTAGGCCGTTTCGAACGTGTGAACTGCAAGGTTGCACAAGCATCGATCGACACACTTGGCATCGATCGACACCACCGAGCATCTACCTCAGCATCGATCGACACCACTAGCGTCGATCGACACCTTGCGCGGATCGAGATGGCAGAACCTGTGATCATGATACGCAACGAAGAAGGAGACTTTGTAGACCTGCAGGGCAACAGAAGGGATGCCCAAGGACACAGACTTGATGAGGCTGGCACCGTCATAGTCGAAGAAGCGATACAAATCGCACCTGCAGATGTTGGACGTGGAAGAACGTTAGGCGAGTACAACCGCCCAGACCAGTTCTATGCTAATAGAGCTGCGATCCGTCCTCCTGCATTTCAGAGGAATGGCTTCGAGCTGAAGCCTGCTTATTACACTTTAGTGGCTCAGCATCCCTTTCATGGTCTTCCTAATGAGCATCCCATGGATCACGTCGAGAGATTCGAGGACTTAGCCTCAAGCATCAAGGCTAATGGAGTGTTCTATGATTATCTCTTCTGCAAGCTGTTCCCATACTCGCTTGCTGGAGATGCATCATACTGGCTGAAGCAGTTGCCACCAGGATCCTTGACTACATGGGAAGATACAAAGAATGCATTCCTTTGCAATTTCTTTGATGATGCGAGATCCGAGGAGCTGAGGATGAATATCACCACATTCTCTCAAGGACCCACTGAAGCATTCAAGGCTTCTTGGGTGAGGTTCAGATCTTACCAGAGGGACTGCCCACATCATGGATTCAGCGAGCCGCAACTTATCGGTATATTCTACCGCGGAATTGATTAGAGATACCAGATGGCCTTAGACGCTGCGAGCAATGGCAACTTCAACACAAGATTTCCAGAAGGTGCGATAGAGCTTATAGAGAATTTGGCCTCTAGTAACAGCACCAAGAACGCAGATTTCGAGAGAAGGCAAAACGCAGGAGTAGCTGGAGGAAACCAAATCGCTGAAGTCAACAAGAAGCTAGACATCTTGATGGGAAAGAAGCAGGTCCATTTTGCTAATGAAGAGGTTAATTACATCAATGGTGCTGGTTTTCAAGGACAGAGGTTCAACAATCAGCAAGGATATGGTTCTTCCTACCAAAAGCCTTTTCAGAGCAATAACTTCCAGAGAACTTATGGTTCTTCTTCTTACCAGAAGCCTCATGCACAAGACAATAAGATGGAGTCCATGATTGAACAAATTCTGGAAGGACAACAGAAGATGACTGTAGACTTCAATGGGAAGATTGATGCCTTGTACACGGATCTGAATGGGAAAATTGAGTCTCTAGGTACTCATATGAAGCAATTGGATGTTCAAGTTGCTCAAACTGCTGGAGCTTTGAAGAGACAAGAGGGATTTCTTCCTGGAAAGACTGATACAAATCCCAGACGTCAAGTCAATGCCATCATGTTGAAGAGCCAAGAAGAAATCCTGGCACCTGAGGAAGCTGAAGAGCAAGTGTCGATCGACACCACTGAGTGTCGATCGACACCACTGAGTGTCGATCGACACCCGTAGAGGAACTCAAGGAATCGGGCTCGATCGAACACGCATCCTCGATACAAGAAGTCAGTGTCGATCGACACCTCCATAGTGTCGATCGACACCCTACCCAGACCTCGTCAGACATGCCTGAAGCTTCAACAAATATAGAGGAAAGAGTGTACAAGCCTAAGGTTCCATATCCTCCTATACCCAAACACCTAAGGCCGCCCCTTAGTGCAAAAGAGCTGGCTAGTTTCAACAAGAAGGTTAGAAGGATCTCCAATGCGATCTCATTTGCTGAAGCATGGGAGGATTATCCTTTGTGGGTTTTCTTTAAGAATAGCAGAGAAAGTCTTGAAGAAATTGAAGAACTCTTCAACAAAGCAAGGGGTACACCACAAATGAAGCAGCTGCTTAAGGTTGAAGACCCTGGGATGTTTATGGTTCCATGCTCCATTGGTGGAGTTGAGTTTAAACAATCCCTCTGCGATTCAGGAGCTAGCGTGAACCTCATGACAAAAGACATTGCAGAGAAGCTGGGGATTGCTGACATTCACCCTTCAAGCATGACTCTTGAATTTGCCAATAATTCTACCGCAGTCTCCTATGGTACAATTCCAAACTTACTTGTCAACGTTGGGAGTTGCATGGTTCCAACTGATTTTCAGGTTGTGGAAGTGAGCAGAACGTCTAGCATACCATTCATCCTTGGAAGACCATTCATGGCCACAGTCGGAGCTATTGTAGACATGCCCAATAAGAGAATGTCTTTCTCCAATGTTGACAAAGAAGTGTTCTACAAAGTTGTCCCTACTACTGAAGTTTCCAAGCACATCTCATGTATTGCTGTGATCCCTGGAGAAGAGCTGGATTCTAAAGAGCAAGTTGTTCAAGAGGCATTGGCTGAGAATTCTAAGAAAAATATGGAGCCTGAAGACTGGGGTGGAAATGATCATCTCTTCAGGCTTATGAGCAGAGAAGATGTTCTAATCAATGCTAAGTCAATGGAGGAAGACATGTTCATCATGGAAGCAAGGATTTCGGAGCTGAATTGCAGAAAAAATGCAGAGAATCGTGTTACAGACTTGGTGTCGATCGACACCCTTCGAGGATCATACCAGAAGCTGTTTCCGATGCTGCAGATCCATCATATGCTGTCAAACAGACTACTCCACATCCTTCTGCCCATAAACCTCGAAGAAAGCAAAGGTACACACTCCCTGGATTCGATTCCAAACCTCCTGATCTTGTCCATAAGAACATCAAATGTTCAAAAGATGCTTCACACTTATGCAAGTCACGAGATTCTCGTAGAGAGCTTGGTGTTTCTTTTGATTATGCTGTAGGAAAACGAAGTGTCCCACCCGAACTAAAGTCCCACCCTGCTGCTGTTCCTCATTTCCTTGGTCGCTCTCATGAACCTAATGCATATACACCACCTTGGATGAGAAGACATTCGTCTGGGAAGCATTCGATGCCACCCTCTGATCCACCAGACGTCTGAACCCCGACACAGTCAAGCTAATGACTGAAAACGAGCGCTGAGTGGGAGGCAACCCACTGTTAGGTACGTTTTTATTTTTATTTTATTTTGGTTTTACTAAGTCCTAGTTTCAGTCAGTTGAAAAAGGAGACATTGGACTCGACCTTGACCAGTGTCGATCGACACTACTAGGTGTCGATCGACACCACACGCAGACGAAGGTAACTCTTCTATCTGGTCTTTTAAGTTGTTTCTAATCTTTCTTTTAGCTAACTTCGGGCTTGATAACACTGGGGACAGTGTTGTTTAAGTCTGGGGGAGGTGATTACTGACTTTGTGTTTTGTTAGTAGAGTCTTGAGTCAAAAATTTTCAAAATTTGTTTTATTGAGTCAAAATCAGTTGGAATTTTCGGTTTTTCTAGAAACTAACCACAGAAAGTTGACGCTTGAAAGAACCATTGCTATAAGAGTTGATTGCAGGACTTACTAAGTAGAAAGCTACAAGTGGAATCAGTCTAACAGGGCGAGTTCAGATCCCCTTATAAGAACTAGGTATGCGCAGAACTTGATTCCTCTTTCAGTCCGATCAGATAGGCAATTGCAGTCTCTCCTTGATCTTCCCTTAAGAGAAAAGAAAAGAAAGAAAAAGAGTCTAAGTCTGGAATAATGCCTTTGTCATGAGCCTGTCTCCTCACAAGGAACAGTATTAGTGATGCTCTTGAACACGTCTCCTCACAAGGAACACAAGTAGAGAGTAGCACCATTCCAAAGATCCCAAAAAGAATAAGAAGAGTCAATGAAAAGATCTTAGAACACCCTGAAAATGGGAAGAAGTTGACTAAGGAAAGAGAAAATAGGGGAGCTGTATGAGAATATCTTGTTTTGGTACTAAGGAAGGGAAAAGAATCAGAAAAGTTCTATGGCATTACCAATGTTAGAGTTCGAAATTTATACCAAGGAAAGGATCTGGATTTGAACTGGGAGATTGCTAAGCTTGTGGTAAGTACATTGAACATTTCCTAAGGTTGGCTCTAATATCATGTGGATTCAAGAAGTGTTAATCAATGTGGCGTTTTAAAGAAGTACTCGGAAGTTCCTGTTTTCTAACTTCTACTTCAGTCTAAGTTTCTGTTTTGCTTGAGGGCAAGCAAAGGCTAAGTCTGGGGGAGTTGATATATCATGGTTTTTACCCACTTTTAGGCAATTATATAAGTGTTTTTATAGAGTCTTTTGTTAGTTTTCCAGTCCTTTCTGAGTCTTTATAGGTTGGACTACGTTTGGAGCATAATTGGAGATTATGAAGTTTTTTGGAGCATTCTGCAAGAAGCTACGAAGTGATGAAGTCAGAAGAGCAGAATTGCGCACAGGGTGTCGATCGACACCATCTGTGTCGATCGACACCAGACAAGGACGGCCAAAGTTTCCCAATTCCATCAGAAAAAGGAAATTGCCCAAGCTTTGAAGAATTACAAGATTGCCCCTGGACGAAAATCCTCCCTTATAAATATAGTTTTCCAGCCATTGTTTAGGCTACACTTTATTTTACAATTATTTAGAGAGAGATTTATAGAGAGTTTTTGGAGAGAAGAATTTGTCTCCTTTAGAGCAAATTTGGAACTCCCTTATTTATCTATTGATTTCTTTTATGCATTCTTCTTTATTCATGATGTTTGCTTCATTCACCATGTCTGAGTAGTTTGCTAGTTAGGTTTAGGGTTTTTC
>JAHZTW010000001.1:337222326-337323042 GCA_020283515.1 Alliaria petiolata
AAAAAATAATTTGATCACAAATTTGGTTTCATAATTAAAATATAACTGATTGTGATGTTTATAAATTAAAATTTCAGAAAAATAAATCAATTCAAACCAACAAATATAAAATAGGTTAGATACCATATACATAGTAACAATGAAATCATAAACAACATACCAAATACTCTTTATATCTAGGGTTAGATTTAGGGTTAGATACTTTTGTTATTTTAAATGGTAAGTTTGGATCTTAGTGTTAAATTGTGAATATAGTTAACGATTTTAACTTATATTATAAGTTAATATAAGTTTTTATATAGGGTTTGGACTATTACATAAAAATTATCGATTTAGGGTCTACACTTAACAGACTTCACTTGTTGTCTGTATTAATTTTTAGACTTCAAACGAAGTCTATTTAGAGGTTAGATATTAATAGACATCAGATGAAGTCTATTTAGAGTTTAGGGTTTTGAGACCGCATATGAAGTCTGCTAACCCGGAAATTAATAATATAACCGAATTTATTACCCTTATATAAAGCAAAGGATAAAACCCTAATTTTATAAAAAACTAGATTCTCCAATCTGAAACGGCGGTCGCCTTTCTCATCGCCGCTCTCGTCGCCGCTTTCGTCGCCGCTTTCGTCGCCGCTCTCGTCGCCGCTCTCGTCGCCGCTCTCCCAACCTCTCTCCTCGCCGCTCTCCTCGCCGCTCTCCCAACCTCTCTCCTCGCCTCTCCTCGGTCCCCTCGATCTCCTCGGTCTCCTCTGTCTCCTCGATCTCCTCGCTCTCTCGCTCTCTCGCCCTCTCGCTCTCAGAAGTCGCCGTTAATCGCCGCTGGTAAGCCGCTGATTTCCATTCCTCAGTCTTCATATTTTCCAGATCTTAGTTGATATCCAGATTTAAAACCGGTTTTTCGTCTATCCTTGCTTCCAGATCTAAAAGCTAACGAGTCATTGTTATATGTTAAACAGGGATGGGGCGATACAGCTACAGTCAACCGTCAAGTAGTTCCAGAAGTTTGGGAAGTTTTGGAAGTTATGGTTTCCCAGAAGTCAGTTCGATGGCTCAGCATAAATCCGCCTTAACTCTTGGATTTCCCCACCGTTGTTTCTGCGGTTTGGATCCTCTCCAAAGACAATCCACATCAGAGCTGAATATGGGAAGGAGATTCTATGGATGCCCTAATAGTGAGGTAATGAGACTGTTATGGTTTTGATTGCGATTTGAGTTTGAATTTTCGTAATATTAAATGTAAATGTTTCTTATCTAATGTGTTTGCTTGTATAGGATGGTGGGTGCCATATGTTAAAGTGGTGGGATGAGGCTATGATCGAAGAGTTTGTAGAGCTCCGGCAGTCTATGGAACATCAAGCAGAGATACAAGAAACTGTTAATGCGTCACAGATGGATACGATGGATGTCTCCATTCTAAAAATGGAGACAGAGATAGCTCAATTAAGGGAGGTGATTCTTGAGAAGCAGCATTCCCGGGACATCGAGTTGAGGATCATGATGGTGGCGGGTGTAATCCTCATAGGTTTGATAATCTTCCTCCATGTGTTTGGTTGAGGATATCATAGTTTAGAATTTGTTACATTATCTTTTGATTTCAGACTTATAATCGGTAACCCTTCAATTTTGTATATGCTGAAAGGTCTAAGTTTTAAAGGAATGGTTTAAGTCCGTTTAATTTCATAAAAAAACAACACATAATTCCAATTTATGAAGCAAAATAAAGACTTCCTCTGCAGTCTTTAGCAAAAGACTTCCTCTGCAGTCTTTAGCAGTAGACTTCATATGCAGACTGAAGCAGTAGACTTCATATGCAGTCTGAAATTCAAATAAACCAAATAAATTAACCATAATTTATCCAAATCAAACCGAAATCTAAAACCTAACCGATCGAAATTGCCGATTGAAAACACATAACCAAACTTGAACCCAATTTTATTTACCCAAAAAATCAACCGTCATGTTTTCTACTACCAATACTCGGTTAATTGGTAAAGAAAAGAAACCCTAGTCATTTTCTCTCTAGAGTGGCGATATCTTCTTTTTCGCCGCCGGTGGTTCTTGTCGCCGCCATTGATTCTGTTCTCCGCATCTTCTAATCGCCGTTTCTTCGCATCACTAGGTAATCCGCTTGTCCTTTCATCCTCCCTCTTATTTTGTTGGTTTCATCCAGTATTACTTATGATGGGTTTTATTGGCAGATATTCTCGCCGTCGCTCGTGGTTCTCATCGGGAAACTGAATCCTCACGGTAGATAACCCTTCTTCCTCCATGCTCCTCTTTTAATATGATTTTCGCATGTCCAAAATCGATTCTAAATGATTCGACTATCATTGTCGCCGCCGTCGCTACCTCCCTCTTCATATACTCGCCGCCGGACTCTCTTTTCTTCTCAACAAAAAAGGTTCGTCTTTTTTTAACAGCGATTAAGGTTTCTAGGTTTTATTCAGACTTCTAGGTTTTATTCAGACTTCTAGGTTTTATTCAGACTTCTTTCTCATACTTCTAGGTTATAATACTTTCTCAGACTTGTAATTCAGATGTCGTATTCAGACTTCATGTAAAGAATTCTTCCTACTACTTCTATTTCAGACATAACTAATTTGTCAGGCTTATCTATGTTTGCAGAATGGAAACCCCATAATTTCCACGAAGAATGTTCACAAAAGGCGATGAGCCCCTTCCTACTAAAAGCATAGGCTATTTTAGCGGTGATGCAAAATTGCTTACCGCACTAGCATCTGCACTAGTAGAAGACGAATGGGCAGAGCTCTGTGACTCGAAACTGGGGGTGTTTTTGAAGTTTTATCAATTGGATTTTGGTTGGGCTTCAAGGCTGGTGCATTATATGCTGAGTTTTCAGCTAGTCTGCGATAAGAAATATGAGATATGGAGTCTCATTGGTGTAACCCCAGCGAGGTTTTCGTTGCTTGAGTTTGAGTGTCTCACTAAACTCAACTGCGAGTATGTTGAGAATCTGGAAAATCCGGAGGTCGAGGTGACACAAGATATGAAAGATTTTTGGCAGCTTCTTGGAGTTGGTTTCGAGATGGGTCCAAGTACTGATGACTTAACAGCAGCGTGCAAGGTATGTGGATTTTTTGTGTTTTTTATCGCCCTCATTGAAGCATGTCTTTACTGGATTTGTAATGTTTTCTTTAGGTTCGTATAAACAACTGCGTTGTTGAAGAATATGAAGACATGTTCCCATTGTGGGATGATGACGAAGATGATGCGAAGATTGACAACATTTTGAAAGCAATGTATGGACACTTTGGTGATGATCCCTGGAGGTGGAGTAAAAAACATTGGTCTGTTGTAGGTGTCAAAACCTCAAATAATGTGAAGTCTGAGGCAACTGTGGAGAACAAAAGAACCATTAGCTCTGATGATGAGAGTCGAAAGAGTCGAAAGAGGTCTGATTCAGTGGCAGATGAAGGTTTTGAGTTGAGCCGATTGAAAAGCTACTTGGACAGCTCCTTGAAAGTAATTTCTGAGCAGATGATGGCAGGCTTTAGTGGTTGTCAGCAGAATATCAAAGACCTTGCTGCTAAGGTGGATACTCTAGAGCAGAGCTTAGAGACGGCGAAATGTGGAATGAAAAAGAAAGAGCAGGAGAAAGATGAGGATGAGCATGTCACATCCAACGAAGATAATGCCGAATACAAATGCAACAATGAAAAGAAGACTGACAATGTCGGGGTTAGTACTAAACCCTCTCCCAAAAATAAAAGGGATTTTGTAGCACGAAAATCTGCCAGAATTAACAAGAAGAAATAGATATGGTTGACCTGTTGCGTTTTTGTGTTGAAGCTGTGTTTTGGTGTGTTTTCTGCTTCTGTTTCTTGTTGTAGTTGTGTTTTGGGGTGGTTGAACTTGTATCCTGTTCGAAGACGTTGTTTTATGTTTCGTTGACTATGAATAAAAGTATAACTTTACTTTGTTCGTCTGGTGTTAATTTTTCACATTTCCCAAATTGCAGTCTAAACATGAAGGTCAAAGTGAGAGTGTGAATGGTGGAAAGGAACCAAGTGTTGTGATACTTGATGAGAAAGTTTCTAATGTGGACTACATTTCGGGTCAATTAAAGAGACAGGAGGATAATAAAAAAACGGCTTTGACTATTGCACGAGTAAAGAGTGACCGGCTGAGGAGGCTCGCTGCATCACAGGTTGATCCTTTTGAAGGAAATAGCACTGCAAAAGAAATCATTCCCAACCAGAGAGTGAAGGGCAGTGGATATGATCCTTTTGCTCCAGTTGATAAGCAAAAGGTGAAAGTGCTAACTGATTGGCTGAAACTACATAAGTAAGTCACAGCTTTGATTTAATTGCTTTACAATCTTGTTTTAGTTTTTAGATACGGTTGGATTGAACTAATGATGTATTTATCTTCTTCTCAGGGACTATCCCAAAAAAAATCCTCATTCTACTATTACGTGGTTCTGGATTCTGCGCACTCCGACGAAATGGCTATAT
Source organism: Alliaria petiolata (assembly GCA_020283515.1). Classification (NCBI taxonomy): domain Eukaryota; kingdom Viridiplantae; phylum Streptophyta; class Magnoliopsida; order Brassicales; family Brassicaceae; genus Alliaria; species Alliaria petiolata. Next base: position 337,226,804 of record JAHZTW010000001.1, read on the forward strand.
GACACGGTAATGCAATACACATCAGACTTCTATGTCAGTTTTCTATGGCAGACTTTAATGTTAGTCATCTACACCAGACTTCTTATCTACTAATTTTTGGTAATTGCAGCACCTGGATGCTGCGATTAATCTTCTGAGGCTTCGTTTCACAAAGCATCCGGAATGGTTTAGATCCGAGAGAATTTGCTTCCTTGATACTATTTTGCCCTTGATGTGGAGCGCAAAGTACAAAGATTTCGTAAACTCTTCCGCCCATCCCAATGGTTCAGGTAAATTGCTACCTGCTGGGTCATTTGATTACCATGCCGGTGAAGAACCAGCTTATTGTAAAACACAGAAGACATGGGGGCTCGAGGTGGATGATATATACTCGCCCTTACACATTGGAAAAGATCATTGGGTGGCGATATGGATATCAATTCCGAGAAGACACATTGTTATTTGGGACAGTAGTGTTATTCACACTTCGGATGCAGCTATCGAAGAGGCCGTGAGGCCTATTGCAGTCATGCTGCCTCACCTTCTTCGTGAGCTAGCTGTTGATGAGGATAGAGTCAAGTACCCTTATGATGCATTCACACATGAGCGGATGCGTGGGCTTGGAGTACCCCAAAACATACAAAGTGGTGATTCTGGAGTCTATTGTATGAAGTACATTGAATGTCATGCACTTGGATTGACATTTCCCTCGACCTTGTGTGATGCAAACATCAAAGCTATTAGAGAGAAGCTAGCGGCCGAGATATTTGACAAGACTGACATACGAGGAACCGAGAAACGGCCGTATAACTGCTTGGACCTATATGATTAATGGAACCCACTGATTTTGTGCATGTAAGGGAACCCACTGATTTTGTGCATGTAAGAAAACCCACCGATTTTTTGGATACGATGTAACATGTGATAGGGTTTGAAGTTTTTTGTAACCTATCAATGGAATTGCAGGTTTTGTTTGGTTAATCATTAACAATGCAAGTTTTTAGTTTTTAGTTACTAAAGCACATAACATCATTTTGTATCAGAAGAAAAATACAAGACTACTAAATAAGATAACATAATAGATAGCAGTCTTCTTTTGCAGTCAGCTGCAGTACGCTTCATCATCCCTATTTATCCGCATCTTTCCATCCCTATGTGAAAAACACAAATACAACAAATTATCAAAATGGTAGATAATAAACACATAAACACTCTCACATAACTATTAAGAAGATTAGTTTCACTTACACATTTCCCTCGTGTATGGCCCGGTTGGCTGCATTTTGAACAATTGTATTGCTTGTGCATCTTCCGCGGTTTGTTGCGTTTCATCCTTGACATTTCTAGCCATGTTTGCCACCTGGATTTCTTTTGTCTTCCAGGCTGACGCTTCACCTCCGGAGGAAGACATTGGATATGCGCAGGCGCTGCAAACTCCTTATTTAGGGGATAAATATTGTGCGAGTATGCAGCATACAAATATTGCTTTCCATACGAAGGACATACAAGCGTTGAGGCTTTCAACTGAGCCTCTGCAGCAGCTGCAACAGCATGTGAGCAAGGTATCTTCTCAACATCAAACACACGACATGCACACTTTTTTTGTTCCAAATCAACAACACATTCTCGTGCTCCTCCCTTCACATGGAATCGCCAACCATCAATGCGTTCCACCGCCATATTATCTGCATAATGTTCACGAATAGCCAACAAATATTCAACTCCCCGAGAATGGAGTGATGTGAGACTCAAAGCATCTTCTCGCCTTTTACAAAACCACCTTCCTAGCTTCTCTCGTATAAACTCCAAAAGGAATACTATGGGAAATCCTCGTGCTCGTTTAAGTGCGGAATTGATAGATTCTGCAATGTTGCTCGTTTTTATGTTGTATCTCTCTCCATTGAAGTGAACTCGTGACCACAACCTCACGTCTGCATCCTCCAAGTAGGTTGCGAGTTCTGGATTTATATTCCGAAGATTGTCCATGTATCGGTTAAAATCCCCAAGGGTATACGCATATGCAGCACCTTTGACCAAGTACAGAAGATGTTTCCCACGAAAGAGTTTCACTATGTTTTGTTGTAGATGATAATAACATATCCCGCGTGTTGCCCAAGGGAGAACCTTATCACATGCATTCTTAATGGAGGGGTGTCTGTCAGAAACTATCACCAATGGATATTGGTCTGTAAAACATCCGCGTAACTTGATGAAAAACCATTCCCATGATTTATCATTCTCGGAGTCAACAATGGCAAAAGCCAATGGAAATATCTGAAAATTACCGTCTTGTGCAGTTGCGACGAGTAGAACACCCCCATACTTCCCACTTAGATGAGTCTCATCCACAACAATAACTCGTCTTAGATACTGAAAACCAACTATAGAGGCTCCAAATGCAATAAACAGATATTTAAATCGTTGCAGCTTATCAATCTCAAGGCCAGTGACAGTACCCGGATTAGCTTTCTCGATTAAATGCAAATATGAAAACAGATTCCCATACCCATCTTTTGTTGTTCCCCTCAAAAATTATTGGGCATGTATCAATGCTCTGTATGCAGTGGTATAATCTAGCTTCAAGCCAAACATCACCTTCATTGAATCTTTGATATGCCCGGGCACAATTCCATCTATTATTCCTACGCGCTCTACAAATAGCTTCCCAATATCGGAGTGCAATGTCTACGGTGAGCAAATCGATATGCCACTGAACACGAATGATCTTTCAAATACTTTGTCACCCAAAACGTGTTTGCTTCATCCTTCAACGCTGCTCTAATCATCCATCTGCATCCTTTCACCCGACATTTAGCCACAAATAGCGTTTTAGTAGATTTATATACTTTGAATGCGAATTTAAAAATTATCGCTGTCAACCGCAACTCTGATATCAGCTCATCTTTGCTGGCAAAACTCTGATTGACAAATATAGTGGACCTGCCTCCTTCACCAACACCAATCACTTTGTCCCTGTGACCATCATAACACATCTCATCTTCATCCTCATCTTTGATCTTCCCATAAACACTATAATCCTCATCGTCTGAGTAAGATGGTAGTTCATCTTTCACTTTTACACTCGCACTACCACTAGCCTCAGCACCATCTTCATCAGTATCATCTTCATCACCACTAACTTCATCACAACCATCTTCATCACAACCATCTTCATCACCACCATCTTCAGCACCATCGTATTCATCATCCACGTCTTCATCATCCACATCCATATGTCCATTCACGGCGCCATAATTCCCAGTATCCATCTCAGATCGACTCGACACACAAAGACGTACGAGATTCGTACTACATAACTCCATCAAATTCCTAACTTGTCTATCGTTTGTGACATGCATAGGAGGAGTATCTGGACCCATTTGTTGCAGCATTGAATTTGGTAATGAATACGTTAACTCCACAACCCCAGTTTTCTTGTCGACCTTATAATCATCTTATGCCATTTCCATAAGTTCACCATGTGTACAACCATCACTCAAAAAGAACATTCTCCCTCCTTTTCGATTATCCACCACAAATTGCCACGATAAATCTTTCAAAACCCATTCTCCATAAACAACAGGTAGCTGCACCATTCTCTGAAGAAAAAAAACACATACAAACCCCATATTAGATCATAATTGTGAAAGAAGACTTTACTCGAAGTCAGCACAAAATAATAAGGTATAAGCCTAATGAAACAAGAAAATTGATTATACCATAATTATAACACAAAATCATGTCATACTCATATAGAAGCAAACAAAATAACTATCACACAAGCAAGAACAAGAAATTCTAAAAAAATCATTATACGTATCATATAAACGCATTTTTACCAAACAAAATTGCACAGACTTCATTTGCCGTCTAAATCAAGTAGACTTCAACGACTGTCTGAATTAGTTCAGCAGACTTCAAACGCAGTCTAAAAACGTATAGGTTATTTTTGCAATTACATTTTTACGCAGCAGACTTCATTAGAAGTCTCAAAACTTTCAGACTTTTGTTGAAGTCTCCCTTTGTTAATTTTCAGGTTACTTTTGTGTTTGACCAAGACGTTTACTTTTATCGCACAGACTTCATTTGAAGTCTTGAGGAAAAACAGGTCATTTTTCTAATTGACCAGAATTTGACTTTTTAGTGCAGACTTCGTTTGAAGTCTGAAGATTTTCGTAAAATTCTTCAGACTTCAAACGAAGTCTGCGCTACAAAGTAGAGGTTATTTTTGCAATTGACTAATTTTGACTTTGGAAAAGAAGACTTCAGACGAAGTCTGAACCATCTCAGACTTCAGCCGAAGTTTATTCTTAAAACGAGAGGTTAGTTTTGAGGTTGACCAAAACCTCGAATTAAATAATTAGTAGACTTCGCATGAAGTCTGCTGAATTATCGAATATTATCGAAATTCTTTCAGACTTCGTGCGAAGTCTACTAATTAAATGATTTTGCGGGTCAATGTTTGTAAGTTTTGGTCAAACACAAAACTAACCTCATTCTAAATTATTCGTAGACTTCAGGTGAAGTCTGAAGCTGCCAGACTTCACATGAAGTCTATTGTATGAAAGTCAAATTTTGGTCAAATGCTAAAATAACCTCGCTTTCGCATAGATTTCATTTGAAGTCTGCAAGTATTTTTTTTTTGTTTTCAAAAGAAAACGGACAGACTTCACGTTAAGTCTACACTAAAAAAATTGAAAATAGGTCAATTGCAAATCTAACATCGGTTTGACTAGTAGACTTCGATGGAAGTCTGCTATCGCGAAGCAGATCTAAAAATTCTGGAAAATCGGGTGAAAAGTCACCTACATCCGGTTTGAGCTCGCTTTATGCTTCATCAAGCACTCATAACTTCAACCTCCACCGTTAGCAAAGAAACCCAGTCGTTTTAATGCAAGAATCTCGAAAATACTAAGATCTAAGAGTTTAAAATTCGAAAAAAGCTAAATGAGAGAGTTTTTTGGATGAATATGGAGAGGAAATGGAAGATAATGAAGTTATGTGTTACAAGAATGAGCATTAAGAGCTTGGAAATTGGTTGTTGATGCATTTAAAGCTTGAATTTGGTTGTTAATGGTGGTTGAGAAAATTGAAGAAGATGGCATTTTCGTAAATAAGTGATTTCTTGTAGATGATTGTGTCTTTGTGTTTGTTTTAGTTATTTTCAAAAAAAAAAAAATTAAAGTATAATGGCATTATCGTGAATAAGAGAAGGTGTGGAGGATACAAAGGAGAGGAATTGGCATTTGTTGGAGAGAGAGAAAAGGGAGGTCATTTTTGTGTTTGACTCCAAATTATAGGTTAATTGTGAAAGAAGCCATTTTTCATTAATAATAACAAACTTCTAATTTATATAAAAAATTTTAATAATTTTTTATTTTTATTTCTTTCATTCTGCTTTTTCTAATATTATGAAAAGACTAATGGCTTGGTTTGATATTTTATAAAAGTTTATTTTAATTTTATTTTATATCATTCTAATGTTATATCAAATAATTCGCCAAAAAAGAAGAAGAGGATAAAAAAATGAGAAAAGATATTTCCTAATATAATAAAGATTTTTAATATGATTTTTTTATTTTTAAAATAAATAGTATTCTAAGTTTTGTAGAATACATATTCTAATCTTTGTAAAACATGTACAGAGTGCATAATACATATTCTAATTAACTTCGTAGAACACAAATGAATGCATTCTAAATTTCTTAGAATACAAAATAAAAAATATATATTCTAAATTTCGTCGAATATGTACAAAATGAAGAATACATGTTCTAATCTTCGTAGAATATATATGAAGTTTACAAGACATATTCTAAAATTCGTAAAATAGAACAAAAATATTTATTTATATCATTTTTCGAAAAACATAAGATTAAGAATTGAATGATTTGTTCTGTTGACCCCCCTTTTTGTTTCTTTTTTATTATATATTTGTAATGGTTACAGATAAAAAAATTGATGAATGATTCTTTAAGTCGATAGAACCATTTTTGATTATACTAAAGTTGGATCCACGCTACGCGTGGGTTGTTCTTATAGAAATGTTGTTAATATTTTGAATTTTTTTTGTTAATTTGAATTTTGAATTTTAAGTGTAATATATGACTTACAATATACTTCATGTACAATATTTATTTGAATGTAATGTTACAAATTTATAAGATAGTATTTTTTAAATGCTTATTTTAAAGTATGTATAAGACATTTGAGAGAGATATTATTGTACATGAAGTATTATGTAATTTGTCTATTTTTGTATGCTCTTTGTTAGCTGCTTCTTTTGTATTTGATACAGGGCGAGTTTTATTTATTTATTATGTTTTATGTATTTTTGTTGTTGTGGAGATTGTAAGTATTTGATTTTAGGGAAATTGCACTGACTAGCTATATTGAGAAGGAAATTAAGTATATAACCATAGTAAACCAATGGCTACGATATTGTTTGTATAATATGTAATAATGACCAAAAAGTCCTTATGGCACAGAGAGAAAGTAACTCTACGATTGATGAGGCATGATGCATACAACTTTTCACTTTGTATTCTAGAATGCGTGCACGTGGAAGAGGAATATAAAATGTATACGAGAAGTGGAGGGGAAAATAGAGAAAATAAAATTCAAAAGTGAGACACTAAAAGGTCTTGGGAAATCGTGTGCAGCGGGTGAAGGCGACGACATTTAGGGTTTAGGGCGAAGTTGGGGCGATTTGTGGAGGAGAAAATTTTTGGGGTTTCTTCATATCCGGGTATAACATCATGTGATACTAATTTCTTAGCGCTAATAATTGAATTATAACTGTCGATCGTCGGTGTATTTGCAGGAGATGTAAGTTAAATTTCAGTCGAACTTCTGTTACTGTTCACGGAGAAATCTAGATGGTGAAGTTCAATTTACTTTCAAAATTTGGGGTCCATGGTGAGAAGGGCTTGCCGTAAAGTGTATGTGAGGATTTTGGTGTCGAGGTTAATTGACGATTTTGTTTACATGCATGATAAACGGTAAAGGATTTGAGATATTTCGTGAAGGGGATAATGAGAAGGTAAAAGATGATGATGGATAGTTGGGTACTATTAAATGTTCGTAGTGTTTTATTGATTAATGAGAATAGTATAGTTGTGTAATATGTACGTATAGTATGGAAAATCGATGGATATTGGTGGGTAATCCGTGTATGTATATGATGATATACTATTCTAAGGGTAAATAATTTATAGTATAGAATGTGTATGCTTATTATGGTTAAAGCGCTAGACGTGTAAGAGTTATTATGTCGTGGAGCGCAATTTATCTATAAATGTGCAATCTGCTAAGAACATTGATCAGATAGGCCTGGTAAGTAATTAACTTCAAAGAGTTGTATTCTGCGTATACTATTTTGTGAAATAGTACATGTGGTACATATGGTATACTATGATCTTGAATAATTTGTCTTCTGGATTAATTGGAATTGTATAGGTAAACGTACGACCCCTACTAAGTCATGTGATTCATGGTGACGTTGAACATGTAACGTTTGAAGACGAAGAGGATGATGAAAGAGTGGAACATCTACTCCAACTTATTGAAGACGATTATCCATTTGAGCACAACACGTGGCGCAGTGGTGTGAAGGAGGAAGATGCTTTGAATCCGCCTGAGATGGTACAGATGGATCAGAAAAATATTTCCAAGGAAGTGGGGAGTCCTATAATGAGGACATTGATGTCGCTGAATTCATAAATCCAAGAAAATCTACAAGAGATGGATCCGAAGAAACTCCTGCCCAAGGACGTACAGGGCCTTGAGTATCATCTCCATCACCTTCTATTCCACATGAGGGACCTAGTATGGTACCTCCAGAGCGAGTAGGAGAAATTGATTTAAAAAAAATTGTACGGGAGATGGCGGATGCTTATGAAGAACAAGTTGTAGGTATTTTTGTCGGATATGCAGAGAGTGTTAAAACTCATTTCGACACCTCGTTCAGTAAGCTGAGTAAGGATGTTCTACAACTCTTTAACTCTAAGACCACAGACGCAGCGGAGGATGCAGCAACTCCTGCTGGGGGTAATAATGTTTCAGTTGATGGGGGAGGTTCAACAGGCAGCCCTACGGCGGACAATGGTGAAGGCGGTGGGGAGAGGTGAAGGTGAGTACTTCAATTACTCGAATTTGTAACTGTCTAAAGTGGATCGTATGACAATAACTTACACATGTCATATAAGTGGTTCCAGTTATGAAGGAGAAGCCATTAGAAGGAAAAACTGGTATAAGACATTCGCCTCAAATCATTGCTGATATAGTTAGGGACATATGTGATGGAGAGCCTACAAAGGGAGACACGAGGGTAGATGTGAAGTCAATATGGGATACAAATTATGAAATATACAACTTAACTCAGAAAGTTGTAGTTACAAATTATATTGGTCTCTTTGTTATTTTTGTTGCAGGGGGACATACCTCATATTCAGACAGGTGGAGTGAGTAATGATGGGTGTTTCAGCGTCATCTAGAACTCAAATTCCGGGCGACGTATCTGATGAGTTGGTCGTAAGTGTTCTATGTTCTATTTGGTGATGATATTCATATATTAATATTGGAGGATGACTACACTGTATAATTATAATGGAATAGTTCGGTATGTGATTTATTGTATGTTATGTTCCATTTCAAAGGCCACAGAGTGTAGTAAGGCGGAGGAGCACTCCGGGAATGGAAGATCGAGTTCTTTAAATGAAGTACATAGAGCGGCAGAAGAAGATTCGTTCAACTTCGCCGGGAAATTGTCGCCAAAGTTAGCTGGGACTTCCTCCCCCCAACTTTCTTCTCGGCTCCGAGAAGAGAATATGAGATATTGTCGGTTGGAGAGGACAAAATTGCTCACAATTTCTCGCCTACCATTCATATTCCAATTGGCGGATACCCAGATGGTGTACAGTTGTGTTTACCCTATATTGTCTGTATCTGATAGACGGTTCCCATTGGGTAGGGATTGTTGTTGACTTGACTACAGCGACATTGTATGTTCTGGACTACAACACGTCATGTGTTACCGAGAGTGAACTGCAATTGAAACTACAACCAATATCAGAGATGTTGCCTCACTACATAAAAAAGGCATGGAGGAACAGATGCAGCCCTTATATTCCCAAGTTCAGTGATGCCAGTGAGAAGGATGGATTTGCAGATTCTTAATGAAAGCCCATGTAATATATAGTTTACGCGATGTACGTTCCCCGTCTACTGGGGAGGTAGCCACTCATATAGTTACTGCTTTTTTTTGTAGGCCTGTCAGGGGTAATGACAATTGCTCTTCTAGAGATGCATGCAACTGGACAATTGGTCGACTGCGCGAAAGTGTCAGACGTTAATATTCGGGCAGCTGCGTTAAACTACGCAATTGAAGTATTTGTGTACTACCATCCGAAGCTTCTGGATATGTGACGAGGAGTCTGTTAGTGGCAACGAGAAATTTAATACCTAGGAAGTCGTCCCTGACTGTGTGGTTGTAAGATAATGTATTCTATACATTTGTGAAGTTCTACCATCTGTACTACTTTTCTCATACTTTGGTGTACTATTTATATGTTAATGTGAGCTTATTAGCTCGTCCTGATATTTACGTATTAGGTAGACAGTGTAACTTAGTTATTACTTATGATATCTACAAAAACATAAAGTTACTATAATCGTAAACCAAAATATTGAATACATGCGTAGTAGACCGGATCCAACCACCTCCTACTATGAACCACGCATGTGATATACTATGTACCATATGATTGTAGTATAGTATCCCCAGAAATACAATTCGTTGAAGGAACCTCATCATTCGGAGATGAATTACGATGATGGTTAATCCAATAGGACAAATGTATAAGTATTGTGTACCCAGGATAACTTAGTAATTACTTAATCCATGAATAGCTACATGTGATGAATATAATCCTATAATGTACAAAAGCATCACATGGTGAAACATAGATATGTGATCGCAGCAACCAAAAAAGATAAACCATATTGCATAACATAAGGAGGGCATTTCATTAATATGTAACAGAAGGGAAGGTTTTGGGGCTTCCACTATGTACAACACCTGCTTTGCCGTATTTACAATATTAAACATCGGGTGCGCTAAATGGGTAGCCTAAATAAAATGGTATACAATATTTCCTGTATATACCATGTTATTTAGGCATCCAACAACAAAAACTAATTCCCACAGCAGATTCACTTAACGTCATGCATACTAGTTTCCAGTGGCGGATCTAGAAACATATTTTACTTGGGGCATAAACTAATTAAATAATTAAAAAATATTTTTATTTATAAAAATAGTATTAATATTTAATATAAAAAACTAATAATCACAAATATATAAATATATAAATATATAGATATATATGTATATACAATAAAACTTAAACAATGATATTTAAAAATTATTGCATATAAAAATTTATTTATGTTATATTTATATGATTCAACATATTGTATTATATTTTTTTATTTAATTGATTTTTAATAGTATCACTATTTAATTTTAATATATAGAATTTATTAAGTGAAACGTAACAAGATGAACTTTAATTTGAAAATTAATTAGATAATATATAAATGTATAAAAAACCAAAAAAATAGCACAATATAATATTATAAACAAAAAATATCAGTGAAAGAAAAAAATATGAGTTAGGAGATATGATATATTACCATAATTAAAGATATATCACCTTAATTGAAACAAGAAGATATGAAAGGCAATAAAAAGGAAAGGAATAAATAAAGGTTTTAAAAATATGTTTAATATGAAAATCAAAAATTGAATTCCCTTTATTATATTTAGAAAAATATATTGAAATGGAGAGAAGATGGCTTCGAACCGGGGGCACTCAGAAATTAGGAGAGGGGTCAACGACCAGCAAAGCCAAGATATATATATTGTTTTGCCTACTAATTTTAATATTTATTCAAATCAACCGGGGGCACCTGACCCCCCTCCTTCTCACCTAGATCCGCCCCTGCTAGTTTCATACATGCTTATTACCCCGGTTCCAAAAAACTGCGCCATAAACCACCTTCCTATGCCCTTCCTTTGCAAGTATCTTATATGGCATAAAGACATGATGCTTTGTTGTACCCCTGACGGCGACAACGAGTGCATCTGCGACCGGATTTCTTCCCAACCTAAATGGAAGTATCTCATAAAATCATTTATGTTCCATGTTATACTATGAGCTGTATTTATATAGTACAGTATGAAGAGCAACATAATAATGTAATAGGCATACTTGGAATTCTCCACGGGACTTGATTCTGACCTTCTTAGGCCTGCCTGTGGGGCGTCTTGCAGCAGGGGGGCATTAAGTCCCCACTGAAAGCGCCTCCAATTGCATCACTGCCGACCAAAGGAACATAGTATATCTTGCCCTCGAACCCATGTTTCCATGTGTCCACATAGTAGGCGGGGGACACAAGTGCATCCGTAGGCATTTCTATGCTACCTGCTCCAGCGATCGAATGTGGACAAGGGATACCGACACTTTGAAACTCCATGCAAGAGCACATACTAGTTAATAGATTCACCGTGTAACATTCACCTTCTGAGGCCTGAACTTGAAACTCATATTCACTGACTGCGCGGACAGCCAAAGATGTTGATTTGATGAAATTTTTCTCAACCCTCTTCCGGGCATGTGGTGTTATTATTCCCTTGTATCTCATTGACTTGGCCCGCCAGAGAGCAAACCATGACATTACGACTGTGCGTATATATTCTAGCATGCAGATAAGGGGAACTCTCTTGCCTCTTTTACCACAGCAATCCATAACTCTGCTATATTAGTATCCATGACATTGTAACGCTGGCCTTTGAAATGTGTCATGCTCCAGTGCTCAAATCCTATACGATACTGAAAATATGGATGAAATGAAATTCAATATGACGAAACATGACCAATTTATTACCCGATGTGTTAAAAACAGTTACAGAAATTCAGATACCCAATCAGTACCTATGTCAACAAGGTATGACGCACATTCGGGGTTGAGTGCTTGAATTTTGATGAATTTTTTGTTGAATTCCGTGACAGTGTACGCCCTAGCTGCGGCTCCCATTATACTGGTAAGCCGCTGGGGTTGTATCCAGCATGTATGTTCCTCCAGAGATGCACGGCAAAAGCAGCATGATGCGCCATTGGGTATACTTGACATACAATATATGTAACCAGTCTTATCATACTCTACTACGATACAAAGTTTTCACTATAGTATAAGAGCTTATCCATGTTATGATTTACTGAATTTTAGAATATCCTACTCTTTCTAACCCAACGTAGATGCTAGAATGGCGATCCGAGACGAATACAAGGTCCGGTGAATCTTCGACAAATACCCTTAATTTCTGGAAAACCCATTCCCAAGTGTCGTCGTTTTCGCTGTCCACTATCCCAAACGCAAGAGGGAATATCTGGAAATTTGTGTCTTGGGCACACGTGATATGCTCTCAAATTTACCCTAGAGCTACTCTCTCAAATTAAGAGATCACTGTAGTATTTAGGGATCGAATCCACATGGAAGGGATAATCACTCAGCAAATTTCTAAGTTCGGATTAAGTTAAGAAGAATTAATTAAAAGTAAAAGACAGCGAATAATTAAAAGCGGTGTAAGTTCAGGAGACGAAACGCTGGGTTCAGGGAAATTCTCATGTGAATCCTAATTGTAGATCTAGACAGAATGTTAGGAAATATGAAGAACTGTTCTTGAACTCGAAACACAATTATAAAATCAACCAACTCCCGCTGCGAATATTATCTATGTCTAAACCCCAGAATCCCAAATCTCTTTGCAAATTCTAACAATTCAAACAAGCATTAAAGTTCAGGTTCGATTGTTCACAAAATCCTAAACCAAATCTCTTTGCGAATAGGTATTTTGCTCATCTAACATTAGTTCAGGCAATTAATAATACTCTCGCTTCTATTAATTAACCTAAGATCAGATTCTAGGTCGCGAAGCTAGAATAAGCATTAAACACAAATTCAGATGAAGAACTCTAATGATTTTATCCTAACAATTTAATTCGACCTAACAATTCATCAATCACCTTTGAAAAACCCTAAACCTAACAAGCAAACTACTCAGACATGATAAATAAAACAGAAATCATTATTTGAATAGAAAGTATAAAAGAAATCAATAGAAGAAAATAAAGGAGTTCCAAATCTGCTCTAAAGGAGTTTGATTTTTCTCTCCAAACACTCTCTACAAATCTCTCTCTAAAATATTGTGTAGCATAAACAATGGCTGAAAACTCTATTTATAGGCAAACTCGCGTTAGGGGCAAACTTGTAAATAAGTAGAACTTTAGCTGATTTCTTTTTCTTCGTGGAAGTCCGCAAAACTTGGTCGGCTTCATTGGTGTCGATCGACACCCAGGGTTAGTGTCAATCGACACCCTCCGTGTTTTTCTGCTCCGACTTCATCACTTCGCAGCTTCTTGCTGAATGCTCCAAAAAGTTCCAGATTCTCCAACTTTGCTCACACGTAGTCCAACCTGCAAAGGCTCTAATAAGACTCTAAAAATACCAAAAGACTCTATAAAAAGACTTATATCATGGTCCAAAAACTGGTAAAAACCATGATAAATCAACTCCCCCAGACTTAGCTTTTGTTTGCCCTCAAGCAAAACAGAAACCAAGTATATAGTCGAAGTTTGAAAACCGAAATATCCAGCTAACCTTCAGAACGCCACATCGAACCAACACTCTTGAATCCACATACCATAGAGCCAACCTTAGGTAGTATTTCTGTGTACTTACCACAAGCTTAGCAGTCTCCCAAATCAAGTTCAAATTCCTTTTACCCTTCAAAATTTCGAACTTAAACAACAATATTAACCAAAGAACTTACACTAGCATTTTGTGTCGACGTTTCAGTGTCGATCCTGCTCGATTTCGTTTCGTTAGAGCCCGAATCATCGGGCTTTTCTAGTGGTGTCGATCGATACTCAGCAATGGTGTCGATCAACGCTAACTCTGCAACTACAGCATCGTCTCTTTCAAGCTCCACAAAATTTTCTGCACTTCCTACCATGATGGCATTGACATGATGTATGGGATTTGTATCAGTCTTTCCAGGAAGAAACCTTCTTGTCTCTTTAAAGCTCCAGCGGTTTGAGCCACTTGAACATCCAATTGCTTGACATGAGTACCTAGAGGCTCGATTTTCCCATTCAGATCCGTGTACAAGACATCAAACTTCCCATTGAAGTCTACTGTCATCTTCTGATGTCCTTCCAGAATTTGCTCTAGCATAGACTCCATCTTATTTTCTTGTGCAGGAGGCTTTTGGTAAGAAGAAGAACCATAAGTTCTTTGGAAGTTGTTGTTCTGAAAAGGCTTCTGGTAAGAAGAACCATAGCCTTGCTGATTGCCAAACCTTTGACCTTGAAAACCAGCACCATTGACATAGCTAACCTCTTCTTCCTCTGGCTCAAATGTCTCCAATTCATTAGCAAAGTGAACTTGCTTTTTCCCCACCAAGAGATCCAGCTTCCTGTTAACCTCAGCTATTTGGCTTCCTCCATTTGCCCCAGCATGTTGTTTTCTCTCAAAGTCTGCATTCTTGGTGCTGTTGCAAGAGGCCAAATTCTCTATAAGCACCATCGCATCATCTGGATATCGGTGTTGAAGTTGCCATTGCTCGCAGCGTCTAAAGCCATCTGGTACCGCCAATCGATCCCTCGGTAAAAGATATCGAGAAGTCGTGGTTCGCTGAAACCTTGATGTGGGCAGTCCCTTTGGTACGATCTGAACCTCACCCAAGAAGCTTTGAATGCTTCAGTGGGTCCTTGAGAAAATGCAGTGATCTTCGTCCTCAACTCTTCGGATCTCGCATCGTCAAAGAAGTTGCATAAAAATGCATTCTTTGTTTCTTCCCAAGTAGTCAAGGATCCTTGATCCAGCTGGTTCAGCCAATATGATGCATCTCCAGCAAGCGAGTAAGGGAAAAGTTTGCAGAAGAGATAATCATTGGACACTCCATTAGCCTTGATGCTTGATGTCAAAACCCCAAATCTCTCAATGTGGTCCATGGGGTGTTCTTGAGGAAGACCATGGAAAGGATGCTGAGCCACCAATGTGTAGTAAACAGGCTTCAGCTCGAAATTATTCCTCTGGAATGCAGGAGGACGGATCGCAGCTCTATTAGCATAGAACTGGTCTGGTCGGTTGTACTCGCCAAGCGTTCTTCCACGTCCAACGTCTGCATGTGCGGCTTGTATTGCTTGCTCGATGATAACAACTCCATTATCATCAAGTCTCTGGCCACAATTGTTTCTCCTATTGCCGTCTAGATCCTTGAAGTTTTCAGCCTCATCACGAATCATAATCACAGGCTCCGCCATTTCTGTCTACGCAGGGTGTCGATCGACGCTAGTGTTGGTGTCGATCGACACTCGTGCAGACTTTCGGTTCGTACGTTCGAGACGGCCGAGTTCCTGGTTGAGTGCGATTAGTTCCTTTTCCTTGTTGCTTCTGGTACTGCGATTAAGCATGCACCTAAAACCAAAAATAAGAAACTGAATTAGTAACCAAAAATAAAAACAAAACATAGTCAAAATCCTAATACTAGAAATCTGTAGGCAACTAATCTCCGTCTCCGGCAACGGCGCCAAAATTTGATATGATCTCAAATTTACCCTAGAGCTACTCTCTCAAATTAAGAGATCACTGTAGTATTTATGGATCGAATCCACAGGGAATGGATAATTACTCAACAAATTTCTAAGTTCGATTTAAGCTAAGAAGAATTAATTAAAAGTAAAAGACAACGAATAATTAAAAGCGGTGTAAGTTTAGGAGATGAAACGCTAGGTTCAGGGAAATTCTCAGGTGAATCCTAATTGTAGATCTAGACAGAATGTTAGGTAATATGAAGAACTGTTCTTGAACTCGAAACACAATTATAAAATCAACCAACTCTCGCTGCGAAGATTATCTATGTCTAACCCCCAAATCTCTTTGCAAATTCTAACAATTCAAACAAGCAGTAAAGTTCAGGTTCGATTGTTCACAAAATCCTAAACCAAATCTCTTTGCGAATAGATATTTTGCTCATCTAACATTAGTTCAGTCAATTAATAATACTCTCACATCTATTAATCAACCTAAGATCAGATTCTAGGTCGCAAAACTAGAATAAACATTAAACACAAATCCATATGAAGAACTCTAATGATTTTATCCTAACAATTTAATTCGACCTAACAATTCATCAATCACCTTTGAAAAACCCTAAACCTAACAAGCAAACTACTCAGACATGATCAATGAAACAGAAATCATTATTTGAATAGAAAGCATAAAAGAAATCATAGAAGAAAACAAAGGAGTTCCAAATCTGCTTTAAAGGAGTCTGGTTTTTCTCTCCAAAAACTCTCTACAAATCCCTCTCTAAAATATTGTGTAGCCTAAACAATGGCTGAAAAACTCTATTTATAGGCAAACTCGTGTTACGGGCAAACTTGTAAATAAGTAGAACTTTAGCTGATTTCCTTTTCTTCGTGGAAGTCCGCAAAATTTGGTCGGCTTCATTGGTGTCGATCGACACCCTCCGTGTTTTTCTCCTCCGACTTCATCATTTCGCACCTTCTTGCAAAATGCTCCAAAAAGTTCCAGAATCTCCAACTTTGCTCCAAACGTAGTCCAACCTGCAAAGACTCTAATAGAACTCTAAAAATACCAAAAGACTCTATAAAAAGACTTATATCATGGTCCAAAAACGGGTAAAAACCATGATATATCAACACGCGGAGACAAGGCATCCTCCAAATTTTCCCTTGAGACTAGTACCATCAACAACGACCACCTTTCGCATGAAAGGCCAGCCTTCTATGGAAGCCCCAAATGCGGTGAATGAGTACTTGAACATTGATCCCCCAAAAGGGTTGTCCAATATTTCCAGGAAGCAGAGACTCCCTAGGTTTCACAGATTTTAGGAGGGCCAGATATGCAGGCATGATGGCGTAACTTCCAGCCATAGATCCGTAGAGCTTCGCCATAGCAACCTCCCTTGCCCGCCAAGCTTTCCAGTACGAAATATTAACGTGGAAGTCGTCCAATAAATTTTCCGCACCCCAGCTGGTGTAGCCCCTTTCTTGACACCCACAAACCGTCTTTTCATGATCTCCCCAATAACTTGGGTGGTTGCAAGTCTATGGTAGTTCCGTCTTGTGTCTACGGAACAAGTGTGTTTCAGGGTCGCTTGCCTTATCTGGAAGTTACCAGATTTATCCAACATCACCGCATAGACACGACATGGGCACTTATTGTCCACGCACTTCATCACCATGAACTTAGGAGTCGATTTTGTTGTACGGAAGTGGAATTTTTGATTTATTGCATGTATATCTATCTTTATCTTGCAATCAACTTTTGATTTGAACATTGGGCCAACGAATAAGATGTCCCCTTCGTAGTGGACATCAGACAAAGCAGCATCTACACCTGCATTAGCCATGAAGGAATTTGGTTCCGTTAGGTGAGTTAATTGAGTAATTGAATATACTATGCTCCAAAAATAGTATATATACTTCGTCAGAATAATAAGCAATTCTACTATCAGGAAATAGTATTTAAGCTTATCACACATCAGAATTTGTGACCACTTAAAAGTCTAACTAACCGTACCTCCAACTTCCCCCTCCTCGAACACTGGAGGTGCGTCCCTGTTGAACAAGATAAGGTTGTTGATGTAGTCAGTTAGCAAAGAGTGGAGGGCCTCCTCAAATCTCCCCCATGTGTCGTAAGTGGCCAGCTCGTTACCTACTCCATGAATCTGTTCACCAAAGCCTGCATTGTCTTCATAGTCATAGTGACTATGCCCATCAACTTCGTCGTCATAGAATAGCTTCCTCCTAACTCCACTAACAGATCCTCCTTCTGGAGGCCTCATTTGGGGATATGTATCCTCGTCACTCTCAGTTTCTGTATCTTCTTCAGTTGCTATCCCTTTGCCTTTGTCATTTTTGCGTTGGTGGTGGAGACAGTAAACGTATTGGTTGTTCTCCCTCCCGAATAGATATTCTTGTTCACTACAAAAAAGTTAATATTGTTACAAAAAAATTGTGACTAATTGTTTTGTCACAATATTGTAACGATTTATATACGAAACCGTGACGAAATTATTTAGTTGTAAAATTGTTACCATTTCGTCATAATATTGTGACAAAAATGAAAGTAACAAACCTTTGTCACTAATCGTGGCGTAATTGTTACAAAATATATAGTAACAAATATTGATATGTATTTGCGAACAAATCTTATAACTAAATTATATGATTTTTGTGACTAAATTTAAGTCACTCACAGTTACAAATATTTTGTAAGTATGTCGTCACAATTTGTCACTATTTTAGTTACATGTCCATTTAGTAATAGATTGTGACATAGTTATTCTCACTTTGTCACTATTTAAGTTCAATTAATACAACCGGTTATAATTGATATAAAAAATTATAATTTATGTTGTTTAAGTTATAATTGATCCATATCATTTCATGTTAATAGAAAAAATTGAAACCAGAAGCGATCAAATTGGAAAAGGTTCAACGGACGGAAGAAATACAAGTTGTTCAAGAAACAAGGCAAAATGAAAAAGTTCAACATAGAAATTCTCTATATATTAATTGAAAAGCATTTTTAAATTATAATTTTAATTATGTTATTTATAATTATGTTATTTTGCGGATGTGTCATCAACATAATCATTTTCACTAAACATTTGAAAAAGTACTTCTATTACTAGAATAATTACAATTTATGTCACTCATATTAATTTGATTAAACAATAGTTTATATCAATTATTTATACATACCACAATACTTAATTTATGAAAATATTCTCTTTCTTCCTATTTCTTAATTACCAAAAATATACTTTATTAATTATTTTTTAAGCACTATACAATATTCCTTCTCTTATTTGTAAAAAAATAAAACATCACATCATCCATATAATAAAAAGTATATAGATTTTTTGTACATGTGTTATAATTCGAATTTTTCTTTTTAAAAACGAATATACATTACTCAAATGATGAATAAATATGAGTGTGTTTTAAAAATTTTGCTTTGAAAATGAGAATGTAAAGATGTTTCTAAAATTATTATAAAAATAACATAAATGGTAAAAAAATTTAAAAAAACATGAAACTTGATTGAATGGGCATACATATTTAGAAGTATTTTTGGTTTAATATGATTTTATAATAGAACCATATAAATGGGAAAACCCCACATACTTACTAGGCACAAAGCAAGAGTTTTGTTATAAATACCAGAATTAATTATTTGATCTTAATATAGTCTTGAGTTTCCTATCCAAAGTACTCCTTCCGTTTTTTATTAAAAGATGTTTTATAGAGTATTTTTTGTTTTAAAATAGTTGATGTTCTCAAATTTCTATTTGAGTATTTTTGTTTTAAAATAGTTGATGTTCTCAAATGTCTATGTAAAAATTGATTGTATTTTTGTTGTTTTGACTGTTTGAATTCAAAATTCTATTTTTGTATTGGTTGAACTGTTTTGCAATTGATAAAAAAACATGTTTTATTTTGAGAGAATAGAAAATTAATTGATTTCTTAATCTGTGTGCAAATCTCTAAAACATCATATATAGTATAATAAAATAAGGAGGGAGTATTTGGTAACAGATGATTGATTTAAGACTAATCAACTGATTAGTTCTCTTTAACAACAATTCTCGACATTTAATATATAAATAATGGAAAAAAAGAGACTGTACAACAGATAAATAAAAATGAGAATCATACACGGAGAGAGAGAAAATCAGACAGCTCATTCAAAAACACTCTCTCTCTCTTTGTTTTTACTTTTTACTCATATCCTTTTCGGCTCTTCTCGATCCTTCTCTCTCTCTCTCTGTTTTCGTTATTTGCTAAAGTTACATGCAACCGTGATTAACTGATTACTCCATTGATTCGCCGGAAAGCTAATTCAATTCTAATTACATCAATTCCGAGCTATCAAAGCCAACATCGATCTCTGGCCTCAAGCTTCTGGTCGTCGTCGGGATTTTACTAGGATCACGTATAGTAATCGCTCTCTTCTTTCGCTCCCTTTATCTAACCTCTGTTGGATCTTCTCGAATCATTGTTTTCGGCTCTGTTGGATCTTCTCGATTCACATAGAGATTCACTTCCTTCTCGATTCTGAGTTGAAGTCTTTTTTTCAATTGAATGATTTTACATGCTCACAAGTAACCAAATGTTAGTTTAGGTAGACTGTTGGATGAGGAACCAATCATTGTTCAATTGATTACTGAAATCTGGAACTAGGGTTTTATCTTCAGTTTCCCGTTTTGTATCCCTTTGTAGTCATCCTCAATCATCTTCTTATAAAACACCCAATTATCTATATGTTATTGAAGGAGTTTCAGTTTTACTCTGCGTTTGTTAGATTTTGTAAAAAATTAAATGGGTGCTGATTGTTCTTGTTCATTTGCAGGTGTTCCTCGATCACAGCTCTTTGGTACAAATTCTCATAAGCTTTTGAAGAGGTGTAAACTGCTTAGGAGTAGCTGAATCTGGAAATGCAGCTCAAGCAAGCACAGCTACTACTCAAGACGACAATATTCTCAAGTGGGTGAAAGATGACAACAGAAGAATGCTGCATGTTGTTTATCGTGTTGGCGATTTGGACCGGACAATACAGTACATAAGTTGATTTCCTTGTGATATGATTTGATATTTAATCTTTTAACGTAGTCCTAAATATTTAGTGTAGCATTAAGGATTAATAGAACCATTCAGTTGCTGCAGATTCTATACTAAATGTCTTGGAATGAAGCTTCTGCGCAAGCGTGATATACTAAAAGAAAAATATACAAATGCTTTCTTTGGTTATGGACTTGAAGATTCACACTTCGTGATCGAGCTCACTTCTAGTAAGTCATTTCTGAATCACCCCCTTTTAGCTCCAACGAGCTCAAGAATATGCATTTGATTCTTGTTTTTGGTTAACAGTGAGATGCGTAAGTACCTAATTTTTTAGGCACAAGAGGTACCTAATAATTTAACGTACTTTTATTAATTTAATATAATGATTTGCCAAAATGTTATTAATTTTTATTATACCGCCATAAACTTACGCAAGGGAGCCTAAAATTTCATTAACCGCTTTAAGTTTTGCCAAAATTTCCTCCACTCATTGAGAAACCCTAAAAAATTGTCAAAAATATTTAACCATCTCCCCCACTGCCTATCAAAACCGTTCTTTTGCCACTTCCCCTTTTATTATTAGAAGCCATTAGTTTGTCTTTCATTTCAGAGGTCTCATTAGAAGCTAATTCTACACAATTCTGGATTTGTAGAAATTAATCTAGAGTTGAACTGTTCCTTGGTGTAAGCACTCGAGATCTCTGTTGTTTTTGAGCTTTGGTTTATTTGGCTAGATTTGATCTAGGTTTCCACTTCTATTTCTATAGATAGTATTAATGTCAATTTAGAAATTCCTCTCTTGAATCCGTTTCAGATGAAGTGTCAATCCTCTCTTGAATCCGTGTTGGTTGCTCTATTGATATTCAATACAGAGATCAATTCTCATCTTTGTACTCTTGAATCCGTTTTAGATGAAATTGCTTTCTTGAATCCGTATTGGTTTCTCTATTGAATCCGTATTGTTTAATTGCTCTCTTGAATTCGTATTGTTTAATTGCTCTCTTGAATCAACAGAATCCGTATTGCTGTATTGATTCCGTATTCGTTTCACAACTGTTTTATTTTAAAACTGATCCGTAAATGAACTATTTTGCTTAAACAGCCTTACTTGCTTGTTAATTTGCAGGAAGCAAACTTGTTTGTTTGCTTTCACCCTAGGTTGGGATTAAGTTAAGTAGTGTGTATACTGTTGTGTTTTCCGCCTAACTCGGTCGTGTGTATATGTTGTGTTTTCTGTTTCTGCCTAAGTGTGTCAGATAGAGTATAATGACATTCCGTTTTCGTTGTTTCGCTGTGTTAGCTCTTTCATTTAATTTTAAGCTTATTCATAGCAAAGTAGATTCTGGTTTGGTTTTATTTTAAGATATCATTGTCAACAGCTAATTACTTTGCCCATTTTTTGGTCTTTTGTTCTAGGCTGCTGGATCATCTAAACAAGGCCACATCTTTGGACTTGGAGCTTTAAGCGAATTTGTTTTACCCATCTGCTGATGCTTCTCCAAGTTAACCACAACCAAGATTCGCCTGCAAGAATTGGAAGCTCAACTGAAACAAGGTCGCGAAGAAAATCTGGACTTGAAAAAGTGTTCGAGTCTTTTGCAAATCAGAATCCTTAGATACCCATCCATCGTCCACCATCTACCTAATTTAGTAATTTTAGTTTCTATTTATCTTAAGTATTGTTTAGTTTTTATTTTATTAAGATTATTTTCTTTAAATTTTGATTGTATGTATTTTAACCTTGTTTGACATTGGTGGATTTTTAAATAATATTATTGTTTGTTTATTATATTTTACATTTGCTTTAAGAAAATGTGACTACAATTAACTAAAAATATTTGGTCACAGTTTGTGACTAAAATTAATGGTTTTCACATTTTTAATAATGTAATATTTTGTATTGATTTTGGTAAAAAAAAAAAAAGTCACAATACAAATAAAATTATAACAATTGTGTGATTATAATGTAGTCACTAATTGTGACGGGTTTGTGACAGTATTGTGTTCACTGTGTTAATTTGTGACTATAATTTAGTCACTAGTTATAACAAAGTTTGTGACATTTTTTTGGTGATAATTTATAACGGATCATTAACTTAAATATAGTAAGAATTTGTGATAAATATGTGATAATTTTTTATCATAATTTGTGACCTAATTGTGATAGTATTTTTTGTCATAGCTATATCGTTTTGTGACTGTTTTAATGTTGTCAAAAGTGGTGAAAAATCGTTACTATTGTCAATCGTCACACCATTTTGTGACGTTTTTGAGATTAAAATGGATTTGTGACGCTTTTATTGTGACTTTTAAGAAGTCGTGACATTAACGTCACAACATAAATTTTGTGACGGGAAATTTATATATTGTGACATAAAAATTTGTAACAATATTGATTTTTTTTGTAGTGGTTGCTGGGCGTATGACATATTTTCTCCGTGGTGTGGCCGACGTTGGGGCCCATTTTCCCTTGGGAGCAGGTAATGTCAACGGCATCTCTGAGATTACGAAGTCATGCCACTCCTCATCCGTGTCATCAGTGTCAGATTTGGTTTTCTCTGTACCAACGTCTGTCGTTGGTACAAGTCGGTCCGTCGCTACGAGGGACATCTTGAAGCCATCAACATACTTGATGGCTGTAACACATAGGTTCACCTCTTCTATGGATCACCTCATCTCCACGAACATCTGCACCTCTTGATCGTCTGTTATGTATTATGGTGTTGAACCTTCACCGTCGTTGATGTCCAACCATTCTGGATACTGATATGACAGTTTCACACAGACGTTCGTAGTTGGTAAGTTCAGCTTCACCTTCACGTCTTTCATCAGGTCAACGAAAGTGAGGTCCGTAGATAGTTGCACGTAAGTCTCCGGTTGCGGGCTCAGACCCTGGTTACAATAAGCATAAAATCTTGATCGTTCATCTGTTCAAAAAATTTACAGATCTATATTAGGGATACTAGAGAACTTAATCTATGGTACAGACTGTTAAAAATGAAAATTTCATTCCTCATTTTGGAGATTCCCTTTATAATTTTCTAATCAACTTTATACATACTATGTTAGGTAAAAAAACTAAGACATATCATTAATGGTGGATTTTACCTTAGATCTTCTATTCTTTGTAAAAACTTTCAACCTGTCCTTTGCTTCTTGCATAGTACAGGATAAAGACAGTACCTGTAGAAGAATAAAAGCAGAAGGTTCCTTAAATACGGACGGTGAAGAATTGTGTCCACACAAATTAGGTTTAGCGTTAAATGTTTCAAATTAATTATTGGGGTATTGGTTATGTTAGTAAACTGTCTAAGTGGCAGAGTATAGAAGATTTCCCGCTCAATTCGATTGAGGGCAGTTTCATCCTAAAATTATGGCCATGGTTATTTATTCTATTTCGATTTCAATATGGCTATAAGCTTCATTTCGAAGCCCAATATGTACAAAATACAGAATACATATTCTAATCTTCGTAGAATATATATGAAGTTTACAAGACATATTCTAAAATTCGTAAAATAGAACAAAAATATTTATTTTTATCATTTTTCGAAAAACTTAAGATCAAGAATTGAATAATTTGTTCTGTTGACCCCCATTTTGTTTCTTTTTATTATATTTTTGCAATGGTTACATATAAAAAAATTGATGAATGAGTCGCTATGTCGATAGAACCATTTTTTTATTATACTAGAGTTGGATCCACGCTACGCGTGAGTTTTTCTTATAAATATGTTGTTCATATTTTGAATTTTTTTTGTTAATTTGAAATTTGAATTTTAAGTGTAATATATGAATTGCAATATACTTTATGTACAATATTTATTTGAATGTAATGTTATAAATTTGTAATATAGTATTTTTTAAATGCTTATTTTAAATTGGCATTTGAGAGAGATATTATTGTACATGAAGTATTATGTAATTTATCTATTTTTGAATGCTCTTTCCACAGCTCAGCGACTCACCGTCTTCTTCAACCCTCTAATTCTCTCTCTCTCTCTCGGTGGTGACCACATCGCGTTCATCTCTATGGTTTAATCTCGAGGGTTTCCTCTTGATTCATCTGCGATTCTCTTCTCCCCCCTTCGCTTTTCGTTTTCTCTCTTCCTCGAGTGACGCCGACGCGTATACAGTGGTGACCGCGATTTGGAATTGGATTGTCGAATTTCTGAGGCTGATAAGCTTGCAGTTCTTTACCACAGACGAACAGTTGCGAATGTATCTTACCCACACACATCCTCTGATTTCTACCATTGTAACGCTAACCTACGTACTAAACTTCTCCACCACCGCCAATTCCACCACCACCACCACAACTGTTGGGGTCGGTTTTCACCTAGTCAAGTTCAATCGAAAAAACGATTAAGTGTGGAGGATAATTTTCGAGCCGGATCGGATATGTACAAACCGTGCACGAACCCGTAGTAAGCCCTAAGTAAAGTTCGCCATAGAAGACGAAGCCTCGTGGAAGGGAGCGCCGCCAAGGGGAGATAAAGAATAATCTACGAGGAGGTTCTCCGAGATACTCGCTTAGATTACAAATAAAATTGTATAAATATGAACATTAGTTCATTCATAGCGGGATCACCTAGCTAAACACTTGTACTCTAAAAAGCTCATCGAAGCGGCAATAATAAAATCACAATCTTTGGATCTCTGTTTCGGTTTTTTACTTAGAATCTTTGCGTCGTCTTTTGAATTTCTTAATAGGTAATCTATTGTGTGAAATCCAGCACACACAATAACCACCAACACCACGACCAACTCCTCCACCGAACACCTACTTTCCCACACTGTTTTCTCCGCCGAGTTTGGTTGGCCCGAATCTCAGGGTTGTATGGTCGGAATCGCCTACGCAATCACCATAGCATACTCTAAATCAACATGCGAGTGTTTTGTTTTTTTTGTTGAGTTTTGTTTTTTTTTTAATTGAATTGCCCTAATTTAAATTGAATTGGTTGTTTTTAGCTTAGGCCGTAGAGCTGATTCGGAGCGAGCGCTCCTTCTCGGGGGTTTCTTACTCTTTAGCGTGGGTTGGTTGAAAATTAGGGAGCGCCACTAAACTTTCTAATTTTATCGTTACGATTTTTTCATCTGCCAGTGCTAACTTCTCAATGATGTGGTAAGAATACAAAAATCACCACTCTAAAAAAAAATCGAAATTCAAATATTTCACAATTTCAAATTTTGGTATGTTATTTTTACTAGTGGATATATTTAGATTTATAAATATAATAATATCTGCTCGGGAAATTTTTTAAAAAAAAATTATGGACTAAAAACAACTTTTCGTTAGATCAATTAATATCTCTGTAAATTAATATACCAAGACATAATAATATCAAAATAGATATCAAAATAAATATCATAAAACAACGGTCTAATGCCGCAGCTTCCGCATCCAATCTTTTTCGATGAGGGCAACCTTCTTGCTTCCATTCGTCTCCACATATGTCGCAAAAAGAATAGCCACATCTATATATCCATCAACCATTAAAATTACAATGTTAATCAGGCGGGAAACACAATCACATTCTATAGGATATAATAGCGATACAGAATGTGATTAGAGATGATATATACCTGCAAGTTACATGCATGCATCCATCCCAAATATTGTCCACCTCCACCATGTGTTTGCACATTCCACACTGACGCCACTTTTTCCGAATTGCTAGAGCTTTTAGCTTTCCATCGTTTGATGTAGGATTCGGTTGCAACCTCTTGTAATCCTTGCAAGAAAAGTTACTATGCCACGGAACGTTGCAGTTTATGCAAAAGGGTTCGTCGCATTTGAAGCAGCAACTCCTAACTCCAGCTTCTTCTTTATCCGCCGATGATGCAGAGAGAAGCTCGGTTTTCGAAGCTAAAGCCGAGCACCTTGGATTAGGGCAGTAAACTCTGTCCCATACAGGAATCGAGTCCTCTTCGATCTTTTTCAACCAAATCTCTCTCAGTTTAGGTGTCAAAAGAGTAGCACAACTTCCAAGAGTCAGCATAGACTCGCAGCCATAATGAGGACATTTCATCAAACTTCGTTCGAGTAGCCTCACTGCTATGTCTCGTTTCATACAATCCACGCAGAACTGATGACCGCATCCAGCAACATAAAACATCTGCTCAGCTTCTAAATCGTCATTGAAACAGATACGGCAACTCTTCTTCAGGGGAGGCATGTGTATGCTGATTTCAGAAGCTATTGCTTCCATCGCAAGTTTATAAGCAAACGTAGTTTGCTTTTCAGTCACGAGAATAGGATTGCTAGATGTCAGCTTTTGTCTGATGCATTGCACATCATCAATTAGCAAGACGATTTTATCTTGCTCAGGCGCGGATATATATCCCATGACCTAAAAGAGAGAGTTCTAGGCATGTTAACTTCCGATACAAGTAAAGCTCATTAATATCAACATTATTCATTGCCAATTACTCGACAGCCAAGGAAAGCTTACCAATTCGTAAATCTTAGATTGATCGCAGTAGATTGAGATATGATCAGTGATCCCCAAACGCACAGCTTCGGTTAGTCCTCGCTTCAATGCCTTAAGCTCAGCCTCCAGAACAGTAATGTTGGAGCCATGGATTGGTCCCTTCATCTGAAACAAGAGATTAGCCTCTTGGTCGCAAATCGCAACCCCAAAACCTGCTAATAACCCCGTCGTTTTCTCGTTTACCAAACCCTTGAAGTAAAGGCTGTAAGAATTGATTTTGGTGCTATCTGCTCGTAGTAGAGGCATTGTGCCTTCTTCCTCCATGTATCTGTTGCGCATAATTCAAGAATTTTGTTTTTTCGTTTTTCTTTGGAGTCTAATGTTTTATGACAGAAGCGACTCCGCGTGAGAATATAGTTTTATGCTATGCTTGCAAAAGAAGGGAAGAAAAGTAAACTTTAAGGAAAGATTTTCTAAAAATGTTATTGAATTGATGATGCCTGAATCAGTGAATTGCTCTAGGAGCATGCATGCATTTAGATACTAATTTAACATAATTGTTTTGCGCAATTTTCCTAAAACCCTTTAACTAAAATCGAAAAAAAAACATTATTATTATTTGCCTTTAAAAAATAATAATTAAAAATAAATAATTACTAGAGCTTTCCTTTTCCTTGGCTGTACCATGATGACTTTACAATTATAAGAAAACCGAAACTTTAATTTTTCCCTGGCCATATATGTTTCTGTGTAAACCGAAAGAATACACAACGACAAGACACTATATATGGCATATAAAGCAGAGAGTAATTGTCCAGCCAAGAAAAATCATATTTCCTTCTTCAGATTGTATAATTATGTATGTCTGTGTTGAACATCCACAAAATCTACTTTATGAAATGACGTTCTTTTATTCATGTAAGATGGAAGTGGAAAGGTGCTGAAGCAAAGGCACTTGCAGAACCAATCTTGAAAACAGTCTCAGAGCTCCAATTTTCTTTTTCCCGAACCGAGGCCTCTGGTTTCCTCTCGAGCTGCAATGTCCTACTATCCGTTGAACCAGAGAAAGCCGAGCTTTTGGACCCAATTAACTTTCGAAGAAGCTTTCTTCTTGTTCTACAAACTGAATATGCATCAAGATTTGCTTTCAAGATCGTTGCTTGGAGAACAAGGTTGAATTATGGCGATTCATAAGAGCCTTAAAGCCAATCTTTGCTACTTCTTACAAGGCTTATTCTCATCTACGATCAAAGAACTGGATTGTGAGATCAGGGTTACAATATGGAGTTGATTTCGTGGCGTATAGATATCATATATCTCTCTTGTCCACTCTGTATACACAGTTTTGGTTCAGTCCGTTGATGGGAATGACCGGTTAAATGTGTGGTCAGATATTCATTGCAGTGTTCGGCTAACCAGAAACCTGGCCAAAACATTGTTGGTTCTTTACATCAATGGAGAAGTAAACAGAGAGGAAATGAATCTGCCTTTGTGTTTATAGAAATACACAGTGGAAGAGCAAATAATACGTAGATGGAGTCCCTAACTTAGCCGTGAAGATGAAAACAGAACATGATTTGGCTTATGACTCTTTACCCGTTTGGTTTTTCATTTCCGGTTAGATTTCTCAGTCCACTTTAACAAATATTTTTGGTTAAAGTTGTGTTGTAATTCTTATTTAAAGAAGTACTAGGTGATCGGTACGCACCGTGTACGAGCTATAAAATATTTTATATGTTCAATATATAATTAATTATGTATTAACAATAACATTATATAAATATTTAATAATAAAAAATAACGATAAATCAAATGAAAAATGTTATAGATTTCAATAGAAATTGAAGATAAAAAGCCATTAACCAAGATTTTAAAATACTTCTTTAGATAAAAAGTGTAAATATGATAACTAAATAAACTGAAAAATATTAAAACATATAATAATTTATTTATTTTTTAAGGTTTAATTTTTTTATAGACATAAATAGTTGTAATATTAAAGTATTGATTAATTTTCTTATATATTATGTAAAAGTTATATTTTTATACATATACAGTTTTAGTGTTTAACAACAATCACACAAACGTTTCATATCGTTTTATGTCTTTTTGAAACTGATTTATTTTAAAACTTTTTATTTTTTCTACAGTTTACAGTAACATATAATTGCAAATATAAAAGTTATATTAAATAATAATTAAATACTTATAATATGCCTTGAATATTATCTATACTATGCTTTTTTCTCCTTACACAATATAATCTTGCAAATATATATATTTTAAGTATATATTTTTCCTTGACCTATTGCTAATTAAACCAAAATGGGTTTTATAATCTTTACTATCATAAGAGCGGATAGATGGTTTGCCCGCACATTCGTGCATACCAACCACCTCACCGCTCTAAGGACATATAAAGATTTTTTTAAATATATAAATTTTTTAATAAATAAAATTAAAATTGGACTGTAATCGATGTTAACAAAATGCATGCACGACAAGTTCGCATGCGATTTTGACTTTTGCATAATTAATATTTATATCCACATGCATATTTGTGGAAAAATTGAAGTATGGCTTTTATGTGTTAAAAAAATAACAAAGTATATGTTTTGTAATATATATTTTTATAATGTATGGTTGAATTTTAAAAAGAAATAAATACATATATGTTTGCATGTAAGGATGAGTTAAAAATAAGTGAATTGTAATATTTAGATGTTGGTTAGTTTTTCTGATATTTTTCGTAAACGTTATGTTTTTACACGATACAGTTTTTGACATTTAAGAACAATCACGAAAATCGTTTCTTTCGTTTTTTATGTAATCAAAATTTCATATTTTCAGCATTTTATGATATATGATTTCAAATTAAAATTTATATTAAATATTAACAAAAATTACAAAAAAAATAAAAATAAAAATATAATATCTGACTTTATCATGAAAATAATTATAGTATATTGGATAATCTATAAGTAATTTTCCTTTTCAATAAAAATTATAATAAAAATTTGTTATAAAATTTTTGAAATCATATTTTATAAAATTCTCCGCTAGCTCTCCGCTCATCTCTTTGAACAATATTGAGGAATTAGTTTGATGAAGAAAATAAATTTATTATGCTTGGCATGCACGCATGTGTTCATTCTAAAATTTGAGCCGCACATGTGTTTATTATAAAATTTGCTTCTTAAAATTTTTAAATTACTCCGTAAAACAAAGAACGAAAATGTTACAGAAAAAAAACTGTAGAGATTTATTTTTATTTTTATTTCTTTTTCTTATTCTTGTTTTATCTTATTATAATTTATTTTTTCATCCATTTACTTTTAATTTTATTTCTTCTCGAATTTTCGATCTACAATGAGACTGTATATGAGTATGATATAAACTTTTTATTTATTTTTTAAAAAATAAGAAATAAAAATGGTATAACGTATTTACTATCCTATTGGATAATACACTAACTTTGATTATTTGTCATTAAAATGATTCTAAATTAATAGGAACGAGGATTTTAACATAAATAATACACACACAAAAAATGTGTTACATACCAAAAACAAACACACAAGTACTAACAAAATTCAAATACAACATAGATCAAAGCATTCGTTTTTTTTTTAGAGTCCACTTTTGTTTGCTGACTTTTACTTGAACAACAAAGGCCCGATCACCATCAGAATATGAAAACGTGAAGAATCAGAAAGGGGAGGCAACAACCCAAGTTCGATTCCCTCCCAAACGGTTCTTAATTTTATTTACGAATACGATATCAAGTAAACAAAAGTTGTTTTGGTTGAATTAAAAAAACAACGGACGGCTAGGATCTCTCGCTCTCTATTGTATTTTTTCCGATCCACCAAGAGTTTTTATATACCGTCCGATTATAGTGTCATGAACGGCTACGATCTCTCGTATGCTGAAAGGAGAAAAAGGCAAAAAACTGGCCGACTAGGTTTCTCAGGGTTTTAGATCTCCAAAATCCGTGAAAGAAAGAAAAAAAAAAGAAAAAAAAACATGAGTCGGTTTGGATTTAGCTACAAGTTCGTGGCGGAAGACGGACTTATATTGAAATCTTTTACGATTTACATTTGATCATTAGTTATTTTTAACTATCAATTTTTCATCCAACGTCATTACTTACACCATAATTCATTAATAGACAATATTATTCATATATAACATATAAAATGTATTATAGCCTGCACACGATGCAGGTCGATCATCTAGTTTATCATTAAAAATGATTCTCAATCAATAGGAAGGAGGATTTTAACATAAATAATACACTCACACACGAAAAAATGTGTTACATACCAAAAACAAACACAAAAGTACTAACAAAATTCAAATACAACATAGATCAAAGCATTCATTTTTTTTTTTTAGAGTCCACTTTTGTTTGCTGACTTTTACTTGAACAACAAAGGCCCGATCACCATCAGAATATGAAAACGTGAAGCGGATGTTATCTTCGGTGTGACATGGCTTGGTTGTGGTTTCCGCCGGAGAAGAAGAAGTGATGTTGCTGTTTCCATCGGCTGTTTGGGGATTTTTGTGTTTTGTCGGGATTAAAAGAGTCTGACTTATTAGATGGATCGGGTTTTATGGACTTTGGATAGGAAATTGAACGCCGTTTATTTTTCCAGTAACATCCTTTTCGTATACTATATAAACTAAATATACGGCAATATTTGGTGATTTAATATGGGTAAAAAAAATAGTTGAAGAAATAAATTGGGCACTAAAATAATTTAGGTATTAAAATGCTTAGAGAAATTAAGTTGATGAATTTTTATAGAATTTTCCCGTATAAGAATGGTTTTAGAGTTCACTTTTGTTTGCTAACTTTTACCTCAACAACAAAGTTACTTTTAGGTTCAGAAAAAAGGATTAAAAAGTCGAGAGAAATTAAAAGCTAAAACTTAGTTTATAATTAACACCTTCTAATTGATACTCACAAAAGTTGATACTCACAAATATTACAAGCTAAAACTTAGTTTATAATTAACACCTTCTAATTCTTAAACACGAGAGAAATTAAAAGTCTATTTAAAAACATCAAAAGTTTTTCTTTTTGGGTTATTCATGCAAATACAATTAATTCAAATGTTTCTTACAACTAAACAACACTTGACTAAAAAGGAAATACCTATAAACTTTATTATCTTAGGGTTTTATTTGAATTAGTTTAAGAACTCGTAAAGTTTCAGTAATTAGTAGTGCAGTAATTACTTGACCAAAACACTCCCATTTTGGTCAAGTAAACAAAAGTTGTTTACGAATATGATCAAGTAGTAAACAAAAAAGTTGTTTAGGTTGATTAAAAAACTCTCGCTCTCTTTTACTTGAACAACAAAAGCACTTACACCATCAGAAAGGTTTTAGTGGCCAAGCCAACGAGACAACAACTCAAGTTCGATGCCTTCCAAACGGTTTATTTATTTATTTACGAATATGATCAGGTAAACAAAAGTGGTTGATTAAAAAACAACGGACGGCTAGGATCTCTCGCTCTCTATTCTATTTTTTCCGATCCACCAAGAAGTTTTATATACCGTCCGATGAAAGAGTCATGAACGGCTACGATCTCTCGTATGTTGAAAAGAGAAAAAGGCACAAAAATTCGCCGACTAGGTTTCTCAGAGATCGTTTTAGATCTGTGTTATCTCCAAAACCCCTCCTCTTGTTCAACAATACTTCTCCGTGAAAGGAAAAAAAAAAAAAAAACATGAGTCGGTTTGGATTTAGCTACAAGTTGGTAGCGGACGACGGAAAGTTCAAGAAATTGGCGACCGTATACCACGTCGTCATGGTTGCAACCCTGTACAGTCTGCTGCGTTTCGTGTTTCTGAGGGGCAAATATGAGCTCTTCGATGTGTATACCTTTGAGATATCGAAAGTGAGCTTCCGCTGGACGATGGGGGTGTTGGCTGCGATGATGGCATCTTGTTATGCGATGAGCATCAACGTCGTTGCTTACTACAAGGCCATCGGTTCAACCGACAGGATCTTCCAAGAGCTGGCTATGATTTACGGTTTCTTATCGCTGCTCTTCTTCTCCGTGAACCTGTTCGGATTCTGGGGAATCGTATGGCTTCCGGTTTCTCCTCCGATTTCGATTACCTTTCTGGGTCTGCAAGCGTGGACATGGGTATCCAACATCAAGCAGGATTGATCTGGGATTGCTTTTCTGGGTCTGCAAACGTGGACATGGGTATGCGGGATTGACTCAAGGATCTGAGATTTTAGGTAAAATCAAGTGTTTTTTTTTTTTTTTTAATTTTGTGTAAAATCGGCATCCTTTGTAATTAATCTTCTAATTAAAAAACAATTAGCTCATGGTTCTCTTCTTAATTATCGACCAACAGCATTATGTGCTTGGGAACACATCAAAACCGTTGAAATCAAAGTCTCAGTTTTGTAATATTAAATTTACCCAAGTTTCTTGTTCCGGTTCCTAGCTTTTCTCTCTTAACTTTGGTTGTCATGTTCTCAGAGCTACTGTAGTGTGCTTTGAGCTACAAATTCCAAAAGCGGTATACAAATTCAAGGATTGATCAGTCTCTCTATTTAGATGTGAAATGGTTTAATTTTACGAAGATGGTAATACAGTAAGAAAAACGACCAACGTGAATGTAAACAGGATAATAGACCCGGAGGAGGATTCTATAGCAAAGATCCATAACGACCACAAGAGTAGATTAAACACAATTTACGCATTGATACATACAACACAGATTGGTGCACATAGCTTGCAGCATGTGATCGCTTCAACCAATAGCTGATACTTTAACAAGTGCAATAGAATTAAAAGCAGACAAAACATTTGAAGAGGACTTACTTGGCAGAGATCTATGCCAATAGTGAAAAGTCTCCACTATATTTGACTTTAGCTGAGCCAAAGGTATTACCTTGCGTATCAGAGACTTGATTCATCCCCTGAAATAAGACAAGCAACAGAGAATCCCCATAGAAACTGATTAGATGTCTAGATATTATTATCAGAAAAATCCTTC
Organism: Alliaria petiolata; assembly: GCA_020283515.1. Lineage (NCBI taxonomy): Eukaryota > Viridiplantae > Streptophyta > Magnoliopsida > Brassicales > Brassicaceae > Alliaria > Alliaria petiolata. Next base: position 337,260,968 of record JAHZTW010000001.1, read on the forward strand.
TACACTAAGTGTTGACTCACACTTGTTTTGAGGTTCTGACATAAGCAAACATAACTGTAGCCCGCCCCTTAGGACCTGATCCAGAACTCTTGGAAGTTGGAAAGCAATGGCAATAGCGCTTCAGATTCTACTGGCACCTCACCATGTGAAGCAAGAAGCCAGATCTTGATCTACGTTGCAAGAACAAGTCTAACTCAGTGAAAGGCAGATGAAAGTAAGAGATAAATACTTTTGCAATATAGATGATCATGAACAAGTCAACTCAGTGAAAGGCAGATGAATCGAGTGAAGATGATTCGATCAGGTATGATGATCATGACCACGCCTTTGAAGAGAAAGCACTAAACATGAGAGAGTTTTACTCAAATTAGTTTTATGAAATCAAAATGAATGAGTTAGCCAAACGCCAAAAACACTTGGAACAACTTGTGATTATATGCATTAAAAAAGGCTGACTCTTCAAGTATTAATTTGTTCACTTATCCGATTTACGAGAGTACTTAGAAAACAAAACACTAATGTGTAGAATACATGCAAAGAGAATCATACCTTAATTCAGAACAATAAATGAATCTCTGAGAGTGCCATAGAATCAGGCTTGTCTGCATAAGAAAAATTTAAGCGTATAAGAAAAAAAAAACCTTGAAATTATACCTTTCTTAATGGCGATTGGGCATGATGATGAACTGATCTGTTTGATGTTACTGTCTTTCTTCATCTGAATTCAAACTGTTGGAAGACAATCAGAGAAATTTAATCAAATGCCCAGGTTCGCATTACAATTCGGTATCCAAATTTCGGTCTACATCAAAATTCAAACAAGGTGCACGATTCCATTACTCATATGATCATATACTCCAATCGCGTCTAATTACTATCATTGGGAACTCGTTTTTTGCCAAAAGAATTTGAAATCTAATACAATTATAACCCAACAAACACCAGATCAAGAGAACAAGCTCCGACGAAGACCAAACACAAAGAAACAAAACACGAAATAGATTTGAGAGAGAAAACAAAAACCAACTCTACAAAGAAAATTCGGATTCAAAAAGTTTACCGTTCGATTGTATAAAAACAGCTCCGACGAAGACTCAGGGGATGCTAGTTTCTCTTCGAATGGTTTACTTTTCTTTTTGTCCGTTAATTCGAAAATGATTCCGTTAAATCCAATTTTATGCACCGACTTCAAAATTCAAATTTGAATAGGAATTCGGAAAGCACAAAATATAAAGGCCCATTTCCAAAAGATTCAAATTTCAGCTTTTCAACGGGGATTTTAAAAACCGGTTTAGAAAAACGTTATAAATCAATTTTGCAAAATGTGTTGGTTTTCTTTGGTCGGTTTTTTTATTAACTTACTCTTTTACATATTTCAATATGATCCTGATTTTGTCTTGGATTTTTTCTTTCTTGAATGGTTAGATTTACTGTATGATTTGGTGGTATTCATGCATGAGTTTTAGATGCTAAAGAGTTCAACAAATTCTTATGCAGCGGAAATGAAGAATAAGGTTGGAGAGCAAGGATTGAATTTACCCTTTCCAAAATCAAGTTTCTTGTTCCGGTTCCTAGCTTTTCTCTCTAACTTTAGTTGTACTGTAGTGCTTTGAGCTACAAATTCCAAAAGGGGTATACAAATTCAAGGATTGATCAGTCTCTATTTAGATATGAAATAGTTTATTACAGATTAGTGGACTTAATTATCTATATTGAGATTATGAAAATTGGCTTGATAAAACGACATTTTACAAAGTATGGGATGCTCTGGTCAGAGATATTCTTAAAGATGATTTCTCTGATGAATGGGACGATATTGTTCGGATTGTTAAGGCTCCGACACAAGATCGTATCCACACTTTAATTCTTAGATATGTCTTCCAAGCAGCGATCTATGGCATTTGGCGAGAGAGAAATGGTAGAAGACATGGGGAAGCAAGTATGTCATCAACACAACTTGTGAAAATCATTGACAAGATTGTCCGAGACCGACTCAGCTCTCTCCGACTCCAAGGGGATCTACGCTGTGAGGAAAATCTCATGGTTTGCCACACGAGTTTAATTTTTTTATGTTTTAGCAATTTCAAATAAATTTATTGCGTTTTTAACGCATTCTAACTATTGTTTTTAAAGGTTTTTCGAGCCTTTTCTATATTTTTAAAGTCATTTCACGCATGGAAGGAGGGATCTGAAGCAAAAGAGCAAGAAGTTGGCATTTTCGGAGGTTGGATTGATCGTTCCACATTTGGATCGATCGTTCCAAAGTCGACGACATGACAGGAAGATATTAGATCGATCGATCTAAAGCTGACGACCTGACCGAGAGAATTTAGATCGATCGTTCCACTTCCAGATCGATCGATCTAAAGCCGACGAGCTGGCCGAGAGATATCGGATCGATCGTTCCATCATTGGATCGATCGATCTATTTGCCGGAGATTTCCAGAAGCTTTTTAGATCGATCGTTCAACTTGTAGATCGATCGATCCGATCCCAAACCGACCGGTTCACTTACGCAGAAGAAAAAGAAATTTCGGTTTCTCCTATTTTTGATTGGTTTTGGAATAGATCTCGGCCAAGAACGTGTTTAGACTATATTTATCTTTTTTTAGCCATTGTTGAGATTACGCTTTCTTTTACATTCATCTTTTGGCTTTTGGCAATTTGTAAGCTTTGGGAAGACGAATCTTTGACTCTACATCTTTGAGAAGATTTCTGAACCCCTTTGGATTTCTATTTATTTGATTACGAGTTTCTCTTCTTCTCCTTGTTGTTTCTCTGTTTACATGGCTGAATAATCTCTTAGTTAGGTTTAGAGTTTTCAAAGGAATTTAGGAATTCATTGAATTAGACATAGAGATTATCAACCGTTGTCTTCTCCTATAGTTGTGTATATTGCTTAGACTGAATTGATCACTTAGTCTATGATTTAGGGCTAAATCTATTCATCAAAAGTGCTATTGATTGCTTGAAAGAACATAGGTGAGCGGATTTTCCTTAGCCAACGAAAGCTGATGCTAAGCCAATCCGTGAACAAATTGAACCTGCTCGTTAATGCTTGTTTAGAATTCTAAGTTCAAACGACAGTTTAGATACTTAGCTTGCTAGATAAAGTGATTAATACCACGACGGTGGATTGGTTAAACATTCATGTGAATTCGAATCCGAATTCATGCGAATTTCCCCTGACCTAGCGCTTCGTTTTATTGACTTTACTCCGTTTATTACTTGCTATTTTCGTTCTCATATTTGTAACAACAATCATATCTTGTCTTAGCTTAGTTTCACTCATTAAGAATCGTAGTGTGTCTTTTGGAACTTGTGGTTTCGATTCCTAAATACTACGACATTGTTGTGCACGTGTAGTAGTTATTTTAGGGTTAAAACTTTGTGTATCACTCTAAAAACATAAAAGCACTTGGTGTAACAATTTTTTTTGATTGAATAAATTTGACATTCATTCAAAAAAAAAAAAAAAAAAATCTACTACACTTCTTGTATATATATGATATTGTTAAGATAATAGGCTAATACGAAATACCTTTACAAACTCATCCAAGTAGTGTTAAGATATTAGGCTTACACCAGCTACTTTTATAAACTCATCCAAGTATAAGACTCAATCGTGAGATTATCGAATCGATCGGTTTGGGTTTTTAAGTAAATCCAAAATTGATGAATAACCAAGTTAAAGGAAGAATAAAGTATTTGGAGATAGATACTGACAAATGCACATTAACACAATCGATATACAAATTAACTTACAATTGAAATTAGAAGTTACCAATTTTTTTAATATTTGGTTGTTTTTAATTTTATTTTGATTTTGCTTCTCCGATCCTTTGTAATTGAACTTAATCTTCAAATTAAAAAAAATTCGTATTGAAGTTTGATCATTTGATTACGCTTCTCAGTTTCTCATTTTCCCATCACCTGTTCGAATATCTCTCGATGGTTTTTTTGTTACTCTCTCTCTCTCTCTCTTGAATAATTCGGCATTTCTCGTGTACGGGATTCGTATACAAATTGTGTAATGGTTATGTAATAATTATCAGAAAGTCTTCCTATTTTCTGGATTTGGACTATAAAAATCATGGATCTTAGTGTTCGCTAAGACCAAGTTCATGATGGCAACTTGGCAAGGTCGTTTTCCAGGTGAGAGGTCTTATGGTTCCAGGTGAGAGGTCTTATGGTTCCAGGTGAGAGGTCTTATGGCCGAGCTTCAAATGGTTTAACAAACAGGTTCTAATTTCCAGAGAACGATCATGAATCCAGATAGTCTTACTAATCAGTGATTTATTGTATAGAAGCAGGACATTGTATCATATGAGATGTTTAGTTGTTTTCTCAAAGGCAAAGGCTTTAAGAATCATTTGAGTCAAAGAGGCACGATGGTCGCGTGTACAAGCTTGCTGTTTTGCTTGGTGATCCTAACGTGTTCTACAGCTGCGGCGAAGATGTTTTTGTTTCACATGTTGGTCTCAATATCTCTCATTCTCAACCATCTTTTCATTTTTCAAACTCAAATTCTGAATTCTTTTGTTTTCTTGGGCAGTTTGATATAGGAAGCAGCAATGCCACTATCAGGCCCGGCCCAAAAATTGTATGGATCCTGTGCAATTTTACAGTTTTATAAATAAAATAGGTAAAAAAAGTTCCAAAATTTTTTTAATGGACCCTAAATTTTTTTAAATGGACCCTAAAATCTAACTAAAAATTGTAAAAAAAAATTAAAAACCCAATGCAAATGCACCTCTAGCACATGGCTAGAACCGGGCCTGGCCACTATCAGTGGCGAGTCCAGAAATATTGTTTACTAGTGTCAATATCTAAACTAAATATTATTTAATCATGGATAATGTATTAAAAAAATAGATATATAGTGTCATTGGAGAGTTTTGAACTTGAATTTGGGGGGTCAATGACAAGAGTTTCTACCAACTAAGCTAGTGTGAATTAACAAAATAGGCTTAAATTTTTAAGTTATAATATGTATATGGTGCCAGTTGAACCCCTATCACTACAAGTAGCCTCGCCATTGGCCACTATGGTTTTGTATTCAGGGGCGGATCCAGAATCAATATATGTATGGGTTAATTTATCTTAACTATTTTAAAATATGTTGTAAACCAGATCCAAATCGTATAATTTCTAAGAAGTATGATTAATTTAATAGAACATAGGTGTATCATGGTATCGATTTACTTTAAAGCAAAGTATATTTGTATAGAAAAAAATAACACATTTTTTTTTAAAAACTACATTTTTCAAAAACTTGTAAAAAAATGTAAAAAATATAAAACATGTACATCCAGCAGAACTAAATTCGGGAAAGCTAAATAATAAATATTTTTTTATTAGGTTTGTTCTCTCTATCAAAGATGAGAGAATTTCAAAACTGAATTGAATTAAGAAAGAATAAAAGCATGGAAAAAAACAAAAAGAAAAAATGAGATAAATAAGAGAAAATGTGGCAAATAAAATAAAAGTAACAAAGGATTGATAAAATAATTAGAAGAAGAGTGGACATCGAACTCTTCAACTGAAAAACTTATGGACATAACACTAACCAACTGTCCCAACCAATCAATACTATGAATTGGGTATTTAGAAAACATTATAAATCAGTATGGTGCACGTGCCCCAACTTTTACAACATAGATCGAGTTATTTACTTGTGGAGGCACTTTCAGCAGTTTGGTTTCTCTATAGGGCACTTATTGAAACCAGCACACTTTACTTGTCCTTTATTGGGTGGAAAAATCTATTTTGCCCTGCTTAGTAAATACTAGTATTGTTGCGGTGATTTTTTTAATGTTTGTAACCCCGTTAAGTAAAGAGATTTAGTGTATGTTTATTGGCTAATGAATTTGAAAAACCAAAAGAGGCGTCGGGATATTTCTGTAGCCGCCGGAGTATGTAAACCCGCCGGATAACTTGTAATGTTTTTTTCCTACACTATTGAGAACGTTGATTGTTTTACGCCGCCAACCTAATATTCCGTTTGGCCGAGATTTTCTAAAGGGTGCCTCATATTCGATTTTGCAGATTGTGTCGAATAGTTGAAGCGGCGTGAAGAATGATTTTCCAGTTTGTGGACCCAGCGTGTTGTTTCGACACCGAATCGGCAAAAGGGAAAGCTTATTCCTATGAAGCGGAGAAGACGACGACAAAATTATCCACTTACGTGGGCGTGTCCATCTAGACGATCTTGTTTGGATAATCGTTATGTGATATGAATGGCCATGGCATGACACAACCTGACCAATTCGATCTGAAGTTCTAGATCTGAAGTTTCCAATCCAGCATCGGAGATGTATATGTCGAAGAAGACGATGAGTAAATGATTCCAACAATATAAGTATAAATGGACGGTGGATGTGTGGACGTTGGACAATGGTCAATGTTGTGTGGTCAATGGACGCCTTTGATTGTTTGGCTGAATGTGAACAGATTTTTGGAATTAACGAATACGGATGAACATCGCATTTATCCATGAGGTCACGATTATATGGACGTGTCGGTCACTGTGAGAAATTGGATTTGATTTGGTTTTTGGTTTTTCGTCAATGTGGCTGTTGTTGCTTTCACGTCACCAGATTCAACTGCCACCACCTCCTGGCTTCAGAACCGAGTCGGTTCCTCAATTTCATAGCAGAGGTTCCGTGGCCAGAGCACCCGCACAACGACCTGGTGCGGGGCCACCAGATGGATGGAGGGCCCATCAAAATACAAGTAGGCAACAACAGTACAATGCACGTAGGAACAAAGGATTTTGATTTCTGTGAATGCGTATGTTCCTCTCTGTAAAAATAGTTTGTTTTTATTAGGTCTATTGACTTGTCTGTCATGGTTTTTTTTTTGGGTACCTTTTCAACAAAATTGTAGTAAACCTTTGAATAATGGAGCCTTTAGGAGTAAAAAAAGTTTGAATTCCAATAGAAAGCAACACAATCAAAGATTTGTACATATTGTTTGCAGACACATCAAGAATATGCTACAAACTGTTTACAACAACAACGAAAGGTATCATCATCAAGACTGCAAGAGCATTGAGATTTTAAATCTCAATTATTTTTCAACCCACTAAGACCCGCTTGAGCGCGGATTTCTGGTCCATTGTCAATCTTGTGGGGAACTGAACATCTTATCATATGTCTCCTTTGTCCTAACTCTGAATTAGTATTAAATTACATGGTTATTATTTGAAAAGTTTCGTTCAATCCAAAATCAGGGATGTTTAAACACCTAAGAAAACAAAGGTAACGAACAAAGAAGAATTTACCATTCAAGAATTTTCCTTAGCTTTGCGTCTTCCCGAAAGAGAGAGTGATATCAACATTCGCAAACAACTGACCAATAAGAAATCTTATCTTTCGTCATCATGTTTACAAATGAATACACACCATTGGTAGACTTGAAGGCAAGAGTAAAAAGAACTCAATGTACCAAGAAAGTTTAAGAGTCGATTGAATTTTCTAAGATAAATTTGAGGATAAAGTGATCCAAACTTTTAGATCGTTGACAAAGTAGCCAACTTGGGACACGGAGAGTTGATCCCTAAGACGACGTCTAGGAGTTTGCAAGTAGTCTCAAAGTCGATGTTTTTGTCTCATTAGGGTCACACAAGCACAAAGCGAAAACATAAGGATATAGATAAAGATATTATATGTGATGGACACAGTATCGTGGACTAGGTATTATGGACAAAGTATGGTGGACAAAAGTGTTTTGTATCTTCTAGATTGAAATAGAGAAACTTACTTGTAAGAAATGTGGATAAAGAGCTGTGAACAAAGAGTTATGGACAACGAGCCATGGACAAAGATCCGTGGGAAAAGAGAGCCGTGGACAAAGATCCTGTGGACAAATAAAAAATGAACAAAAAAGCATACAAATTATGATTCAATTAGAAAAAATGAACAAAAAAGCATAAAAAGCATACAAATTATAATAGAAACAATTATCCAAGTTTGTTTCACGTCCCTGTCCACAGCAACATGTTCATAGCAACATGTCCACGACAACATGTCCATAGCAACTTGTCCATAGCAACCTGCAGTTATGAAACATGTTTTGTTTGTGCTTGCATCGTGAGCGTAAGTAGGAAAAAAAAACACGATATAAACTCTAGTCTCTAGAAATTAAGATGACCAAATTTTCGATGTATTATTGTGTTCATCAAACCAAAAATTCTTAGTTTTTATATGGATCGAATGAAGTATTATTGATGATCAAAAACTCTAATTTTCAGCATTATAGTCGCAACTATGAAGGATCCACAAACACTTCCTGCGAAATCGAATAATTTAAAACAACAACAAGTATCATTAGAGATTCTTCTATACGATCTTTCTAACAATTATGCAAATCCATGATAGAGAAGAGACAAACCTGATGATCTGGAACTTGTCGGATATTATTCGCATCCTGAAGAAATCATGTAAGGGTTTATTGATAGAACACGAATTAGCAACAAAAAGAAAAAAAAAATATGAAGATTGTTGAGACAGACCTCGAATCTTTAAGGGAATGCGCTGGAAATTGCTCCGCCAAAAAAAGGTCTCTCCGGAAAGAGAAGAGTCGGGAAAGAAAAGCGATTTACCAATCGATTTGTCGTCTGAGAAGTAAAAGCGAGAAGGTTGAATCGAAATCGCAAGAATAAGATGAAACTCGAATCAAATCAAAATTGAAGTTAAATAGTTGATTCAATTCAATGAAGGGAAAGAATAGTTGAATCAATTCGAGATCGGCGGCTGAGCAGGTTGAATTTTGGCGTTCGTCGAGTAATGAAACGTGGGTAATTTTGTGAATGTGGTAAAAAGAAAAACAAAATAGTAAAAGAGAAAGAAGGTTAAGTTGAATAAGGGTATTATTGTCAAAGCATGCTATCAAAGCGTGTGGGTTTCAAAAAGTGCCTTAAATGTAATATGAGTTTATAGAAGTGCCTTCAGTTGTAATATTTTCACATAGATCCGCCCCTGTTTGTATTCATCTCCGTTCACACAAGGCTGCAGGAGACATCACTCAAGCAGTAGAATCAGACTGAACTCAATCGCTATAGATCCAAGGAATCCACATTATCTTTCGTTTGTGATGGAGCGGTTTGGGGGTTCAGATGAATACGCACGAGTCTACGACACAAGAAGAGGACAACTAGCTCCAGTATCTTGCGGTTGGTTGGCTAATGATTCTGTTTCTGTTATCGCTCTTTCTCGTAATTTGGTTCAATGAAGTAGAAATTAGACCATGATTTGGCTAAGGATTCTTAACCGTTTGGGTTTTTCATTCCGGTTAGAATTCTCAGTCCATTTTCTTACAAATTGTTTCGAATTATAAAATTGTGTTGTAATGCTTATTTAAGTTAGAAAATTTGAAAAAACTTTTTTGGCGAAAAATACATTAAAAAATATTTACACATGTTGTAAAAAAAATATTTATTAAACTATGTTTAAGTTTTTATGAAAATAAAAATTATCTACGTTAATGAAAGTTTTTAAAATATAGAGATCTATTATGATAGTAATTTTATTTATTTGATAACTTAGGTTAGTTAAGTTGTTTTATACTGTAAATAAACAATATGTTCATAATTTTTGAACTATTGGCAACTACAATATTTAAACGTTATATTCGTAAATATATTTAATATGAAAATTAAATTTCTGTGGTTTTTTATAATGTTTATGAAAATTGGAAGATATAAACATGCATAAAAAAAAATAAAGATAACAATAAGACAATAAATATTTATTTTGGTAATATTGTTCTTTTCAAAGAGGCATTGCCATTCAAATCGCTCCTGTAATCGCACCTAAAACGGCTTGCCCTTCGGAGCTTTGGTGTAATAATCACGTACGAATGCGAAGAGAGCGAAAAAACATAATATCAAAAAACGTATCAGACTAACACGTATTGATAACGCATCTTCCGCATCCAATCTTTTTCGATGAGGGCAACCTTCTTGCTTCCATTCGTCTCCACATTCGTGGCAAAAAGAATAGCCACATCTATTCATCAACCATGAAATTACAATGTTAATCAGGCGGGAAAACAAATTAATCACATTCTATAGGGCATAAAATAGCTAACAGAATGTGATTTAGAGAGATGATACCTGCAAGTTACATGGATGCATCCATCCCAATTGCCCACCATGTGTTTGCACATTCCACACTGACGCCAATTTTTCCGAATTGCTAGAGCTTTTAGCTTTCCATCGTTTTCCGTTGGATTCGGTTGCAACCTCTTGTAATCCTTGCAAGACAAGTTACTATGCCACGTGACTTTGCAGTGGATGCAAAAGGGTTCATCGCATTTGAAGCAGCAACTCCTAACTCCAGTTTCTTCTTTATCCGCCGATGATGCAGAGAGAAGCTCGGTTTTCGAAGCTAAAGCCGAGCACCTTGGATTAGGGCAGTAAACTCTGTCCCATACAGGAATCGAGTCCTCTTCGATCTTTCTCAACCAAATCTCTCTCAGTTTAGGTGTCAAAAGAGTAGCACAACTTCTAAGAGTAAGCTTGGACTCGCAGCCATAATGAGGACATTTGGTCAAACGTCGTTCGAGTAGCCTCACCTCAACGTCTCGTTTCACACACTCCACGCAGAACTGATGGCCGCATCCAGCAACATAAAACATCTGCTCAGCTTCTAAATCGTCATTGAAACAGATACGGCAACTCTTCTTCAGGGGAGGCATGTGTATGCGGATTTCAGAAGCTATTGCTTCCATCGCAAGTTTATAAGCAAACTTAGTTTGCTTTTCAGTCACGAGAACAGGATTGCTAGATGTTAACTTTTGTCTGATGNATTCGGGTTCAAATCGGGTCTATTCGGATTTTGATTACTTCGATTTTATGATATAAGTCCTATTTGTTATAATAATGACTATGTGATTTATCGTATAGATAAATATTAATAAAGATAAAAAATTTATACCCGTAGAAAAAGGAGATACTGATAATGAGAGAAGCAGGAGAAGAAGAGATTTTATTACTCTTTGTTTTATCTCGAAATTGAGTTGTGAGATTATGTTTACAAACGTTCATTTATATAGAGATGAAAAGAGAAATTTATTGTGCATGCATAGTGACGGTGGGCTCCACTAATTTATCACGTTTAAAGCATCTGCCTCTTTTGATGATTTTAACACCGTTGCAATTTTTGACTTCTGTAACACTCCCCCTTGGAGACCAGTGTCACTAACACCTTTTGCTTAAGGTTTTTGTTGCCTCGTTAAAAACTTTTCTAGGAAAACCCAGTGGGAAAAACCATAGCCAGGTAAAAAGAGTACAACCACGCAAGCTTCCCTCGAGTGAGTAGGATGTCATCTCATAGGTCTTGTTGGCGACGCATTCCAATATTATGAACATGTTTTCTGAACATAGTAGTGGGTAATGATTTTGTGAAGAGGTCGGTTGCATTGTCACAAGATCGAACATATTTTACTTCAATTTCGTTATTCTTCTCGAGCTCTTGAGTGTATGAAAAGAACTTCGGAGGGATATGCTTAGTTCTATCACTTTTGATATATCCTTCCTTCGTTTGGGCAACACATGCAGCGTTGTCTTCATACAAGATAGTTGCCTCCATATTTACGTGAATTCCACTACTTGACCGGATGTGTTGGCTTATTGATCTTAACCATACACATTCTCTACTTGCTTCATGCAGTGCGATGATCTCAGCATGATTTGAAGAAGTGGCCACAAGCGTCTATTTCTGAGAACGCCAAGATATAGTAGTGCCTCAAATCGTGAAAACGTATCCTGTTTGAGATCGGGCTTTATGTGGATCTGATAAATATCATGTATCTGCAAAACCAATCATTTGACCGTTTGAGTTTTTAGGAAAAAACAGACCTAAATCTGTAGTCCCCTGAAGGTAGCGAAAGACATGTTTAATCCCATTCCAATGTCTTCGTGTAGGGGAAGAACTGAATCTTGCCAGAAGATTAACGGCAAATGATATATCAGGTCGTGTACAATTTGAAAGGTACATAAGGGCTCCAATTGCACTTAGATAAGGTACATCAGGACCAAGTATCTCTTCATTTTCTTCATGTGGTCGGAATGGATCATTTTCAACCTGAAGTGATCTAACGACCATAGGAGCTGTCTCTTATACACATCTAGATGTGTATAAGAGAAGAGCCTTAAAGCCAATCTTTGCTACTTCTTACAAGGCTTATTCTCATCTACGATCAAAGAACTGGATTGTGAGATCAGGGTTACAACTGTCTCTTATACACATCTAGATGTGTATAAGAGACAGATTCATAAGAGCCTTAAAGCCAATCTTTGCTACTTCTTACAAGGCTTATTCTCATCTACGATCAAAGAACTGGATTGTGAGATGATCTGTCTCTTGTCCACTCTGAATACGCAGTTTTGGTTCAGTCCATTGATGAGAATGACCGGTTAAAGGTGTGGTCAGATATTCATTGCAGCGTCCGGCTTACCGAAACGTGGCCAAAACATTGTTGGTTCTTTACATCAATGGAAAAATCAACAGAGAAGAAATGAATCTGCCTTTGTGTTTAGAGGACTACACAGTGGCAGAGCAAATAATACGTAGATGGAGTCCAGAACTAGCCGTGAAGATGAAAACAGAACATGATTTGGCTTATGACTCTTAACCCGTTTGGTTTTTCATTTCCGGTTAGGTTTCTCAGTCCACTTTAACAAATATTTTCGGTTAAAGTTTTGTAATGCTTATTTAATTTAAAGAAGTATTTTAACATAAATAGTAGTACACACAAAAACAAAAAATGTGTTACATACCAAAAACAAACACAAAAGTACTAACAAAACTCAAATAAAACATAAATCAAAGCATTCATCTTTTGTTTTTGTTTCTCATCAGATTTTCATTAAACTGTACCAAACTTCTGATCAAAGGTGAAAATGACTAGGGTGTGATTTCGTCATCCTAGCTTCACCGGACGGTTCATCGTTATCGATCCTCTTGACATTCCTATAAGCTGCATAAGCAATCACGTAGAAGATAACGAGAATGATAAGCACGACGATGTTGATCACAGACACTTTTCTCCAGCTCTTCTTCAAGCTCCCAAGAACACCGGCTTTACAAGAGCTGCACTGGTAACAGAGCATGCTCTGTTCGTTGTTCCACAACATACAGTCCGGGTTTGTTGGTCCTATCGTCCCTCCTCCTTGCATCCAAAACGTCTCGTTACCATATGAAAACCCACAATCTGTTGGCGGCTTGCAACATCCTGTCTCTTATACACATCTAGATGTGTATAAGAGACAGCCCCGCCCCTGTTTGTATTCATCTCCGTTCACACAAGGCTGCAGGAGACATCACTCAAGCAGTAGAATCAGACTGAACTCAATCGCTATAGGTCCAAGGAAGGAATNTCTAAGTTCAAACGACAGTTTAGATACTTAGGTTGTTAGACAAAGTAATTGATACCACGACGGTGGATTGATTATACAACTGTGTTTTGAGTTTTAGAACGGTTCATAATCCATTCCCTGAATAATTGTCTGATTCGTGATCTCTGAATTCCTGCGAATTGCCCTTGACCTAACGCTTGTTTTATTTATCTTTAACCGTTTTTATTTTCTATTTTCGTTTTACCTTGCAAACAACAAACCATATCTTCGTCTTAGCTTAATTTTGGTCTAAAGAATCGTAGTGTAGCCTTTGGAACTTGTGGATTCGATCCCTAAATACTACGACATTGCTGTGCACTTGCAGTAGTTTATATAGGGTTAAAACCTCTGTATCACTTATATACTCATATACTTAGTAGTGGTTTAAATAGTGGATGGACACCATGCCCGGTACAGAGCACAAGCGGGTTAGACCATAGTTTAAGGCCACCAAATTTTTTTATTAATTGTTGGACCACGTTTTTGTTGTCAAATAGTATATTTATAAGATAACAAAAATTATTTTTTTTTAAACTGATATTATTTAGTGATTATAAATATAAAAAAATTATATTTATTTTTTTAGCTTTGGGCCACCAATTTGGTTAGACCGGCATGGACTAAAAATAACATATATGTAAGTGTCGTCAGCTCTTGGAGAATATGCTAACTAGTTCCGAGGCAAATGCTACTTTCTAGATGTTTTGGTTCTTACTTGTTTCCTATAAACATTGAAAATTTTCGCATCCAAACTTCCAAACTACACTACATGGTGTGTGGATCATCAAGTTTTGTTAAAGTATCATTTGTTTTTGTAAATTTGTAATCTTCACATATTGGGCCTCTTTAGTCCCCATATATAGACCAAAGAGTATATTAAACAATAATAAACATATCTATAGAGCCCAGCCCAAGTTTATCTTATCCGGAAAAAAAAAAGAAGATTTTTTTCGTATAGTCAACATCATTATCAAGAAGAGTCAAGGAAGATAAAAACAAAATGCATTTTTATTCGGAAAAACAAGATACATCATGGAAAATAGATTAGAAACGAAAGTAACAAAACTAAAATTAATTTAATATGCGTGGAAAAAAAATAATTGTAAATTTATTTAAAAATACAAAACTTTCTTATGTTACACTTGGTGTGAGAGACTGATTCAGATATTTTCAGAATGTAATAAACGTCGTATTGTCTTCTTTTTTTATCGCATTTTTTTCTGAAAAACATTATCTTGATAGCTTGAGAATCATCTAAGCGTCTTCTCTCAGTCAGTCACTTATAAAGCACTCAAATTCACTTTTTCTTTCCTTCATTTTCTCGATTAAAAATAAAAATTAAAAAAAAACTCTGTTTCTCCAGATTTCAGAGTAGTTTCGGAGGAAAAAAAAACAAGAAAAAAAATGGCGAATATTCCGATGGATATCATCACCGATTTATTCATCCGTCTCCCGGCGTCGACGCTAGTCCGGTTCCGAGTCCTCTCCAAGCCTTGCTTCTCTCTGATCGACAGTCCCGATTTCATCGCGTCCCATCTCGATCACACACTCCAAACTGGAGATCACCTCATGATCTTGCTTCGAGGCCCTCGCCTCCTCTGCACGGTGGACATCGACGCGCCGGGTAGAGTCACCGACGTCGAGCATCCTCTGAAAGCCGGCGGTCTAACGGAGGTTTTCGGCTCCTGCAACGGTCTGATCGGTTTGTCGAACTCGCCGACCGACATGGCTCTGTTCAATCCATCGACAAGGCAAATCCACCGGTTACCGGCCGAGCTTGTTGATTTCCCGGAAGGCTCGACGACGCGCGGGTACGTGTTCTACGGGTTGGGTTACGATTCGGTGAGCGAAGATTACAAAGTCGTGAGGATGATTCAGTGTAAAGGAGGCAGAGCCGATGAGCTTGTTTTCGGATTCCCTTACGAGATCAAAGTGTTCAGCTTGAAGAGGAACTCGTGGAAGAGGATCAGACGAGCTCTTCCTGCGATTCAATTGCTGTTCTACTTCTATTACCATCTCTTGTACCGTCGTGGATATGGTGTTCTAGCTAGCAATAGTCTTCACTGGGTGTTGCCGCGAAGGCCTGGGCTCATCGCATTTAACACGATCATAAGATTCGATCTTGCCTCTGAGGAGTTCGAGATACTCGATTTCCCGGAGGCTCTTGCTCATGAGAGTATCGATATAGGTGTGTTAGATGGGTGTCTTTGTTTGATGTGTAACCATGAGTTTAGCTATGTTGATGTTTGGATCATGAAGGAGTATAAAGTCGAAGGATCTTGGACTAAACTGTTTAGAGTTCCGAAACCCAAGAGTGTAGAATCGTTTGATTTTATGAGACCTCTGCTTTATTCGAAAGACAGGGACAAGATCTTGCTGGAGATAAACAATGCGAAGCTCGTGTGGTTTGATTTGGGGAGCAAGAAGACGCTTAGGATAAAAGACTGTGATAGCTCGTATAGCGCGGAACTACTTGTGAGTAGCCTTGTTTTGGGATGTAGAGGTGATCCTACTGAAGTTGAGCGCCGAAGAGAACGTCAAGCTCGAGAACACAAGCTGATGCAGCAGAGTAATAAGAAGAGGTGGTATGCTCATCTCTAGTCATTTTGATGTGGTTAAGACAATAAGGCAAAATCTGAGTCTTAGGTGTCTTCATTCTTTGACTTATAAGGACAAATGTGACACAATATGCTCAAAGATCTTATTATGTTACATCTCAGGGATGATTTTCTATCTAAGGGATTCAAGCTGGTGTTATGAGCAAAGCAAGGAAACTTTATAAATAAAAAAACCAAACCCATACAAAA
This sequence comes from Alliaria petiolata, assembly GCA_020283515.1. Classification (NCBI taxonomy): domain Eukaryota; kingdom Viridiplantae; phylum Streptophyta; class Magnoliopsida; order Brassicales; family Brassicaceae; genus Alliaria; species Alliaria petiolata. The sequence continues at coordinate 337,277,177 of JAHZTW010000001.1, forward strand.
GGTAACTGTAATGAATTTAGTAATGAGTGTTTCTCTCTCGTTGGTATCATTTGAGTAAGTCTCGTCTTCTTCTGTTTGTTTTTATGTGAGATTTCTAATGTGAATCTAGATGTATTATTGGAACTGTTAGCAGGTGGAAGTTGAGTCACCATCATAGGTTAACTTTGACAATTTTAGGAGTTTATCTAAAATCTGACTATTTCATGGCTTTTCAGGTGCAGGCGGAAAGGAAACGTGGCTTTAAGCAACTTCATCAAAAATCCAATAGGAGATCTTAGTACTAACCCTCTTAACCAGTGTATGTTATTAGTATGTGTATCGTGTATGTAGGAGATATGTTCTCTATCTATGTAGTAGTTGTTCCACGACCAAACACGACATTAAGATGTAATTGATACACAAACATATACATACCGATGTAATAAAATCAACACATTTGCAGATTGTTTCTTCGATAAAAATACATTCGATAGTCAAGATACTTGATGAACAATGTTTTTATCTTTCCTCTCACGACCAGGCCCCTCTTCCTCCCATGACACCGAATACTATGGGCCTATGGCAATCGTAGAAGGAACAGCCTGTGAAAGTGAAGCGTATAACACTGATTAAACAACACGATCAATATAATCTGTACAAATACACAACGCCGATGACCGATTCCAAGAGGAAGACGGTTTTCTTTTACGGGTCTTCCTTCAAGAACAGCATATCCTGCAATTTTAGTTACACAATTTATAGAAACAGAGAGCTTCACAATCTCAGAATTGAAAGTATTGATTAACGGAAAGGTCGTGATGAGTTGCTCCGGGAGGCGGAGACGGCTGAGGATATTCAGTAACCGGATGATGCCACGGTGGATAAGTAGGGACACCTTGAAAAACCTGCCGTACGATGAAGGAGAAGCTGCTCTGTTTTTGTCTTCTTTTGTCACTCAGATTCTTAATAGAGAGAGAGATCGTTGATATAATAAAGTCACAAGTTAGTATGTCATGGGCCAAATAGAGCCCATTTATAATCCTTGGGCCTAATAGAGCCTATTTATAATTCTTGCATATAAAGTTACTCGAAATCCAACTATCCAAGCAGAGAAAGAATACCGAAGTCTAGGGTTTCATCTTAAGATCTGGAGCGATTCTAAGGTTTGTAGAATCCGCTGTAAGTTTTTTGGGCCTCATTCAATTCACCCTCTGGCCCACAAAAGAAGTCAAAACATTGACTAAGAGTTGGGCCAAATATCTTCAAAGCCCAATAGCAAATAAAGAGCAAATCGTGAACAAAAGTCGGCTACGGTGTGATACTTAAAGACGTCAAGGAGTTGACAAAGAAGACCTAACACAAGAAAGAGGCAGTGCCGCACAAGTAAGAGATCAAGAGAAACAAGAGAGACAGAAGAATAAGAGAGAAGTTGAGAGAGAGAAGAAACCGTGAGAGAGAGGAAACGAAGTTCGAGTCTTCGTGTTCCTAAGCGTGTGTTCTTTTGTGTTGTCTCCTTCTAGTTTCTTTGTCTTGTTTAATCTCTAAACCTGTAACACAAAGAAAACGTGTTAGTGCGTTTTGTTAAGTATTGATAGTGGAAGTTGTGGGAGGCGGTTCCCACCCGAGACGTACCGGTTAGAGGCTGGGAACTCGGTGATCAAACTCTTGTGTCTTTTACTTTCACATACACCAACAAACAAGTTCGTATCTAAGCACTAGTTCAAGTTAAAAACCCTAACAAGTGGTATTAGAGCGCAAGGTTAGAGCGCAAGTGCTAGGAGATATGGAACCTACTCAGGGAAGATTTGAGATGGACAAGTTTGACGGGAAAGGAGATTTTGGTATGTGGAAATACAAACTTCTCGGCCAGCTTGATATTCAAGGTCTTCTCGATGTTGTGTCAGATGACTACACAGTCATGACACACACAGGGAAAGCAGAAGACGGTACATCAGCAATGATGGTTGATCCTAAAAAGATGGAAAGGGATCGAAGAGTACGAAGCTGACTCGGAACATGTCTCACGGAATTGATCTTTAAGGAAGATCATGCATGAGCCTACTGCCTTAGGACAATGGAAGGCTCTAGAGAAGCATTACCAGAAGAAGTCTCTTCCAAACAGGATCTACTTGAAGAAACAATTTTCCTGTTACAAGATGGAAGAAGGAAAGTCAATAGAAGAGAATGTCGATGTTTTCTTAAAGTTGATTGCAGATTTGGCAAGTCTAAAAGTGACTATATCGGATGAAGATCAAGCGATACAGTTGCTATCAGGATTACCACCCGTGTATGACCAGCTTACTCACACTCTTCAGTATGGAGCAGGGAAGAAGACACTCACGGTGGATGAAGTTGTCACTTCAGCTTATTCCAAAGAAGCTGAGCTCAAGCAGAAGAGATTTGTTTACCAAAGTAGACCAGTCGGAGAGGGTTTGTATGTGGAATCAAGGGGGAGAGGTGATTCAAGAGGAAGTTCTAAAAACCGAGGCAGATCTAAGTCTAAGAAAAGGTTTGATAAAGACAACACAGGCTGTTTTATTTGTGGATCAGAAGATCACTGGAAAAGAGAATGTCCAGAAAGAAAGAAACCTCCGAATTCTGTAAATATTGCAACAGAACCTAAGGAGCCTATGGTGTTAAGCGTCAGCACTCAAGACACAATGAAAGAATGGATTATGGACTCAGGTTGTTCATACCATAGTACACCAGACAAAGAAGTCTTGTTTGACTTCAAGGAATTCGATGGTGGTAGAGTTTTGATGGCTAATAACACTCATGGTAACATCAAAGGAATGGGAAAGATTCAAATTCAGAATCCAGATGGTTCGAAAGTAATACTCACGGATGTAAAATACATGCCGGAGGTGAGTAAAAATCTGATTTCATATGGGATGTTAGAAAAGTCAGGTTGCAAGTATGAAGGAGGCGACTTCAAGGTTCAATTCTACAAGAATGGGAAGAAGGTAATCTCTGGAAAATATAAGGATGGGTTATATTATCTTCAAGGCACAGTTACTAAGAATGAAGTAAACGTGTCTAGAGTGGAGAAAGGAGTCAGAAAGAAAAAGTCAAAGAAGGTGAGTTTCAGTCAGAATCTGATTCAGGGACCAACTCCTTATGGTTTTGAAACAGAAAGTACATCAGCTCAAGGTGGAGACTCTTTCTCATCAGAAGAATCTGAAAGTTCGAAAGAAATTGAGTCTGAAAAGAGCAGTGAAGAGTTCGGGACAGAATCGTCACAAGATGATTACTTGGATAGTAAGAAACGGAAGCTTTGGAAGAGTGATGCAAAAGAGGAGAGTTTAAACAGAGAACCTAAGATGGAAGACTTGAGTAAAGTTTCAAATATATTGGGAATGGGGATCTTCGGAGATAGAGCTAAGGAAGACACAACTCCATCTAAGACTCACACCAATAAAGATCAAGCGGGTTTTCTAAGTAAAGCAGTACCTGGACAGAAGATTCAGGTTTGCTGCGAGCTTCCCAACATTGCCTGAGAAGGAATACAGCTCCAGGTAACTCCATTATTGACATTGTACTCTCGCAGGAAGAAGAACAAAGAAACGGGTTAGTTTCACAGAATGATCTTGTGTCAATAAGTGAAAATCAGATTGATTAATGGGTTAAGGGAGTTACCTGTAGGCATCTGGAATTGCAATAAGGAGATATTGATTCCAGGTGGAGCTGTTAGTGGAAAGATTCAAGAGAAAAACAGGTTAGTTTTTTCGGAGGTACTTGAATCTAGAAAATTAAGTCGAGAGTGAGAAATGCAAAGGTAAAGGAGTTACCTAAGGTTGCAGAAGCATGGGAGGAGTTATATTGTTCATCGGAAGAAGCTGGCAGAAAGAAATCGATATCAAAGAGTACTCAAGAAAGTGATGATATCAAAGGATCAGCCAAGCACCATGAATAATTAACAGAGAAGTTATTGGTGAAGTCGAATAAGACGTTATTGACTTCAGGTGGAGCTTCTGTGAAAAGAATTGTAAGATCAAGTTACGATTTTGCAGAGTCTCAGAGAAATCGGTAGAGACAAGGCATGAAGAATATGATACAGGTCAAAGGGTTTACCTGTGTTGTAGGGACAGCAGAAGAGCAGGCGTTGCTCGTTGGAGAAGCTGCGAAGAAGAAGAGTGAATTTTTCATGATTCACGGGATGAAATCTCGAAGGAAGGATCAAAGCTATAAGTTGTCACAGCAAAGAGATTGACAAGAGCTTTGATAATGCCTGAGACTACAGAGGGAAATAGCGACAGAGGAATCGCAGGAGAGGCAAATTTTGGTCGGAGAAATTTGCATCAGAAATCACTATCGTGAAGAATCAAAGGAGATCGAGCTTACAGGTTAGACGGTGACGTGTGAGAGCTGTTTCAGCTACTGGATGAAGTTCACGGCCAAGTATTCGCCGGAAATTGGGAACCTCAGTTGGGAAAAACCTTCTTATCTCTTGAAATCGCGATCGAGAGAGAGGAGAATATCTCAAAGGCTCTTCATGGGCGTCGGAGCCGAACGAGAAGACGGATCTGGTCGGCGGCGAATCTCGCCGGGAAACGCCGAGAGGATCGGAATTGCATGTCATTTTTTTCTGGTTTGTTCACGCTTGGAAGAGAGAGGAAGAGAAGCCATCGGCAACGACAAAGAGGAATTGTCGTGATGGAGGAGAAAGAGAAAGGAGGAGAAATTGATTGGGCCCAAGGTGGAGATTGTAAGTTTTTTGGACCTCATTCAATTCACCCTCTGGCCCACAAAAGAAGTTAAGACATGGACTAAGAGTTGGGTCAAATATCTTCAAAGCCCAATAGCAAATAAAGAGCAAATCGTGAACTAAGGTCGGCTACGGTGTGTTACTTAAAGACGTCAAGGAGTTGACAAAGAAGACCTACACAAGAAAGAGGCAATGCCGCACAAGTAAGAGATCAAGAGAAACAAGAGAGACAGAAGAATAAGAGAGAAGTTGAGAGAGAGAAGAAACCGTGAGAGAGAGGAAACGAAGTTCGAGTCTTCGTGTTCCTAAGCGTGTGTTCTTTTGTGTTGTCTCCTTCTAGTTTCTTTGTCTTGTTTAATCTCTAAACCTGTAACACAAAGAAAACGTGTTAGTGCGTTGTGTTAAGTATTGATAGTGGAAGTTGTGGGAGGCGGTTCCCACCCGAGACGTACCGGTTAGAGGCCGGGAACTCGGTGATCAAACTCTTGTGTCTTTTACTTTCACATACACCAACAAACAAGTTCGTATCTAAGCACTAGTTCAAGTTAAAAACCCTAACATCCGCCATGGAAAATTTGGAGCAGCAGCTCTCGGAGAACCTATCAATCACCTCCAGGCATGAAACACAATCTCCGAACTCTGTAAGAGAATACTCAGACCCAATCCCAGTTGATCTACTCATCGATATATTCTCTCGAGTCACGGGGAAGTCTATAGCTAGGTTTCGCTGCGTATCGAAATCCTGGGAATCAATACTTCGTCGTCCTGATTTCACCGAGTTGTTTCTCACTGAGTCTTCCACTCGTCCACGCCTCTTTTTCGCCTTGGAAGCTAATAAGAAGTTAATCTTCTACTCTTCACCTCAGCCTCAAAATCCAGACGAGAAGTCTTCTATTGTAGCCACCCCTTATCATAAGTCTTACCCCAAATATTTTCCGTATCACTACTGTACCCCGGTCTGTGGATTGGTCTTGCTTCAGGGATTGAGAAGAAAAGTGCGGGTGGTTTGTAACCCTGCCACGGGAGAGTTCCTAACCTTACCCAAAGTGTTTCTAAAAACGAAAAACTTACCCAAAGTGAAAGGTAATAACCCCGACCGAGAAGAGAAAGCGTGGATTAGAGGAATGTATCTTGGCTATGATCCCATCAGCAAACAGTTCAAAGTGTTGTGCATGACATCGTCAAGTGATGAAAGACCCAATACTCATCAGGTTTTGACATTGGAGTCTGGAAAACGTTTGTGGAGAACGATCGAATTCAAATTCCATTTTAGAGGGTATGGCAGAATCAGAGGTGAAGTATGCATAAATGGTGTTTTGTATATCGGAGCTGCAGGGTCAGGACGATCTTCTGTGGTAGTTTGCTTCGACGTTAGGTCTGAGAAGTTCAGCTTTGTTAACACAGATAAAGACATGGAAGTAGGGAAGTACAATTTGACTCTGTTCAACTACAAAGGTAAATTAGGGGCACACGAGTTTTATACATATCTGGATACGGAACTTGCGGTGTGGGTTCTAGAAGATGCTGGAAATCATAAATGGTCCAAGCATGGCTACGTGTTGCCTTGTTCGGGGGATAGGTTGCGCTTTGTTGGAATAGTTACTGGTACATGTGAATTGGTGTGGTCGTCGCACAATCTATCGAAGAGCATTTTCTACGTTTACTTCTACAATACCGAGAGGAACACTTTTACAAGAGCCAATGTTCCGGGATTTGAAGGGTTTAAGCATCATCGTATAAATACCTTTCTAGAGTACGTGGAGAATATGAAGTTTATCTAAGCGTGTTCAAGGCTTTCAAATATTTAATTTAACACATGTACAAGAGAGCTTTTTTCACTTTCAGACATAACTCACAAGATTATGGTGTATTTTGGCATATTGTTTTTCAAATCAATACAATTCACAAAAGTTATATGTATTTAACTATTCTATTACCGTTTAAACTGAAACCCCGTTTTCACAAGTCACAACCAGACGATGAACTCAAGTTATCATTGTTCTTTTAATGTTGATAGGTTTTCAAAAGCATCTACGAAGAAGAACTCTGCATCTGTTGTTTGATCCATGACTCCAAATACTGCAGTTCCTTGTTACTGATTGAGTGTCCAAGATCCGGATAAGCCTGCAAAACAAAATGAATCTCTTCAAATTTACATTCTCAAGAATTGGTTGATAAGATCTTTGATCTTTCCATGTGATCAGTAGTAATTGGATTTGACTGCTCTGTTACATGATCAAACATGAGTGTTTTAATTTGATTTGATTTGATTATCATAATACCTTGAACTCACAAGTCACACCAGCTTGTTGAAGAAAAGGAAGAGCTGCTTGACCAGCTTCGAATAGTACAGTCTTGTCATCAATGCCATGAGACCACAAGATGGGTGTCTGCATATGCAAATTCTGTGAGGCTCAGAAAAAATCGAAAATTTGTATAAGAAACCCAAAAAAAAAAACAAAAACAGATGAAACCTTTTTAGCATCTACGGTAAACTGATTGATGGTTGAAGAATTGAGTGGAACCCATCCGCTAAAGACTGCACCTCCTCCAAGAGCTTTTGGGTAAAGAAGAACACTAGCCAAGGTTAATGCACCTGCAAGAAAACCAACACATTGTAGGTTTACAGATCAATTTAAACGAAAACTGAAAAGGTAAATCCACGGAGAGGTGTGTAACTCTACAGGTAGATAAAGAGAGATCACCTCCTTGGCTAAATCCACAGATATACACGTTTTCTGGACTTATTCCTCCTGCAATCTCCTTATCTATAATGGCATGAACGTTCTTAACTGCTTTAAGCACGCTGCCTTCATCATTCGGAGAGCCCTAACACATAAAAAGCTACATACTTGATGACGCAAGAACATCTCTGAATACAAACCTAACAATAGCAAGAACGGTCTGTTCTTTAACCCTTAAGATCTACTAAGCAAGTGATGGTTGGCCAAGTAGAAACCATACTAGAAAAGGCTGTAACGGTGGTACCAATTCAGAAACTATTCGCAAGTAATTATCGGCGTAAAAGAGAGAAGTGTGTGTGTGTTACCGCGGTAAGAGGAAGCTCACGGATGTCAAACCAAGAAGGCATCACCATACCATCTGCACAAGAGGAGAAGGCACAATCGTTAGCAAGGACCTTAAGATTCTCTGAGAGACACAATGATCTTCATTGGACTACAGTGTCTACTAATCTTTTACTTCAATTTTGTGTATTGCATGTATCTAGGAATCTCGTTGGCATATAACTCATGCATCAGAGGCAAATCATGCTAAATCCAGATGCAAGACAGAGTAAAATCACAGAACTAACTTCTCCAGAACGAGGACGAGAGCTAGAGATTCGAAATCAGGTTAAGAAAATGCGGATTCCCAATATGCGATAAACCAAATCCTTGAGCCCAATCAAAATCATAAACCATGTTCAATCCTAACAGAAGAGCGAAATCCACAACACCAACAAACACCTCCAGGATCCCCAAAAAAATCAGAAACTAAAGATCAATCGTACAATTGCAGGACACTGGATTTGGTGGAGCAGAAGGGAAGAGCCACTTGGTGTTCCTAAACTCCGGGGACTTGAAAACTGTCTTGATGGGTTCGTTCGCAGGTCCAGAATCGCCAAGCCCGAGAAGCCACAGGATGAAGGTTGGAGCCATGGAGTCTGGGTTCCGCGAAGAAGAGATAGCAGAGGTAGATGATGAGTAAGGTTTGTTTAGGAAGAAGATTACGAAGAAGAAGAAGAGCACAGTGCTCAATAGTGCGATCGTGAGAAGAAGGATCGGTTTACTCATCTGCCGTCACCATTATACTCTGTTTGTTGTTTCTCCGAGACTTTTGTGAAAGGTTAACCAAAAAAAGAAAAGAAAAGATGATGGACAAAATGACTAAAATACCCTCCATGTCAAAATATACCAAATTCTTCTCAGTTTTCTCTAATCTCTGGCTACGTTCTGTTCTTCTTTATGCGCAGGCAAGATTTCATTCAAATGTTATGGAGAAATCTCTCTTCCAAAGACATCTTTTACATGTTTTGCCGTGTCTGAAATCAGAGAGGGTTGCCCTACATTTGGTTCATCTTTTATTGAGCCTTATCACTCATCTGAAGCAAACCATGGTTAAATCCAAATGGAATGAGTCCTAAAAAAAGAATTAGAATTGATGAACATAATCTAGCAATCGCAGCAGGGAATCAAATGGATTTCTCACAAGAGCATCAACAACTTTTGTTAACAACCTTAAGAAAAACACCAGATAACAATCCAATCCTAGTTTATGCACCAACCAAACCGGCTGATTAAAATCGAACATTAATCTCGCATTGACTTTCATTAACCCCATGAAACCATCTATTTTAGTCTTTTAGCCACGAGAGAACTACTATTGAAATCCATTTAATTGCAATGTTGTTTCCATGTGAATTCATGTAACTTACTGATATTTTATTTTCCAAAAAAAAATTGTTTAGATCCTGTTCGTTTTTGTAGTTGCATGCTACATCTAGATGTTGTATTGAACGCTACATTAGGATGCTGAATTTAAATACTGTTCGTTTTTGATTAACAACATCCAGATATTGCATCTCAAAGCTATTATGTTCGTTTCTGATTTTGGAACAGCATCCAGATGCAGCGTTTGAAATTAAATAATTTACACATTTAAATAATTTTTTGAATTTAAGTTTTAATAATCTTATTTAATTTTAATATCTTTTAAAAAATACATTAGTTAATTTTTAAATACACAAAAATAAAACATTAAGGAATAACGCAGTTTTGCGGTTTTATGATTTTGTTGGAAAAATACGGTTTTATGGTTTTAGCGAGAGAACATGATTTTGCGATTTTATAATTTTAGCGGGAAAACACAATTTTACGGTTTTGGCGGAAAAATGCGATTTTGCGATTTTAGCGGGAAAACACAATTTTACGGTTTTGTTGGGAAAACACGATTTTGCGGTTTTGTCGGGAAAACGCAAATTTATGGCTTTGGCGAAAAAACACAATTATACGATTTTGGCGGGAAAAAGCAAATTTGCGGTTTTGACGGGAAAACATAATTTTACGTTTTTGTCGGGAAAATGCGATTTCACCGTTTTGCCTGGAAAACACAATTTTACGGTTTTGGCGGGAAAACGCGATTTTGCGGGTTTGGCGGAAAAACGTGATTTTGCGTTTTTGGCGGGAAAATGCGATTTTACGGTTTTGAAGGGAAAACGTGATTTTGCGGTTTTATGGAAAACGTGATTTTACTTTTTTGTCAGGAAAATGCGATTTTGCAGTTTTGGCGAGAAAACATGATTTAGATTTTGCAGTTTTGGGAGAAAACGTGATTTTGCAGGTTTGTCGGAAAAATGCAGTTTTACTGTTTTGACAGAAAACGTGATTTTGCGGTTTTGTCGGGAAAACATAATTTTACGGTTTTGATGGAAAACGTGATTATGTTGTTTGTCAAGAAAACGCTATTTTACGGTTTTAGCGGAAAAACGCGATTATAGGTATTTTAGTCTTATGGTTTTTGAGATGCAAAATTTGCATTCAAGATCTACCTTTTCTAAAATCTCAAATATCCAGATTTTTTTAGATTTTTTGGATTTTGCATCCAGACGGAGCATGCAAATACTGGTTGTAAAGTGTTCAAACGAACAACATTTGAGCATTTGCATCGAGATGCAGCATGTGAATGCAAAAACAAGGATTATATGAGTTTTTGTCGAATATTAATTGCTCATATAAATATATTATTTTGCATGGATTATATGAGTGGGTGGGGCTTATAAAAAAAATTGGCTTGAACGTTCTTAACTGCCTTAACCACGCTGCTTTCATCATTGCAATTATATTAATTGCATGTTGTAAGTAAACATGAAACCTAAACAACTTAAAACCCTCAACTCTCAAAATCGATTTGGGGGATATAATAGATGTTTCTGCAATGATATTCGGATTTATTGTTGGATTAGAGATTGTGTTTTTTTTTTACTGGATTTCTTAAAGAGAACTAAAATGGACATAGGCTCTGAGACACCACATATTCACGTTGTCGCAATGCAAGAAGACCAACACATTGTAGGTTTACATATCAATTAAAACGAAAATTGAAAGGTGTGTAACTATAGGTAGGCAAAGAGAGATCACCTCTTTAGCTAAACCCACTCACAGATATACACGTTTTTCTGGTCTTATTCCTCCCGCAATCTCCTTACCTATAATGGCGTGAACGTTCTTAACTGCTTTAACCACGCTGCTTTCATCATTTTGAGAGCCCTAACACATAAAAGCTACATAGTTGATGACACAAAATATCTTTGAATACAAACCTAACAATGCAAGAACCAGAAAGGGCTCTAGGGCTACCAATTAAGAAACTATTGGCAACTCAGTATCACGAGAATGTTAGATAAAGAGGAATGTGTTGCTGCGGTAAGAGGAAGCTCACGGATCTCAAACCAAGAAGGCATCAACATACCATCTGCACGAAAGGAAAAGACACAATCATTAGCAAGGACCTAAAGTTTCTTAAGACGCACAAGGATCTTTATTGGACTACTGTGTGTATTATTATCTTCAATTCAATTTTGCGTATTGCACTTAGCAAACTCTTTTGCATATAACTCAGTACAAATCACCACCCATCAGAGGTAAATCATGCTAAATCCAAATGCAAGACACAGTAAAAATCATAAAACAAACACCTTCAGAGTGAGGATGAGACCTAGAAATTCAAATCAGGTTCAGTTTTTTAGGCAATTCAGTTAGATTACCACTATTCAACAAACCAATGAGCCCCATCAAAATCATAAAACATGATCAAACCCAACACAAACCGATGGGATAGCACAAAGGAGTAAACCGATAAAAAAAACCTTTCAAGAAAAAGAAAACCGAGAGTTTTTTTTCAGACAAAAGGTATTATTGAAACCAAGTGATCGTAATCGAAGAAGGACTAATTTGGAATGCTAAGAAAGAAAAGAGTTACAAGAAGAAGCAACCGATTCCAAGAGGAAGACGATTCTCTCTCTCAGGTCTTCCTTGAGAAACAGCAAATCCTGAAATTTAGCTATACAATTTATAGAAACAGAGAGAGCCTCACAACATTCAGATGGAGGCAAAAGCAGCACAAGCTATTCAGATATTAATACATTATATAGTTCAGGTTCTTGCTCAATAGAAGAAAGAAACTCTAATTATCATTTTTTCATAGACAGGAAGCTGAATACCGATTTACAATCTGCCAACATCAAGAGGTGCTAGATACAAAAAAGCTCTACTCAGAAACATAGTACAAGCCACAAAACCACAATGGGAAAACAAAAAAAAAAAACAAAAATTGGCGCAACTGAAAACGTAGGAAAACCAAAAGACATGTTCATAGATCATAGGAATAGAGAGTAAACCTATTTGCGCAAATTAAAAAAGAGATATATAACAACATTAATAACAGGTAAAGGATTCAACATGTAAGCAATTTTCTTAACAGAGGATCAATTAAAACCAGAATCAGATACAAATTGTTCGATTCCAACAACGCGGCGTACTTGAAGTAAGAGAAAGACGAAACTACCCTTTATGTTGCACCGAGTTAGTTACAAGTAAAAGAAAGACGAAACTACCCTTTCCGGTGCACCGACTTAGTTATATTTCACGCTCCCTCTCACTCTCCGACTCAAATAAAATCACCAGAATTTCCTTCCTTGTTCAATTTCTATCTCCGCTATTTCATTTTCTATGTCTCTCTCTCGATATTTTATCCATTCTCATCTAAGCTCAAGCGACTCACGTTTTACTGTTAGAGCCATGGATCTGGCGGAAATTCCACAAGCAGGAAGACCTTTGAAGAAGAGAGCCAGATGTCCTACTCCTCCTCTGTATGCGGAGGAGCATGTCGTCGCTGTCTTAAGTTTTCTTTTTTCAAGACAATTGAAAGAAGGAGAGTCCAAGAACAGTATAAAACCTCTATAAATTAATAATATTGATACTTCAAAATTTTATTATTTTATAGAGTTATTAATTTATACATATATTTTTCGATTTGAACTATTAATAATCATCAAAAGACAGTAGCAAATTGTTTTCAACAATATGTGTAAAATTTGTTCAGGAGATGTCGCATCAATGAAGTTGGAAGATGAGTCAAACAAAATTCATGAACATAAAGTTGTGATTAATAATCTCAATTATCGAAAAAGAATAGATGTCAATAGCATATTCGACTATCTAGATAAAAGTGATACATATTGCTCGAAAGTTTAGAGTTTATAAAAAATTGTAGCTAACGTCTTTAATGTTGATGATGAAATTGAAGATGATAATATGGAATATTTGGTAGTAGTTACACATCACGAATCACTTATAGCTTGCAGAACTTTTTATAATCTTTGGATGCAAATCAAGAAAACAATACCAAAAATTATGGATGCAATAAGAAAGATGAACTCGAGCGGGAATCCAGTTTTCAGGAAAAACAACACAACAATAGAGTTATATTTGATTTTATTATATATAAGCCTATATTTTAATTATTAATTTATTTTATTATTGAGACTATATATTTAAATAAAAAAAATTTTAAAAAAATTATCTTCTTATTTTATCAAATTTTACTAATTTTTACATAATGTAAAAATCATTAGGGTTTGCGTTGGGCCGCGAATGTTTGTCTCTATTTTAGGGATCGGAATTGGAATATTGGTATTGGAATTGGAATTGGAATCTTTGGACTTTTGATAATTTAAGCGATGGCGGATTAGGGTTTGCTGTTTCTTTCATGGGCCAGGAACGTTTCTCTTTTCAGGATTGTTGTTTCTTTAGGTTTGGGCCCGAGTGTTTCTCTAGAGTTTGAGGCCTTACTCTGTGTGATAGCTTTGGTCCCAAGAAATGTAATAGAAGATCAGAATCATAAGATCGTCTGTTTTGTTTCTTGATTTACAAATTGGAGTAAAGGGTCCGACAAACTAACGTCTGTTTTATTCTTTGTATAACACAAGTGGCAATCTCCTTCACAAATCACCCATCATAGGCAAATCATGCTAAATCCAAATGCGAGACATAGTAAAATCACATAACTAACTTCTCCCGAATGAGGACGAGGCTTAGAAATTCGAAATCAGGGTTAAGAAAATGCAGATTCCCACTATGCAATAAACCAAATCCTTGAGCTCAATCAAATCATAAACCATGTTTATGGAAGTGCCAAGTGAAGGTGCTAGCGATTTATCATTATGGAGGTTCTTTTCAAGAGCTGAAACAGATGAGACATTTCTTGGGCAACATGGGATGTCTTGAAACTGTGAAAGTTGGTGTTGACGCGACAACGATAGTAAGCTGGTGCGAGCTAATGTTAAGTCTCTCCCCAGACTTTCATCAAAGTGCAACATCCAGTTCATCTGACCCATTATTTCCTTATCTTTCTTGTAACCTAACATGACTATGATTATTATTTTCATTTTCACTGTGATCTGATTGTGCAATGCCTAATGTCTCTAATCCGCATCTACACAAGTTGCATAATTCACAAAACAAGATCCTGCATTAAAAGGATGAAACTTAGGCTAAGATGTGTTATTTACTTTCGTTGCATTTTTTAGATAAAAAAAAATCGTCTCACTTTCATTCTATGATGAGACTAACCCAAAAAATGCAAGAATGGTGTGCTCTATAAACATTAAAATCTGCTGAACAAGTGCTAGTTAACCGATATTGCGTCATAAGACTTAATGTTACCGCTAAGTCCAAGAAGCATTATTAGATCCTTATTGGTTTGCAGTATAATGCCATCATCCTCCGAAGCTTCTGCAACATCCACTCGAACAACTTCAAGGTATATAGTTTTCAAATCCATACAACCAATAAATACATGAATTCAGCAACAAAGCCACTCAATAACCAACGAAAACCGGTTACGACGACAAAGATACTGGAAGCACACGCCAGACACCAAATCAGACCAGAACAAGACTAACAAAGAGGATGAGATTAAGTTATCAATGTTCTTCATGTCTTCACAGATTACATTTAGCTTACATTATTTACTTTGAACGCAAAGATTGCTTTTAAGCAATTCAAGAAGAAGACGAAGAACTCTGCATCCGTAACTTGATCCACGACTCTATATACTTCAGCTCCTTATTGTTGATCGAGTGCCCGAGACCCGTATACACCTTGAATTCACAAGTCACACCGGCTTCTTTAAGAAATGGAATAGCAGCTTGACCAGCTTCGAAAAGCACAAGCTCGTCATCAGTGCCATGAGACCACAAGATTGGTGTCTGCATATATATATGCAAAGATCTGGAGAGGCTCAACAACACGAAAACCCGATGTTTCTATTTTACAAGAAATACATAATTGATGCATACTTTTTAGCATCTTCGGGAAACTGATCGATGATCGAAGAACTGAAAGGAACCCATCCGCTAAGGACCGATCCTCCTCCAAGAGTTTTTGGATAAAGAAGAACACTAGCCAAGGTTAAAGCACCTGCAAGAAAATCTTATTTGGAGCCACGAAACGAAAGTGTAAGAAAACCCATGAACAGAGGCAAAGAGAAACCAGGCACCTCCTTGGCTTAATCCACAGATAAACACGTTTTCTGGATTTGTTCCTCCTGCAATCTCCTGGTCTATTATGGCGTGCACGTCCTTAACTGCTTCAAGAACGCTGCTTTCATCAATCGGAGATCCCTAACACATCCACAATTTTCACTTACTTGATGTGGTCCTTCAACAGAACTTGTACAAATCCAAGAATAATACTGTATTCTATAAACAGTAAAATCTGCTGAACAAAGAGAGAAGTGATATTAACCGCTCTAAAAGGAAGCTCAGGGACGTCAAACCAAGAAGGCATCACCCAACCATCTGCAAAAGAAAGATAAGGACTTATAAGATTGTTTCAGACACACATACGGATCTTTCTTGGACACGAGCGGAAAACCTAAGAAGAACTAGGAAGATATTACTATTGCAGGTAACAGGATTGGGTTGAGCAGAAGGGAAGAGCCACCTTGTGTTACTTAGCTCCGGAGATTTGAAGTATGTTTTGATGTCTTCGTTTGCAGGTCCTGAATCGCCCAAACCGTGAAGCCACAAGATGAAAGTTCGAGCCATGGTGTTTGAGTTCCGTGAAGATGACATAAAAGAAGAGAGCAAAGCGCAATAGTGGCGAGACTGAGAAAAGTACGATCTTCTTCGTCTGTGTATTATTAGTTCGCGCTTGTCAAACTCGCATCCATTTCTATGGTGATGATCTCTGAAAAGTATTCGCGACGACTTTCAAAACTCCACCGAGAAAACAGAGAAGGTTAAAATGACTGAAATACCCTCGAGTGCACGCTTAGTGTTTAAACGGCATCGTATCTAGTTGCAGCCCTTTGGTGGTAGTTTTAGCCAGAGAGAGAGAGGAGGAAAGGAGAATCTCGGGAGAGACAGAAAACTGAGAAAAGCGACGATTGGTTGGTGGAATTTTGAGCATTTTTGGGAAAAGGTGGAAAAAAATTATCAATGGCGACTTCGAGGCTTCAATCTCTCTGGAATCACCCTGCCGGACCTAAAACCAGTGAGTCAATTCTGCATATTCTTCACCTTTTTTTGTCGAAGATGATAAGCTTTTTTCTCATTCGATTTCGATTATACTCTTTCCTTTTGATGATCGAATTTCGATAATTGAGCAATCCACACGTCTGGGATTTCCTTCTTTTTGTTAGTGTTTTGATTTCTAGCTCCACTTGTGGTGAATCCTGATTTGTTTCTGCTTCAAAAACTTTTTTGGTGGATTTTTGACTTTCGATCAGCTCTGAAAATGATAATAACTCTTGTCTCTAGAACGATTCTGAAATTCGACGATTGGATTGATATAATGCTACGATCTAGGAAAATGTAAGAACTTTGATGGTACAACTACAAAAGATAAAGAATCACTCTTTTCTCTATATTGGGTTTTGTAGGAGTTGATTTAAGTCTCTGTTACCAAATTCTCAGAACAGAATAGGCTTTTGGTCAAATCAAATCTTAATTGAAATCAAACAAGTGCTTTTTTAGTAGTTTTGATTCAAAATGTTTTCTGTACATGTTGGATCATTATGGTGAACTGGGCACAACTCTCACTTGTGTCCTCTTCTCAGTTCATTTCTGGGCGCCAACGTTCAAGTGGGGTATCAGCATTGCTAACATTGCTGACTTTGCGAAACCTCCAGAGAAAATTTCTTACCCTCAACAGATAGGTATCATCCTTAATTCAAGATCGCTTTTACCTTAGCTTTTTTCTCTCCCACTGTCTTTGATTCATACCTCAATTTTTTCTCTGATATCTCTTATCAGCGGTTACATGCACTGGAGTTATCTGGTCTCGCTACAGCATGGTTATCACTCCTGTGAGTTTTGCCTTAACAAAGTCTTTTCTTGCTCGTCTTATCACAACCTTCTCCCTTGCTTTCTTGATTGGATTTCTGACTAACGACTTTTGTTTACAGAAAAACTGGAACCTCTTTAGCGTTAATGTTGCTATGGCCGGGACAGGCATATACCAGCTTGCTCGTAAAATAAAGTAAGATTCGAGGATAACATCCAGTTTCTTCTTACATTACCATGTACTGTATTGGGTTGTTTATGATGCTCTTTCTTTAACTCTTGGAAAAATTGATATGCTTTTTTCTTGGTCTATAGAAACGATTTTGCATCTGAAGCCGAGCCTGTTGTTGCGAAAGAATGATGACGACGAAGAAGATGAGGCATCGAAGGAAAACTTGATATCATCTTGCTTGTGTTTGAATGTCTAGTCCAAGATATTTTGATTTTTCTTTGAATTCCCAAATCATTTTCCAAGGATTTTAAGTATTCCTGTTTGTTTATTTGCTCAATTGATAAAGGAGGTCAGAAGGCTCCATTCCACATTCTTTCAAAGTACATTCCTTCAAAGGGAAATCAAAGGTCTAATCAAATTTCAATTAAGACAAAAAAAAAAGACACAATCAATGAGTTTGTACTTGATCCTCAGGAACAAGCCATGGACGAGTAGAAATCATCTTCTTGTGTTTGAATATCTGGTCCAAGATATTTGATTTTCTTTAAATTTCCAGATCTTCAAACTCAAATGATCAAGGAGGTCAAAAGCTCAATTAATACGCTTCCAAAGTACATCATAATAAATCATCCACAGAGAAATCAAAATCTTCTGAATGGTTTAAATCAAATTAAAGTTCAAACAACAAAAAACAAGAATTCTCTATGAATTGAGTGTTTAGTTTCCGAATCAATGTCTGGTCATCAAGAAGAAAAGGAAAAAATGCCAATGGACCCGTATAGACCAGATCAAGGATGATCTGCGTCCATCTCTAACAAATGCTTTCTTCTTTCTGTACTGTCTAAGTTCCTTATGACGCTTGAGAGTTGAGGACGAGGAACAAAACCCAAGTTGCCGGGGAAGGCAATGGCCTACAGTTGATCACTCTTGTAATGGCTCGTCCCCTTTCGGATTGTTTTCAGAATCCGCATCATTTGCATTTAAGTTAAGTCCTATATCCATAGTGCTCTCGTTCAGATCTTGTCGCACTATTGTTTCTTCCTCCTGCTAAGAAACATACGAGAGGTCAGTATCTAACAAAAGATCACTTCTTCATATGGACTTTCGGATATTCAAATATGCAGCTTGGGGACAAAAAGATTCGACACGTTGACATGGGAAATCAGACAACATTACAATGAACAAATCCTAGTCATAATGGTAAGATAAATTTTTAACAAGCCTACCAAAAGAAATGACATTTACTCTCTCTCTAACAAATGGTTCCAGAATACACCAATGGACAATGAGTGATCAAACAGAAGAACAAGCAAATTCACAAGAAGGCTAAAAACTTAAGTTATGAGGTTGAAACTTTTACCTGATTATCTTCCATTGGAACGTCATTTATATCAGGTTTTTCCTCAACTTCCGTTTTCTTCTCGCTCGGTTCTGCTGCATTTGTGTCCTCATCAACCTTTACGCCGTCCTCAACTTTGTCCTCCTCCTCCTCAACCTTGTCATCCTCTTCAACCTTATCATCTTCCTCAATCTCTGTAATTTCCTTCTTCTGTTCCTCAAGTACTGCTATCTGCACCATATTAATCACACTTCGATTCAAATGGACCACAAGGACTATGCTAATCAAGATCATGTTGGATGATTGAAGTTTTAAATGTGTTCATCAATGTTCTCGCTAAACCTCTAAATCTTAAAACTTGCCAATTTTTCCAATGTTGATACGACAGTCAAAAAACCCTAATCACTGTTGCAGCAACCTAGCTCAATTCAATGCAACAAGACAGCATACATTACATTGAACAAAAAATCAACAAACGAGCAAATCACAAACTAACCGGCACGTATTTGAATCTGCGCCGCGGAGGATCTTCTGCCGTCGCCGCCACAGGGTCTTCGCTCGGAGAATCACTCTCACTCTTTCCATCTTCATTCCCGTTTCCGTTTCCGTTACTGGCCTGTGACAATGGAGCCCACTTTTACAGCAACAAATGCGACCCGTTGCTGCCGTCGGAAGCCGAACCACCGTTAACGACGGAGGCGGTTGCGGCGGAAGCGGAGGAGCTGTTGTCTTTCTTGGCGGAGGGAGAGACGTGAACCCACTTCTTCTTCCACTTCCTCACCGGACCGGTGAAAACCGTTGCCGGTCCGTACCGAGTCGACGACCTCCCTAACCGAGCTCCAACTCCTTCCATAGCGACTCGCTATCGCTGATTCACTGATCGAATCCAAAATTCAAATCTTAATTGGCTTTATGAAATTTTAGTTTCCAGGTTAAGGAATTTCTCGAAAGTAAATTTTGTTTTAGACTTAAAAAGAGGAAAAATAGAAAAAAACTATGTTTCGTCTCTTCCTCCGTAAGAACAAAGGAAAAAGAACGTTCTCTCTCTCAGATCTCAGTTTTGCGAAGCCGATCTTATTGGTTTTTTGCAAGACGAAGACTCTCTCTCGGCTAGAGGGTTTCATTATATACACGTGTTATGATATAATTTAGATTTAAAAATACGTGTAACCGAAAACCAAAGCGAACCAAAATTCATCAATTTAAATCCGAACCAAATTTAATAATTTACCTGAACGGTATGCGAAACCCAAAAAGACCAACCGAACTAAACCGAAAACAATTGCCCGGTCAACGCT
Organism: Alliaria petiolata; assembly: GCA_020283515.1. Lineage (NCBI taxonomy): Eukaryota > Viridiplantae > Streptophyta > Magnoliopsida > Brassicales > Brassicaceae > Alliaria > Alliaria petiolata. Next base: position 337,297,016 of record JAHZTW010000001.1, read on the forward strand.
TTAATACCAGAAGATCTCGGCTAATCGTGACCTAGTTATCAGAGAGAGTTACATCGAAAAGACTTTTATACCCCTTGATGTTCACTCTATATAAATATCGCTTCAACAATCTATCATCATCATCTCTTCTCCACAGCGCCTAGTATTAGGGTTTCCACATCGTTCCTTTCGATTCTATAGCATATTTAGGGTTTTTAGGGTTGATGTGAATCCAATTAACGTTGTTTTTTCGTATTGCTTATATTTTCTTATCGGGGCTATATTGTACCAAGAGAAGGGCTCGATCAATAAACACACCCTTGATCTTGATTTTGCCAATTCGGCTGTAGCTAGATCGATTAGAAGCTATCTGGCCGGTGGTCGCGAGAGAGATTTAGATCTCTCCGGTCGATTCATCTGCTTACCGAGTTTCTTACATTGTTTTTCGTTTTTCCTCTTGATTTTTTTGAATTGTTTTCGTAAAGTTTTAGTTTTGGAAATTGTGAATCGAGAGAAAGGATTTAAAAGAAAAGAGAATAGCAGATTTAACTAAATGCCGTTTTCAAGAGACCTTTCTCGTAGATTAATCTTTTGGGCTCCTTTCCAGGCAATCTGCTCATTGTTCGTGAGCAGCTATGCGTCTTAATGGTGCCTATAAATATAATTACATCACACTTTGAATCATATTCACCATCTTTTAGTTTTTGAAGAGTTCCAACTTTTTTTTTTTAAGCAAAATGAAAGTATCATAATTGACAAAAGGTCGTTGAATTGTTGCTACGCTTGAATCTTGATTTTGACAAAAGATAGATAAATTATTGCTGCGCTTCATAGCCGATATGACCAGACCATTTAACAAGATTGTTGTGAATTGTCACAATGAAGATTCATGTAATCATGTGCAGCAAACTCGGGAAAGAACAACAAATATATTTGAAACAGAGGTATTCTATAATGGTTTACATTTGAAAATTAAGCCTTGCCATCTCCAATAATGAGCTCAATTAAGCTCTTAATCCAAACAAATTATAAAATTGTAAGACATGGAAGATCAAGAGGTTAAAACAAAAGCCGCATTAAACTGTCTCAATTAATCTCTTAGCAAATATTGACATTTGATAGTGCTCAAGTCTATCCCATTCGACACAGTTGACCTGAACAAGCTCTGAGTCAGCCGAAATTCACATAATGGGCCTCATTAGGCCCATGTATAGGACGAAAACTAACCCGAGAATGATTGTAAAACCTTAAGCTCTGCAGCTCTCTCTCTCTCTCTCTCTCTCTCTCTCTCTCCACTACTCTCCTCACTGAGAGTGAGACTAGATTCCGACGGCAAAAATGCATCTTCCGATGGATATTGTCAACGATTTATTCCTCCGTCTCCCGGCAACTACCTTAGTCCGATTTCGAGTCCTCTCGAAGCCTTGCTTCTCTCTGATCGACAGTCCCGATTTCGTCTCGTCGCATCTCAATCGCACGCTCGAAACCGGAGATCACCTCATGGTCTTGCTCCAAAGCCCTCGCCTTCTACGCACGGTGTACCTCGACGCACCGGATAAAGTCACCGACGTTGAGCATCCTCTACAAGCCGGCGGTTTCACTGAGGTTTTCGGTTCCTCTAACGGGTTGGTCGGTTTAATGAACACTCCGGTTGATATGGCGATTTTCAATCCATCGACCCGGAAACTCCACCGGTTACCGGTTGAGCATGTTGATTTCCCGGATCGTTTGATTACCCAGGAGTATGTGCTTTACGGATTGGGTTACGATTCGGTGAACGAAGATTACAAAGTGGTGAGGATGATTCAGTGTAAAAGAGTCAAAGGTGAGAAGCTGATTAGTTACGAAATCAAAGTTTTTAGCCTCAAGAGGAACTCATGGAAGAGAGTCGAATTGCTTTTTGAGATTCAAATGCTGTTCTTCTACTTCTACTACCACGTGTTGTATCGCCGTGGATATGGTGTTCAAGCAGGGAGCAGTCTTCACTGGATCTTGCCTCGAAGGGATGGAGTTATCGCCATGAACACGATTATAAGATTCGATCTTGCCTCCGAGGAGTTTGGAACCCTCTGGTTCCCACGGGATCTTCACTTTGAGGATAATATGGATATATGTGCGTTAGATGGCTGCCTTTGTGCGATGGGTTACCACGAGTTTACACATGTTGATGTTTGGATTAAGAGGGAATCATGGACTAAGCTGTTTAAGGTGACGAAACCGGCGAGTGAAGTAGAATCGTTGAACTTTATGAGACCTCTGCTCTATTCCAAGGACAGGAGCAAGGTATTGCTGGAGATTAACATTGGGAAGCTCGTGTGGTTTGATTTGGAGAGTAAGAGCTTTGAAACGCTTGGTATAAAGGGCTGTGATGATGGCTCATGGAGGGCGGAAATCGTCGTGAGTAGCCTTGTTTTGGGATGTAAAGGAGATCCTCGCAGGGCTCGAGAAAATCAAAGGATGCAGAAGAGTAACAAAAGGTGGTATGCTCATCTTTAGCCTTGCTCATTTTGATTCCTTGATAAGACAATTAAGCCAAATCTGAGTCTTAGGCATCTTCATTCTTTGATGTTTTAGGATTGCAAATGGTAAAAATGTTTCAACATGGTTATGTATCTTATGTTGCAATCTCAGGGGTGGTTTTCTGTCCAAGGGATTCAAGCTGAAGTTATGAGCAAACCAGAGCAACGTCGAAGCCCAAACCTACATCAAGGCAAGTGTAATGAATCTAATGGTCATGAGTGTTTCCCTCAAGTTGGTACTTTTAAAAATATTAAGCCATTTCGTCTTTTCTTTTGGATGTGAGATTCCCAATCTTAACCTAGATACATTATATTGGAAGTCGTAGCAAGTGGCACTTGAGTCAACATGATAGGTTAACGTTTGCGATTTAGGAGAAATCTGACCGTTTCAAGAGTTATTTTGAAACTTGTAGGTGCAAATCTTGACTTTGGGTTTGATTGATCTTCAGGTGCAGCAGGCGTAGGCGGAAAAGAAGTGGCTTTAAGCAACTTAAGCAAATCCTCATCCCATATGAAGTCTTAATTAGTACTAATTCGCTTAACCTATGTGGCTATGTCGTACGTATATGTCCTAAGATAAGATAGTGCTCGTCTATATGTTATCGACTCTTTTGAGTTTGGTGTGTTGCAATTTGGCTTAGACTCGCGCAATCTCATCAAAAATTCAATCTGAGATCTAGTAAAAATTGAAAAACTGGGCGCAAATTTTGTTACTGAAGAAGATTTAGTAGAGATCACCATGTTATGATGAAAATCTTGGATAACAAAAACAAATATGAATCAAACTAGCAGCAGGAAACAAACATGAATCAAATTTGCCAAGATGCAAATAGAACTTTTAGTAAATTGTAAAGACCAATATTTTCAGAATATGTCCTACACAATCATAACTCACATGATTGACCAATTGTTATTGTTATACTATACTTGATGAGTTAATGTTACACTTCTTAATGATTGACAATCTCAAAAGCAGCCATAAACTTTTGTACATTGGCATGTTTTCAAACCTTAGATTTAGTGTCCAGAAGCTCGACCCGTTTCTGCTATCCAATAGCTTGTTTTACAGGAAACAACACCTGTAAAATGTGTGAAACAGAGATCTCTTACTGTCTTACAATGGTGTGAATAATTAAATTCGTGAATATTAAGCTCTTAGCCCAAACATGTTTAAAAATGTATATGATACATGGAAGATCAAGAGATTTGAACAAAACCCGCATTAAACTGACATCTGCAATGAATTGCTCTGCTCACTTAGCTAATATCGACAGTGTTCAAGTCTATCCCGTTCTGTAAGTTGGCCTGAACCACCTCTGAGTCAGTGGCAATGGTATTTTGAGTAATTGGAGGTTTCAGATGCTATCTTCACATAATGGGCCCATGTATAGACCAAAAACTAACCGGAGAATTATAATTTGTTTTAAAAAAAAGTTCTAATACTTGTCTTCAAAACAAAAATCTGATTCCGCAGATTGTAAAACCTATAATACCCTAATCCATACTGAGAGAGTGAGAGACGTAGATTCCGACGGAAAAAATGGCGCATTTTCCGATGGATATCGTCAACGATTTATTCCTCCGTCTCCCGGCAACTACGCTGGTCCGATTTCGGGTCCTCTCGAGGCCTTGTTTCTCTCTGATCGACAGTCCCGATTTCGTCGCGTCGCATCTCAATCGCACGCTCGAAACCGGAGAACACCTCATGGTCTTGCTCCGAAGCCCTCGCCTTCTACGCACGGTGTACCTCGACGCACCGGATAAAGTCTCCGACGTTCCGCATCCTCTGCAAGCCGGTGGTTTTACCGAGGTTTTCGGTTCGTGTAACGGTTTGGTCGGTCTAACGAACACTCCGTTTGATTTGGCGCTTTTCAATCCATCGACCCGGAAAATCCACCGGTTACCGATTGAGCCTGTTGATTTCCCGGAACGTTTGATTAATCCCAAGTTTGTGCTTTACGGATTGGGTTACGATTCGGTGTACGAAGATTACAAAGTTGTGAGGATGATTCAGTTTAAAAGAGCCAGAGCCGATGAGCTGGTTAATTACGAAATCAAAGTTTTCAGCCTAAAGAGGAACTCATGGAAGAGCGTCGGCGTGGATATGGCGATGATGACGCATTTCCTCTACTTCTACTACCATGTGTTGTATCGCCGTGGATATGGTGTTCAAGCAGGGAACAGTCTTCACTGGATCCTGCCTCGAGGGCATGGAATTATCGCCATTAATACGATTATAAGATTTGATCTTGCCTCTGAGGTGTTTGGAACCCTCGATTTCCCAAATGAGCTTTACCACGAGGATAATATGGATATATGTGTGTTAGATGGCTGCCTTTGTGCGATGGGTTACCACAAGTTTACACATGTTGATGTTTGGATTGAGAGAGAATCTTGGACTAAGCTGTTTAAGGTGACGAAACCGGAGAGTGTAGTATCCTTGGACTTTATGAGACCTCTGCTCTATTCCAAGGACAAGAGCAAGGTATTGCTGGAGATTAACGTTGGGAAGCTCCTGTGGTTTGATTTGGAGAGTAAGAGCTTTCAAACGCTTGGTATAAAGGGCTGTGATGATGGTTCATGGAGCGCGGAAATCGTCGTGAGTAGCCTTGTTTTGGGATGTAAAGGAGATCCTCGCAGGGCTTTGGAGAATAAAAGGATGCGGATGAGTAACAAAAGGTGGTTTGCTCATCTTTAGCCTTGCTCATTTTGATTCCTTGATAAGACAACAAGGCAAATCTGAGTCTTAGGTTCATTCTTTGATGTTTTATGATTGCAAATGGTAAAATGTATCGATATGCTTAAGCATCTTATGTTACAATCTCAGGGGTGGTTTTCTGTCCAAGGGGTTCAAGCTGAAGTTATGAGCAAAGCAGAGCAATTTCGAAGCCCAAGCCTAGCATCAATGTAAGTGTAATGAGTCTAATGGTCATTAGTGTTTGCCTCAAATTAGTATTTTTTTTTAATGTGAGATTTTCCTATCTTAACCTAGATACATTATTTTGCAAGTGTTAGCAAGTGGAACTTGAGTTAACAGCATAGTTTATCGTTTACGATTTAGGAGAAATGTGACTATTTCAAGAGTTGTTTTGAAACATGTAGCTGCAAATCGTGACTTTGGGTTTGATTTTCAGGTGCAAGGCGTAGGAGGAAAGAAATGGCTTTAAGCAACTTAATCAAATCCCAATCCCATATGAGGGAGGTCTTAATTAGTACTAATTCGCTTAACCTATGTCGTAGATAGTGCTCGTCTATATGTTGTTAACTCTTTTGAGTTTAGTCGGGTGATATTGTGAATTTCAGTACGTAGTAGTAAGTTGCAAAGATTTAATCCGAGTTTTAGTAGAAATTAAAAATCTGGGTGCAAATATTGTTACTGAAGAAGATTTAGTGGAGATCACCATCTTATGATGAAAATCGTGGATAACAAAAACACATAACAATCTAATTAGATTCATCTCTTGGGCTCCTTTACAGGCAATCTGCTCTTTGTTCATGAGCAGCTATGTGTCTTAATGGTTCCTTAATGGCCCCTTAATCAGATTCACCATCTTCTAGTGTATGAAGAGTTAGCTTCTTTCATTTAGCAAAATCAAAGTTCATCATAATTGACAAAAGATGATGATTGAAAAGTTAAATGATTGCTACGCTTCGTAGCCGATGTGACCATTAAATATAAAACGGATCTGGGATTGTAGATTTAGAAATTAAACCGAATTTTAATGTCAGTTAATCAATAATTAAATTCTAATATTCAAAATTTACATTGTCTTTCCATGCAATAGTTGATTCTTATAAAACGGGGATTACTTACAGTTGGGCCCCAGCAAGTACGTGAAGACTAGCAAAGAATTGAGACTAAAATCTTCACATGTTGGGCCCCATCAGGCCCATGTATAGACTAAAACATAACCGGAGTATTATAATGGTTAAAAAAAAACAAAAATCTGATTCCCGAGATTGTGAAACCCTTTAGCTCTGCTCTATACTGAGAGTGAGAGTAGTAGATTCCGACGGGAAAAAATGGCGCATCTTCCGATGGATATCGTCAGCGATTTGTTCCTCCGTCTCCCGGCGAGTTCGCTGGTCCGATTTCGAGTCCTCTCGAAGCCTTGCTTCTCTCTAATCGACAGTCCCGATTTCGTGGCGTCGCATCTCAATCGGACACTCGAAACCGGAGATCACCTCATGGTCTTGCTGAGAAGCCCTCGCCTTCTACGCACGGTGTACCTCGACGCAGCGGATAAAGTCTCCGACGTTCCGCATCCTTTGCAAGCCGGTGGTTTCACTGAGGTTTTCGGTTCGTGTAACGGTTTGATCGGTTTAAGGAACTCTCCGGTGGATATGGCGCTTTTCAATCCATCCACCCGGAAAATCCACCGGTTACCGATTGAGCCTATCGATTTCCCGGAACCTTTGATTACCCCCGATTTTGTGCTTTACGGACTAGGTTACGATTCGGTGAGCGAAGATTACAAAGTGGTGAGGATGATTCAGTGTAAAAGAGTCAAAGTTGATGAGCTGGTTAATTACGAAATCAAAGTTTTCAGCCTAAAGAGGAACTCATGGTGGAGTGTCGGATTGCGTCTTGAGATGATGACGCTTTTCCTCTACTTCTACTACCATGTGTTGTATCGCCGTGGATATGGTGTTCAAGCAGGGAACAGTCTTCACTGGATCTTGCCTCGAAGGCATTTAGTTATCGCCATGAACTCGATTATAAGATTCGATCTTGCCTCCGAGGAGCTTGAAGGCCTCGATTACCCAAATGAGCTTTACTACGAGGATAATATGGATATATGTGCGTTAGATGGCTGCCTTTGTGCGATGGGTTACCACGAGTTTACACATGTTGATGTTTGGATTAAGAGGGAATCTTGGACTAAGCTGTTTAAGGTGACGAAACCGGCGAGTGTAGAATCGTTGAACTTCATGAGACCTCTGCTCTATTCCAAGGACAGGAGCAAGGTATTGCTGGAGATTAACATTGGGAAGCTCGTGTGGTTTGATTTGGAGAGTAAGAGCTTTCAAACACTTGGTATAAAGGGCTGTGATGATGGTTCATGGAGCGCGGAAATCGTCGTGAGTAGCCTTGTTTTGGGATGTAAAGGAGATCCTCGCAGGGCTCGGGAGAATAAAAGGATGCGGATGAGTAACAAAAGGTAGGTGGTATGCTCATCTCTAGCCTTGCTCGTTTTGATTCTCTTGATAAGATTTTAGATATGTAGAAGACAATAAGCCCTTAGGTATTTGATATTTTAGGATTGCAAATGGTATTATGTATGAACATGCTTAAACATCTAATGTTACAATCTCAGGGGTGGTTTTCTATCCAAGGGATTCAAGCTGAAGTTATGAGCAAAGCAGAGCAGCTTCGAAGCCCAAACCTAGCATCTATGTAAGTGTAATGAGTCTAATGGTCATGAGTGTTTCCCTCAAATTAGTATTTTTTAAAAATATATTAAGTTAAGCCTCTTCTTCTTTTCTTTTCCATGTGAGATTTCCTATCTTATACATTATTTTGCAAGTGTTAGCAAGTGTAACTTGAGTTAAACAGCATAGGTTAAGTAGGTGCAAGTCTTGACTTTGGGTTTGATTTTCAGGTGCAAGGCGTAGGAGGAAAGAAATGGCTTGAAGCAACTTAATCAAATCCTAATCCCATATGAGGGAGGTCTTAATTAGTACTAATTCGCTTAACCCATGTCGTATTATATGTCCTAAGATAAGGTAGTGATCGTCTATATGTTATCAACTCGTTTGAGTTTAGTCGGTTGATATGGTGATTTTCAGTACGTAGTAGTAAGTTGCAAATATTCAATCTGAGATCTAGTAGAATTTAAAAACACTAGCTATCCGATTACGATGAAATTAACCCTTCTTTTGTGCCTTTTCATCTTGCCAAGATGCAATTAGAAGTCTACTAACTACTAGTAAAGAACAATAATTTCAGAATATGTCTTACACGATCACAATTTACATGATTGACCATTTCTTAAGGTTATATTATACACACAATCTCAAAAGCCGCCATAAACTTTTGTACCTTGCCATGTTTTCAAACCTTGGATTTAATGTTTCTGTTAAAACCCACTGTATAAATATAAAACTCCTCGTGTAAACTACTCACATTTCTCAGAACTGTTCACTAACTTGTTCTGTGGATTTATACTACCCATTTGGTACAGATTCGAGAATATTTCATCTGTAAACGCAATTGCTCTTACTGTGTTTGTGTCAGTGAAGTTGTAACATGCTCTTAAGAACTCTGATCAGAATTCGTAAAGAGAATAATAATTGAAAAACATAAGAGCTTAAAGCTTTTCATCTTGCCTCAGTACATTTTAACTTTTTAGTACATTTTAAAAAGTTAAAAAAATAAAATCTAGTTATTATAAATGATTGGATGCTAAAGTTCAATGCCTAAATCTGTAAGGAACTTTAATTTATGTCTCTAATTAGTAAATTTCTAATCCTTTTTATATTTCCACATTAAGAAAAATGAGAACCCCCAAAACGCAAATAACTACTATTCCCTCTGTTTCACAAAGAGTGTCATTCTACTTTTTTTCACACATATTAAGAAAACTAATAAAAATCCTATTCTATCTCTTATTAATACACTAAACTCATTTCTCTTTCTAATTAATACATCAATATTACAAGGTCAAAACTGGATTTTTGTTTTAAAAATTGTATTGAAAATACAAAATGACACTCTTTGTGAAACAAAAACAAAATCTTAAAATGACACTTTTTGTGAAACGGAAGGAGTAGTTACTAATCTACCATCACATGTCGACGACGGTGTTAGTTTTAGTCTGCGCCGCTCTTAGGTTTTTTTATATTTTTAACTTAATCCAAAATCCCGGCAGAGAAAAAGACGACAATGCCCTTCAATTGCCGAAACCCGAAAAAGGGAAAGAGAGAAGAAGAAGAAGAAGAAGAAGAAGCAGATGCAGAAGAAACGATCGGCAGAGAGAGCGAGAGAAAGAGAAAGAGAGAGAGAGAAGGTCATCCGAATATTCCTTCTCATCTGATTCCTCCGATCTGCCATGGCTTTGTCTTGCTAAGGCTAAGAGATTAGCTGGGTTTAGAGACACTCGTTGAAGGAGGGAGATAGATCTCTTTTAACCCCTTTTTTGCGCGTCGCGAGGAAAAGAAAAAAACGGTTTGTTTTTGTTTCGTTTGCTGTTCATGTGGATCGGTTTCGTTTCGTGGTAGATTCTCTTATTTTGATTTCGAGATCGAGGAGTTTTCATATCCTTGACGTCGTGGATCTGATTTTAAACCTGGATCCCCCTTAGTTTTGACCAGATGAGGCAGTACTCTTTGTTTCTGTGACCTAGATTCGTTGTTTTAGGTGTGGATTTTAATGTTTCAGTAATTGATTTACTCGAAATCTCTGAGGAATATTTCTTGGTCGTTCATCTGTACGTTGTTGTAAGATGTTTTGAGCTGGGTTTTCAAAATTTTCAGTGTCTTGATTATTTTCACTTACTCGTGTGTTTCAAAATTTTGTTTTCTCATGGGAATAGTTTAGAATCTTATCTGCCAAAATTAGCGTGTTGGTTTATCAAATGATTAGTTTATATACTTATTATGGTATGTTGCATTTTCCTGCAAGTTGCTACCTTTGAATCTATTTAATGGTTACTAGGCTGTCCTTTTCAGTTTAATAGTCCGGTGAAGATAATGGTTAGTAAAGTCAATGGTAGAGAGACTCTTGTTGTTGTTTTTTTTGCATTATTTCATGAATTACAAGCTTTTTTTTCATTGGTGTGTTTGTGTGGTGCACTTGAGATGATTCATAATAGTTTTTAGTTATTTCTGTTTGGTATTTTCAGAGGGGTTTTATATGGTTTTGCCTTTTTTTTGTTTTGGTTTTTCTAGTGTCTGAAGGCTTAACACTGAGAGGATAGAAATGGCAGATGGGATATCGAGTTTTTGGGGTCCAGTGACTTCTACTATAGAGTGCTGCGAGAAGAACTACGCCTACTCATCTTACATTGCAGAGTTCTATAACACCATATCCAATGTCCCTGGAATCCTACTGGCTCTCATCGGCCTTGTCAATGCATTAAGGCAACGGTTTGAGAAGAGGTTTAGCATTCTTCACATATCAAATATGATACTTTCCATCGGCAGCATGCTCTACCATGCCACTTTGCAGCACGTGTAAGTACCCTTCTGTTTCCACTTCCAATCTCGGTTTCTCTCGACTTCAACGGGCATGTAGAATTCATCATTGTTATTGGATTATAACTCCATGTTACTTGATTCAAGCAGGCAACAACAGAGTGATGAGACCCCGATGGTGTGGGAGATACTTCTTTACATGTACATCCTTTACTCACCAGACTGGCATTACAGAAGTACAATGCCCACTTTTCTCTTCCTCTACGGTGCTGCTTTTGCTGTAGTCCACGCTTTCCTCAGGTTTGGCGTCGGTTTCAAAGTCCACTACGTGATCCTTTGCCTTCTATGCATCCCTCGGATGTACAAGTACTACATCCACACAGAGGACACCGCAGCTAAAAGGATTGCGAAATGGTACGTTGCTACGATCCTAGTGGGTAGCGTTTGCTGGTTCTGTGACCGTGTTTTCTGCAAGACTATATCTCAGTGGCCTGTGAATCCTCAGGGGCATGCTCTGTGGCATGTTTTCATGAGTTTCAACTCTTACTGTGCGAACACGTTCTTGATGTTCTGTCGAGCTCAGCAACGTGGATGGAATCCAAAGGTAAAATACTTTCTGGGAGTTCTTCCTTATGTCAAGATCGAGAAGCCAAAAGCACAATGAGAAGAAAAATGTTTGGGGAAAAAAAAGCCCAGAAGGAAGATCATAAATATAGTTTTTTTGTGCATCGTTTTGTCAGAAGTTTCGACGTCGGTTTTTTAATTTTATTTTTTGGAAGTGAAACTCTCTAGATACAGTCTCTAGATTTGATTTTTTTTCTCTCTCTCTTTTTCTTGTATTAGTTATTGGGGATGATGATGATCTTAAGAAGAAATGATTTTTAACTTGCTAAAAACGCTCTTGCTTCAATCTCTTGTGTTATGTTGCATCATCTTAGCTTGACCACCATAAACTTTTTATTAGCCGTATCATTTTTACTATACAGAGGCTAAACCAAAGTGGTGGAGCTCAAAACGGGAAACACAACAAGCTTATGAATCTATTGCTTTCTTTTCTTTTGTGTATCCAATGATTTTTCTGACTTTTTCGTAACACACGCAGAGTACATAATATGGTAGGTACAATGAAGGGCTTTGATGATCTAAGATCCGGTAACATTTTCCTGCAATATTTGGCCAAGTTTCACGAATAGAGCTTGTTGCTCCTCCAATGTTAGGCTTGTGATGATCTGTTATAAGCTAAATTCATCAGAAGCCAAATAAAAGACCTTAAAATGTGCTGTGTTGGTTTTTTAACAGTAAACTTCGTACCAGGTCTAAGAGCTTATCCACAGAGAGGCCTTGCGTTACAACAAACGATTGATGTATATGCAAAAACAGCCATCACCATCTACAAAACCGGAAAAGAAACATCATATCAGATACAATGATGTTAGAAAGGATTTAAGGAGGCAAGTCGATGCGACCCATGTATACCTGACAATCCATTCTATCAGTGATTCCGCCATGCCCTGGAATACTATCACCAAAGTCCTGAAAATTGTTGGAGAAATTGTAACAATGTTGCATAGACATTGCGGTTTTATAAACTAAACATCATCACATCTGAAACCAACCTTGACTTTGAAAGCTCTTTTGAAACCACTGGCAAAGAAGCCACCGAAAGGCGCTATTATAGATGCGAACAATCCAAGACACAGAGCATGCCACTGAACTGGTAAAATAGAAATCTCTTTCCAAGGGAGCTGCAAAGTAAACATCTTTTCGTTTATAAGCAATAAATGTTGCTCTGGTAAATTAGCACAGTTTCTATTCTAGCCTTTACCCAAACAGAAATCCATCCTGGTAAAACATATGTCTCTTGCTTGTACAATGGACCGGGATCACAGTGAAGCCAGCCCGTCGATAGATCCTGTATTAATTGCAGCACAATAACGTATATGGTCATTGAAAGTTTTACTACAGTTCTTGTATGAAAACAAGGCAGGATATGATTAAAAACTTCCAAGCACCTCTCTGGGACATGTCAGCCACAGGAAACGACCCATTATATTTGCAAGCTGCAAAAAACAAGCAAGATTAATAACCATTAACACTTACATAAACATGTACTTATTAGCTTACCAGAAACGCGGAAAACATTGTGGTAATAGATGCTCCGATGAAACCCTCCCACGTTTTCTTTGGTGATAACTTGATCAACGGTGTTCTTCCAAAGAAGAAACCACAGATATATGCAAAGATGTCATTGATGACAATAAGTGATGCAGGAAGAAGAAACCTGCACAAAAAAAATCAGCATATTCACAAAGCAGACTTACGAATACTAGAAACTATAAGAAAAGCAAGAAGCCTGAAAATGAACAGGTGACATATGTTACTCTCTGTAACTACCAGAAGATTCCTTCAAAGATGTTGGCCACAGTGAACGATGATTGAGTAAACACCACAATTAAGATCATATGCGTCCATGCATATTGGCTAAACTGATATTTGTACATCTTCTTTTTCAACGTCAGAATAAACCACACAAAGCCTACAATTCCACAGCCATCACAAAAAAAAAAAACAGATTGTGTAAGCAAAAAGCAGTGCACAAAAACCATTTCTCCTCACGGTAATAAACAAACCCAAAATCTAACCGGAGATATATAAGGAGTAACAGATTGCCATGTGGTACTTGATGAGGCATGTGACCAGTCGATACAGGACTTTGTCTGGAGTCACAGTGTTGACTAGCCGCTGACTAAGTATTCGACCATACACAAAGAGCATTGCTGTGAAAAAGAAATGCCTGCATAAAAATGCAAAATCGTTTCACAAAATATAAGAAAACTACTCAAAAAACATATTTGAACCAGCTTTAGTCTTGAGTTCCTTTTCAGCATCATTCACATAAAAGCAATTCTAAAGGCTGAGCAGAAGTGAGCAAGTGTTGATTGATTACCAATTGAGTAATCTAAACCCGGGGAGCTGTTTATCTTCATGAGTTTTCCTTAGCAGATTGAAAAGCTCTCGAGCCATGAATATCTGGATCACAACAACCATGGCTGTAATGTAGAGATGACCCAGGTACACTATAAGCGCAAAACCACCTATCATCCAGAAAGTGGAGTACGCTCGGATGAGAAACGATTTGTATTTGCTGCTGTCATTGACCAGTAAATGGCTTCCATTTGCCTTGCCTTCCCCTGCAACTACCTACATACCAGAAAATTTGGTTGACTTTTCAACCAAAGTAAATACAAAAATGAAGCAACTAACTCTTTGAATAGCTAGCTTCTCTACGGTCTACATCACATAAATAAAAAAAAGGACCACACAAATCAACTAAAATCCTAACACAAGAAAAGCAACTTAACTAAGACAAGAAACAACGTGAGTACCTAGGAATCAATCACTGACTTGCCTTAAACTGTGTCTCAATAAGTAAAAGCTGAAGCAGAAATATGAATAAGAGCAAAACATACATCACTGTTTCGCTTCCGATGCCGAACACGAGCAGTAGGTGCTGATGGAGCATCGCCACCGTTCTCCTTCTGCATGTTGCCCGGTTTGTCTGTTTACCCGAGAGACGACCAGTCCAAGGACTACCTGTGAAAATTAGGATTCAAGGAAAGAAAATAAACTGAGAGAGACTGATAAAAAGACCATTTTGATACTAATATAGCAACTAAAAATCATTTTGCCATGCGAGCAAACAATCAAGAAACATATAATTGATTCATTGCAACTCTATAATTCCACCTAAAAGTAACGCAAACACAATAACTCAAGCTTGAACTTCAGAAATTCTCTCACTAATATATTTTGTTCACTCAAATTCGTCGAAATAAAGCACCGAACATAAGTGAAATAGCTATAGTTCAATAATACAGATAGAGAAATACAATTTAACAGGAAACCATACAAATATGAGAGTAAAATCACACAGAACTAAGAAGAATAAAACAGAGGAACACTGCTAATTTATCATGGAGATCTGAGAACTGAGGAGACGAGATATGTGCAAATACATATCTATACATAACTATACAGGAAGGCAGAGACGTGAAACCTGTTCGTGAGCTCAGTTACTGTGCGAGAGAGATGAGATGATGAGAAGAAGATGGAACAGAGAATCGACTTGGAGAAAGAAAGTAGAAGACGAAAGGATTCTCTCTTTTTTTTTCCCGAATCTTCAATTTGTTTGTTTGTTTGTTTTTTTCTCTTTTTCCCGAATCTTCAAGTTTTCGTTTACGATAATATTTTAATGGATTAAAGGTAATGATCTCCAGAACGTCGATTAAAAATAAAATAAAAGGGAGAATGTTAATTACTTATTAGAGAACGAAAAAAGAAATATTTGTTTTGTTTGTAATGATGGAATAGAACCGCCAAAAGGAGAAATAACGAATTAGATTCTTCCTTTTTTTTGTTATAAATAAATAATTATATTCTTTCCTCACGTTATAGTATTCTCTTTTCCTTTATGCAAAATGCAAAGTGATAATTCGTTTCGATACCTCATTATATGAAATTACGGGCAACTTAATGGCAATCATTTCATTTCGTTCTCATTTTGCTCATTATTGGTTTTCTCCGAGTTCGATTTTTCATTTTTAAACAAACAGCAAGCTTCGAGCATTTTTACTCTAATAAATCAGATCAAAAACTTATCCAAAGCTGAAACCTTGACAGTTGGTGTGGACCCAAAAGACAAATGTTTTATTGCGAATTTTCAAAAAAAAAAAAACTGAATTGAACAAGTTACTTTCTTCACAATACCTTACAAAGAAGTGGTTTTCAAAATCTCGAAATGATGCATAAGACTGTTCCCAAAACTCATCTTTGCGTTTTTCATTCGGTCTTTTCAACATCATATATCCATCCATATAGCTACTACAGATTCCTCTCTAGCCTTTGATTGTTGCATATTCGAAATATTTAAGAGGTTCAAGATTATCTCCAACAAGTTGTGAAATAACCCTCTAATCTCACTCCTCAATCCAATAAAAAAAAAAACCTGGAAACTAACTCTTAAAGCGATGAGTCAGTTTGTCTCCTGCTGCTCATATATCTGCATGTATGCTTCCGATAGTTCTACCATTTGGGGAAGTGTCTCTGCAACATGCAAATCCTGCATCTCATACCTGAAATTTGACATTATCCTCAAATTATGTCCCGTTCTATGCACACATAACATTGACCCGTCTCTGCGTGTTAGAACATGTCATTTGAGAACATCAAAACACCAAAAAATTCGAACTTTTTTTAAAGAAGCGCGAGAGCTTACCATAGTTCTTGCGACTTGCGCTGCACAAAGACTCTGAAGTACCCGTCCTCAGGCTTACCATCATGTACAATGTTAGCGATTAGATTATACTTAGAACACACCTTCTCGCCTTCTGGTGCTGTAGGCAATGATGGTATGTAATCCCTCAGCTCCATGTCCTTCACCGGGAAGTTAACTGTGGCATCGACAAAAGAATGAGTCAAATTAACAAGGCAATAGGGATCGATCCTTGTAAAACATCAATGTCACAAAAAAAAAATCAAATAGACTCACCCAGTGTAGGGTTCTTCTCCTTGAAGAAGTTATTCTTCTTGAACCGAACCATGTGGAACATCAAGTAAGGAGGAGATTTGGTTACGCGGTACCTCATTCTGGCTAGCTTAGGGCGAACCACTTCTGTCACAGTTTCTCCATCAAACTTCTTCAACAAATCGAATAGAGCAACCTGCCAAAACATCAAAGAAATTAGCTTCTGCTTACCTCACTTTTGCTAACTAAAAACTCAAAGACGCATACAGGTATCAAGCCTTAAAGGCTATTTGAGGTCCAAACTGAAAGGAGTCAGAGAATTCTTCCTTCCCTAACCCATAAAGTGGATTACAAAAAGACAGCGAACAATCACAAAGCCACTAACTAGGACTCAGTATTATTGTGACTCAACCAAAACATAAATAAAGCTTTTCTAGCATAGCACCTCACATATCTTATTCACAACAGTGTTCCCCTTTCTGGAACGCATTTTGTAAAAAGGATAGACCGACAGAGTAGGAAGATTTGCAAGGTTTGAAATTGTCAGAACTTAAAAATCTAAAGCAAGAAGTGCATACCTGCGGAATAATGTTTTTCTCCATGACGTCTTTGAAAAGAGGAGGCGGAGGCAAATCTAGCCCAAGCATCAGAAAAGGCATCCCGGAGATTTCTTTGTTTTCATTGCCTTGATACTCTCTAACAACCTCCAACTCACCCTGTAATGATTAGCAGGTTACATGAACATGCAGCCTTTAGCAAGCAATCTATCAAACTACATTATGATGACGTGTCAAAGGACGGACACATACCTGGAAGCACTGGTGGATGATACTGCTGGCGTCTTTTGAAGTTCTAAGATCCATGTGCAAAGTGTTGAGGAGCCACGACATAAACTCCACTGGATCTGACTGTTGGCCAATCCGAAATCGTTTCTTGCTAGCCTTCATGACAGCTTGCAAGAATTCATGTGGACTCACCTGTTGACACAAGGTAACTTCAATTAGCAAGGTCCTCAATAGGTAAGGGTGTGAAAAAAACTAACAAAGTGAGAGGTATGAATTGAGTCATACCTGTCCTTTAAAGTTTCGAGCATGCCAAATCTTTCGGGTGAGTTCCCCAAAGCGGTGAACAAGAGGAGACTTGCAATGCTGATAGTTCTCAGGAATAAGGAAAAAGTTCCTTAAGGGAGTAACTCTCATCAACGATTGTATTGTAACATTCACAAACTCTGTCTTTTGTATGTTGTTCAACCCCACCTATATATGTATACAAGGTTAAAGTACCTGTAGGAAACAAGCTTACTCAAAGATCAACTGTGTTTAAGGAGAGAGGATTACCATTCCCGGAAGATAGTCAGAGCCATCAAGAGCCCTAGACCACTGCCTATTCCTGTCAAGCTCTTCAACTTGCGCCCTACTAAACCTGTAAATGGATAGCACCAACGCCTTGATAAGAAGGAACTGAAAATACAATTGGTAAAAAAGAAAGAAACATTGAGAAAGCTTGAAAGAAGAGCTATATGTTCAAGTTAACATAAAAAAATATAAAACAGATGGCTAATGAAACAGAGAACTAGCAAGAAGAAACTGATTGAGACAACAGTCAAAAAGACATTCTTTTGTTACTCACGTGTAAAAGCTTAGACGTTAACAAATCAATGCAGGCAGAAATATTTTGAACATGGAGAAGGATTGCACACAGCTCAATAAGAAGTAGTAGTCACAGAATCCAACATACCTTGGGTTTAAGACATGTCGAATGTCATCCAAAGAAGGGTCATTGATCTCGTAACTATCAGGAAGACAATACACCTTCTCAGTCAGAAGATTGATGTAAACGTGGTGTCCTGCTTCCAAGCTATGTGTATAAGCATGAGACTTCTGGCTTCTTCCTTGAAAGTACTTCCCGCAGACAAGACACGCATACACATTTAGATTCGACAAGGACACAGAGCAAAACCTCTCGAAATCGAAATCCAAGACCTGAAAAATTCAACATCAAGAAATGAATTTAGATGCTCAATCCCAAAACAATAACATGATGAACTCGGCAGAAACATAGTCATCGATCATAAATTAGATACATTACAAGTACCAAGCACGAGAAATTGGTCACTCGGATGATTACCTGACGATTAACGGTATCAAGATAAGGGCAATCACGACGAACTTCAACATTGCGTGAATGTTTTCCTCGACCCTTGGAGGCATCATCATCATCATCATCATCTTCGTCGTCATCGACCTTCTCCAGAGCTTCTCCTCCTACTTTCTTCCCGTTCCCCTCCCCTTTCGCAGCTCCATTACCCTGCTCTACACTGCCACGAGCTTGCGATTTTCTCTTCTCGTCTTCGGCTTCATCATCATCGTCATCGTAAGCATTAGCCAACGGCAAAAGAGGGTTATTGAAACCCAGCGGAGGAGGTGGCGAAGCAGACCGTTCCATCACTCTCTTCCGCTTCGCCTCTCTCTCTACCTCAGAAACACCATTCTTAACTTCTCTCTCACTTTTCATCCTCAAAAATCTCCTTACGCAACTTTCTTCAAAACCCTAGAACACAGATTACACCAGCTATACACGAAGATCCTCAACCAAAAAAAAAAGCAATGATTCTTCCAGATAAACGCCCTAGAAGACTAGACTTCAAATCACAAGAGTCGATATGGTCGTCAATCTACTCGAGCATATATATCCCTCATACACAAATTTTCCCGAGAAAATTCGGAAATTCGCCACTACGAAGCTAAAAACTTTAAGAACCGACTCTAGTCTCTCCGGGCAACAGATTCACTCTCTCTCTCTCTCTTCTAAGGCTTTATGTTTCTTATTGGGCCTTATTGTTCTAGCCCAATAGTAGTATTAAATTTTTTTAAAGTACATGATTCATAATTTTTTGGCCAACATTTACTTCTTAAAAAAAAACAGATCTGTTTTAAAATAAATAAATAGAGAAATTTTATATCCGCAGATCGAGGGGTTACCGAGAGAGAGAGGGGAGGAAAAGATATTTTTGTAATGATCTTTCGAATGTGTGTGTTTTACAAAGAGCGAAACATAGGTTTATATAGAGAAAGAAAATAGGTTACTGTGCGCGTATAGTGACGGTGGGTTCCACAAGTGTTTTTATTTGACGCCGACGCACGCCTCTTCTTGTTGTCTTTTGTTGACATTTTATAACACTCCCCCTTGGAGACCAGTGTCACTATCGCATCTTGTGGAGTTGTGTGCTGCCTCGTTAAAAACCTTTTCATGGAAAAACCCAGTGGGATAAAAACCATAATAAAGGGAAAAAGAGTGCAACAACAGCAAAACTCCCCCTGGAAATAATGGATCTCATCTTCTCTTCACAAGTCTCGTAGATGCCGCATTCCAATACTATGAACATGCTTCTTGAATGTTGTAGTGGGAAGCGCCTTTATAAATAGATTGGCTGCATTGTCACATGAACGAACATATTGAATGTCCATTTCTTGATTTTTCTCGAACTCTTTAGTGTAGGAGAAGAATCTTGGAGGGATATGCTTCGTTCGATCACTCTTGATATAACCTTCCTTGAGTTGGGCAACACATGCAACATTATCTTCAAATATTATTGTTGGCTCCTTATTTGAGTTGATCCCGCTTGTTTCTTGTATGTGATGAATTATAGATTTGAGCCATACGCATTCTCTGCATGCTTCATGTAATGCAATTGTTTCTGCATAATTTGAAGATGTTGCAACCAAAGTCTGCTTTTGGGAACGACAAGAGATTGCAGTTCCACCAAATGTGAAAACATATCCAGTTTGCGACCGAGCTTTATGCGGATCTGATAAGTATCCTGCATCTGCAAAACCAACTAGACCAACCTCGAAGTTTCGAGAATAGAATAAGCCAAAATCAGTCGTACCTTGTAGATAACGGAATATATGTTTTGTTCCGTTCCAATGTCGGCGCGTTGGTGATGAACTGTACCTTGCAAGTAGGTTAGTAGCAAAAGCTATATCTGATCTAGTACAATTTGCAAGATACATAAGAGCACCAATAGCACTCATATAAGGCACTTCAGGGCCTAATATTTCTTCGTTACTTTCACAAGGCCGAAATGGATCCTTGTCAATGTCAAGTGATCTATTAACCATTTGAGTACTTAAAGGAGTCGCTTTATCCATACTAAAGCATTTTAACACTCTTTTGGTGTAATTTGATTGATGCACAAATATTCCATCTTGGAAATGCTCTATTTGAAGCCCAAGACAAAACTTTGTCTTTCCAAGATCTTTCATTACAAATTCTTCTTTCAAATGAGTTCTTCCATCATCAATCTCCTTTTGAGTTCCAATTATGTTCAGGTCATCAACATAAACAGCAATGATCACAAAACTTGATGCGGATTTCTTAATAAACACACAAGGGCATATCGCATTGTTAATGTAACCCTTACTCAACAAGTATTCACTTAAGCGATTATACCACATGCGCCCAGATTGTTTTAATCCATAAAGTGATCGTTGTAATTTGATCAAACAAATCTCTTTAGATTTTGACCTTAATTCTTCTGGCATTTTTAATCCTTCAGGGATTTTCATATATATGTCACTATCAAGTGAACCATATAAATATGCTGTCACAACATCCATCAGATACATGTCTAGATTCTTGGATGCTGCAAGACTCATTAAGTATCTGAATGTGATTGCATCCATTACCGGAGAATATGTTTCTTCATAATCAATTCTCGGTCTTTGAGAAAAACCTTGTGCCACAAGTCGGGCTTTATACCTTGTGACCTCATTTTTCTCATTTCTTTTTCTTACAAATACCCATTTGTATCCGACTGGCATTACATGTTCTGATGTTGTGACAATAGGTCCAAAAACATTTCTTTTATTGAGGGAAGATAATTATGTTTCTATGGCCATTTTCCATTTCTTCCAATCATGTCTTTTATGACATTCTAATATGGACCTTGGCTCTAGATCATCACTTTCATGATCGAGCTCTTTAGATACAGAAAAAAAAATATTCTATCATTATCTTCTATTTCATCTCTGATCCATAATTCTCCATTTTGGGCATAATTGATAGAAATCTCATATTTTTCTTTTTCATTTTTATCTTGAGGACTTTCTTCCATATGTGATTCTTCTGGAACAATTTCATTTATGTCCTCTTTACATTTTTCTTTACTTGGTTCTTCTAGAACCATTTTACTTTGTTCTCCCACATTTTTTTTCTTTCGGGGATTTTTGTTTTTAGATCCCATCAGTCTCTCTCTCTCTTTAACTGAACCCTAGGTGCATTTGACTTGTTTCCATCAATGTGTTCTTCAGGAACACTAATTTTGGATGGAACATTTACAGCGGGGATGTATGACTTTGTCACCCTTTTTGTATCTGTGAAGCCGTCTGGTAACTGGTTTGCCAACCTTTGTATATGTACAATTTTCTGAACTTCCGTCTCACGTTGATTGGTAGGAGGATCAAGATAAGCCAAAGTTTTTGTACACCATGTGATGTTATCTTTTGGTGATTCTCTTAATCCTCCCCCTAACGCGGGGAATTCACTTTCATTAAAATGGCAATCGGCAAAACGTGCCGTAAACATATCGCCAATTACTGGTTCCAGATATCTAATGATACTTGGTGACGTATAACCGATGTATATTCCCAATCTTCGTTGTGGCCCCATTTTTGTTCTCTGCGGTGGGGCTATTGGAACATAAACCGCACAACCAAAAACACGAAGATGGGAAATATTTGGCTCCTGACCAGATATTAACTGTAATGGAGAATACTCATTATATGCACTTGGTCGTATTTGTATAAGGGCCGCGGCATGCAAAATAGCATGTCCCCATACATTAATTGGGAGTTTTGTTCTCAATATTGATGGTATTGCAATCCATTGCAACCGTTTAATCAATGACTCAGCCATGCCATTTTGTGTATGAACATGTGGAACCGGATGTTCAACATCGATTCCTAAAGACATACAATATTCATTAAACACTTGATAAGTGAATTCACCAGCGTTATTCAATCTCACTTTCTTTATGGCATAATCAGGAAATTGTGCTCTTAGCCTGATTATTTGGGCAATGAATTTAGCGAAAGCTGTATTTCGTGTTGTCAATAGACACACATGTGACCATCTACTGGATGCGTCAATCAAAACCATAAAATATCGAAATGGCCCGCATTGTGGATGGATCGGTCCACACATATCACCATGTATTCTTTCTAAAAATTCTGGTGATTCATTCCCAACTTTTTCTGGTGATGGCCGAGTTATGAGCTTTCCTTGAGAACAAGCATTACATAATAATTTGCCGTTTGTAATATTTGCTCATTTTTCAACGAATGGCCTTTAGAATTTTGCACAATTTTTCTCATCATGATTGAACCAGGATGACCTAATCTTTCATGCCAAACTTTAAAAGTATCAGTAAACTTCGGGTTTACTGTAACATATGATTCAATCATATTTATTTTTGTGCAATATAATCCAGAGGACAACATTTGCAACTCTTTTAATATTTGTTTCCTCTCTGATGTAATGCAAAGATATTCAATGCCATCTTTATTCATAGTCTCTACATGATATCCATTTCTGCGAATATCTTTAAAACTTAACAAATTTCTGTAGGACTTTGGAGAATATAATGCATCATTTATTTCAAACTTTGTTCCCCTTGGCATTGAAAAACTGACTCTTCCGGAGCCTATAATAATTTTTGCATTACCAGATATTGTATTCACGCTTCCGGCGGAATCTTTCATTTTGAGACTGGAGAAATACTTTTTATCTTTGATTATCGTGTGCGTAGTAGCACTGTCTGCCAGACATATATCTCCATCCTTTATCTCAAATTCTGGTATTTTCTGAATTTAAAAATATTCATAAAAGATGTATTAATAATCATTGAATACAACATAAACTTATATTGTAAAACTTATTTCACAAGAAAACTTATTTTATAATAAAACTTATTTTACAATGAAAACATTAAAAACAGCAAAACATGAAACTTTTATTTTCTTGTTTTAGTTAGAGGGAAACATCATGTTACATCAATTTTGTTGATTTTTCAGGATCAACAAGAAAATCCGAAACATCGAGATGAGTGTCGTCATTTAGACCATGAAAAGAAGGTCCGGGTTCAGCAGAAATGAAATTAGTTTCATTTCCCTTTTCTTTTGCCTTCTGTGATTCCCGGTACAGATCGGCTAAATGTTTTGGCGTACGACAGATACGTGCCCAATGGTTTTTCATGCCGCATCTGTGGCAAACAGTTTCCTTCTTTCTTTTAAATTCACGGCCATCATCCCTTTCTTGAAAATTCTTGTTTTCTCTTTTATGGTTGAAATCATAGGGATGATATCCTTTTTCTTGACTTCGTCCACGACCATATCCATATCCACATCCACGACTACGGTATCGACCGCGTCCACGTCCACGTCCTTGCCAATTATTATAGCTAGACGATGCAACATTCGCTTCTGGGAATGGTGCAGATCCAGTTGGACGGCTCTGATGGTTCATCATCACGAGTTCGTTATTTTGCTTGGCAACAAGGAGTACATGCATTAACTCTGAATAACGAGCATATCTATTTGTCTGGTACTGTTGTTGCAGGACTACATTACTCGGGTGGAATGTGGAGAGAGTTTTTTCGATCATATCATAGTCACTTATACTTTCTCCACATAACACCATCTTGGATGTGATTCCAAACAGCGCAGAATTATAATCACTAACGCTTTTGTAGTCCTGGAACCGGAGATGTAACCACTCGTGCCTGGCTTTTGGTAAGATCACATATTTTTGGTGATCGAACCTTTCTTTTAGAGATTGCCAGAGATCTGCAAGATCTTCTTTTATGATATATTCATCTTTTAAACCATCGTGGATATGGTGACGCAAAAATATCATGGCTTTTGCCTTTTTCTCATCTGATGTCGTTTTTGACTTATCAATGGCATCAAGAAGCCCGTTTCCTCTTAGATGTGTTTTCGCACCTACTGCCCACGTCATATAATTTTTGCCAGTAATATTGAGGGCAACAATCTCGAGCTTTGCCAAATTTGACATTATCTGTGAATAAAACAAGAACTTTAACAATTTAGTTTTAATCAAAATTATCAAATATTTATAGAAAATTTGAGCATGATAATGATACAATAATTGCATAATTAAATATTAATTAAACCGCATGTTTATTTTATTCAAATTAAAATATGCGAGGTACTGGAATGAAAAACGTGATTACAAGGAATACGAACGCATAAAACATTAAAATAAAAATTATTACAGATTCTTCTCGAGAAAATTCTCCAACGAGTAAACTATAAAAAGTAGCAATAATATAACCAAGTACAAAGACTAAAAATAAGAAAAACATTTTTTTTCTTCCTTTTTTATGAAAACTAAAAATTTGTTTGGAGAGGATTTTGGAAGAGTTAAAATATATGAGTGGGATGAGTGAAATACGAGAGTTTTTATAGATAAATAAAATACTGTTCACTAACCGTTAGCTAGCCGTTGGAGTGTAAAAAACTTTAAAAATTTTATTTGTTACCGTTAGGTGATAAAGACTTAAAATAAAAAATAATCCGAAATTTTAAATAATATACTTATATTTAACGGTAATATTGTGGTGATGAGACCAACCACATGTGAGCAATAAATAAATTATAAGGCGGCTTAGCCGTCCAGTATAATATTAATAAATAAGCATGGATGTGAATTTTAATTTCCCACTCCATAATATGATCTGAGGAGACATAGTCTACCATATGATCATTTCGATCGTGAAGGCATAGCCTATCATAACGATCGGCTCGGAGAAGGCATAGCCTATCATCCGGGCATGATAAATAAATGAAAAATGAAAATAAGTAAAACATAAAATAGATATTACCTTGTCGGTGTATAAGAGGCTATCGTGCTGATAACGTGTTTTAAAATAAATAAAGAAAGAAAATTTATACCCGCAGACCGAGAGGTTACCGAGAGAGAGAGGGGAGGAAGAGATATTTTTGTAATGATCTTTCGAATGTGTGTGTTTTACAAAGAGCGAAACATACATTTATATAGAGAAAGAAAATGGGTTACTAACGGTAACAAGATCATCTTATCTATCTATCTATTCTAATAAACTAAGGGTTTTTTTCAAAACCTGTTCTGGGAGGCTGACACATGGCGCTTTCCTCCTATACATGTGGCATTACAAAAATATATATATTCTAAATATATTAATTTATTCAGGACAAAGAAACAAAGTAATTAAAAAATAAGAAGATGGCGTACGTATTCCATTGATCCAAATCCATAACTCTTTTACTCCCTCTCTCAGTAGAAATTACCCAACTCCTTCGGTCGATTTCAATGGCGACTTTTTATGATTTTTTCTGGAAAAGGAAAGTTGAATCAAGTTTCTTTTACAAAACTTGATCTTCAGCCACATCCGCCGCAGATCTCGCCAGAATTTAACTCATCACCTCGCCCGAGATTGATTCTTTCATCCCCATCCACCGCACCTCTCCTCAATTCTGACGGCTCTCAGATGTGCAAGCTGTGAAGTTAATTCGACATTTGCTTTGCACCTTCCCTTCTCCTGCCTCGATCGGTATCTGCAACAGCTACTTCCATTCACATCTTCGATTTAATTAGTAATTTTAATTGTATGCATTCATGAAATGATTTTGGCTCTATGGAATTTTCAATTAGATTATTGCCATGATTTTAAAATCATGCTAATAAAAGCCAGAAATTTCCTCATTTACTTACGCAAGTGGTTAACGTTGCTGTTCGTGAATCAGATTATGACACTAAAGCTTGGATTTTGACATGTTCTTCTATCTTTACAGCTCCTAAGATCATTGCTA
>JAHZTW010000001.1:337326205-337350394 GCA_020283515.1 Alliaria petiolata
TTCTCTTATTTTTTTGGTTATTGTCCCTAATTCACATTATTTTAGGAGATTTTTTAACTTTTAAGAGATGATTGTGCCATTATTTATACACAAAAATATATTTATTTCTTTAGGTTTTCTTTGTGGCCCATCAAAAAATATATTCATTTATTAGCAATGAAAATCATGCATTGTTTGTTTTCGTGAAATCTTTCTAGATTAATGGATAACTTCTTCATTTTCTAATCCATCGAAACTCAAACTACTACCACTATTGCAATATAGATTCTACTCTCTGAGACCTTCTTTCTGATTATGCTCATGTGCTTTCTCGGAATGGTGACAGCTTTACCGTCTTAATAGGATCAACCCTCATTTTTTATAGATATTATTATTCTGCTAAGTTTTTAATATAATTTATTTTACCTACAAATATTTACTAACGAATATAATAAAATAAATTGTAAAATTAAAAGTTGCGAGCCTTCTCCTAGTTTGTCAATAAATCTGCATTTTTTTTGTCAGATTCACGATCCGATATACTGATCAAATTTCCATCAACACCCTCGAGCTTCTCGAAACCAACAACAGTAAACGTGTCAAAATCTCAGGGGGATATATTCGACATTTACGTCGAGTAAAGAGATGGGTAAAGTTAAAGCCAGCTGGCCAGGAAGTGAAAGCAATCAGATTAGCGAAACGACGATAATACCCTCTACCAATAAAACCTTAGATGCCGACTCACAAGGGTAATATCGACATTCAAACACCATTGATAAAACAAAACCAACCTTGAAGGGCATATTCGTCATTCCTTAAGTTATAAAGAGAGAGAGACAGAGACGAAGAAGAAGAGAGAGAAAGAGACAAGGGTAGAGAGAGAGAGAGGAAGCAAAGGAAAGGAGAGGATAAGAAAGAGAAAGAGAGAGATATTTTTTGTTGTTCGTGTGGGGTATTTGTTTTTTTTTTCTCTTAATTTGTTTTTTTTGGTGTTCCTCTGGTATATGAGAAAAAAGCTTTGAATTCTCTCGCCAATGGTGTCAGACCAGGATCTAGCGAAAGGAGTCGAGACTTTGCTCCGGCAATCCGACCCTAGCTCTCTCACATCGTTAAACAGTGTTGTTCAGCAGCTCGAGGCTAAGCTAGGGTTAGACCTCACGGAGAAGACGAATTTCATCAAAGACCAGATCAATCTCCTCCTCCGTGCTCACCCAACAGCCTCCGCCTCTGCTTCCGCATCAACCGTACAACCTCCGCCGCCACCGTCTCCCCACCAGCAGCAGCAGCACCACCACCACCAGCAGCAGGTGCATTCCGGCGTCAATGTTCCGGGGAAAGGGCATTTCACACTTCAACACCCGTCGCAATTCGCTCCTTCGCATATGCAGCAATATCCTCCCCATTTCGCTCTACAGCCTCCGTACCTGTCTCTTATACACATCTAGATGTGTATAAGAGACAGCTCTGAGACCTTCTTTCTGATTATGCTCATGTGCTTTCTCGGAATGGTGACAGCTTTACCGTCTTAATAGGATCAACCCTCATTTTTTATAGATATTATTATTCTGCTAAGTTTTTAATATAATTTATTTTACCTACAAATATTTACTAACGAATATAATAAAATAAATTGTAAAATTAAAAGTTGCGAGCCTTCTCCTAGTTTGTCAATAAATCTGCATTTTTTTTGTCAGATTCACGATCCGATATACCTGTCTCTTATACACATCTAGATGTGTATAAGAGACAGTTGATACACACACCGCTCTATTATATTGGTTATTTCTTTCTGCTGTAGCTAAAATTGGAACTTTGCTCAAAACATCAAGCAATTTATCCAAAACTTGTAAAGCTATTGTAAATTTGGTTTGTGAATGCAAGTTTTATGACTTGGTTTGTCAACTTCTCCACAATGTTTTCCATTGCAGTGCTCCAGCTGGAACTAAGAGAAAAGGTGGTCCTGGAGGACTAAACAAAGTCTGTAGGGTTTCTCCAGAACTTCAAGTGGTTGTTGGTGAACCTGCGCTTCCGAGAACTGAGGTTAGCACCGTCTTCTATTCACGATTTATGACAATGTGTAATGTGTATGAGCAATTGGGTTTGTTATAAAAGTGTTGATCTATTTTGGCTATTGGTTTCCAGATCGTGAGGCAATTGTGGGCTTACATAAGGAAGAACAACCTCCAAGACCCGAGTAACAAGCGGAAGATCATCTGTGATGATGCGTTGCGTGTGGTTTTCGAGACTGATTGCACTGACATGTTCAAAATGAATAAGTTGCTCGCTAAGCATATTCTCCCGCTTGATCCATCAAGTAAATGGTTCATTACAAGCGTTTTTTTTGCTCAACTCCAAATGTTCTTGGTTTAGTTCAATGTTACTGACTGCTTGAAATACTCTTTTGGCAGAGGACTCTGGTCAAGCGAAACGGGCAAAAGCTGAGGTGGAGACAAAGACTGAGCCTGAGTCGACCACAGAGCCTGTTAGTTCAACTGTTGCATTATCTGAGCCACTTGCTAAGTTCTTTGGCACTGGTGAGACAGAGATGACAGATGAAGAGATTATTCGCCGTGTTTGGGAATACATAAAACTCAACAATCTAGAGGTGGGTGGTGATGGTTGCTCTTTTATTTCTTCCCAAAAGTTTCCCTTTTGCTGCTAATAGTTTTGATGTTTTGGAGCTTTTTGAATGTTTACTCTGTTTTTCAATACGATTACAGGACCCGGTAAATCCAATGGCTATTCAGTGTGATGAAAAGCTCCGAGATCTTCTTGGATGTGAAAGCATTTCAGCTGTGGGGATAAATGAGATGATGAGGCGCCATATGTACAAGCGGTCTTGATATCTTCTGGTTCTGACTTAATTAACTAGGAACTACTAGTGTAAGTCAAGTTTCGATTTCACAGATTTATGATATATCTTCTATAGTATCAGCATTGTCGGAGATTGACTTGTGTATAACAATTCTCTTGCAGGTGTATCTAGGGGAACCTACTTATGACTCGTGGGGTGTAGAAACCCTGATAGGGGAAGAACAGAACATTTTCACTTTTAACTTCCTTTAAATGCTATTTTCATCTTCCTTTGGGTTCTTTGTTTTTTTTTTAGTTGGTCGTGTATCCAAATGGTTAGGTTGATATCGTATTTTACAGTATTCGGGAAATCTGTGTGATTTTCAAAGTACTGAAAAACTCTAGTGTACGGGGTCTTTAAGGCGTAGATGTTTTGTATTTAACGCCATTTACCCATGAATGTTGTAGGAAAAAAAAAAGTGTTTTAACTATGTTTTTTACCGGTTGGAAATATTTGCATTCTACTGATAGAAAAAAAATATTATCTGAACTTAATCGAAGAAAAAACCCATTTTTTAAACTATATTATCCCCGTGGGACGCCATTAAAATTCACAATTCGGTGTGAATTGGTACAATGAAGATCCTGTGTATGGAAAATGTTTTTGGTTTGGATTTAAGTGAAGAAAAAACAGTTGTGTTTGTTTACAGTTCGGTTCGGTATAACCAAATTCAAAAGGATTTGAGACTTCATATGAATTAATCCAATTTTAACGTCATTGATCAATTAAAAAAAAACGACAATAAGAGTTTCCTCTGCAAACAGTTGCTAATATGCTTGGACAGGATTAATCTTCTGTTATTTGAGCTTAGTTAAAGAAATACCATGAAGAAAAAATACGTCAATGGAGCTTAATCTTATTTTCAATGTTAATTATTTTGCTATGTTTTGATCAAAAGTTCGGCCGGGTGAAGTAGAAAGCGGCTGCAGCAAACAACAGAAGAGCAAGTAGGAGAAGTGTCATTGCTTGTCTCCTTATGTTTTCTAGTGGTCTCAAGTAAGTGACTATCTTCTCAGCCAAGCCGACTCCAAACGCCATAGTTCTCTGCAACAGAAAGGTTAAAAAAAACGATAAACAACGAGTGACATATACATCTTATGATACATGACATGATTTGAGGGACTAATAATGGATCAGGCTTTACTAGTCTTAGAGGCTCTATGTGAAAGATTGGCTCCATGAACATCTCTACATTCCTGCATTCGTTTCGGTTTAAAAATGGTCATGATTCAATGGTTATAACCGAAATGAAAACCGACTTTAGACCGGAATGGTTACTGACTTTATCAACAGCTTGCCTTGGTAGATATGGCAAATGTGGAAGCTGAATCCCTTCCCCAATTGGATTTGTGGTTTCTCCCATTCTGCGCATTACAGGTAAAACCGTTGCGAGAACAATCATTTCAATCGGTTTGGATGCAAGGTTATCAGTTAACCGGATTTAAATTTTTGATAGGAGAGACTAACCGAGTTGCCATTGAACACCAATGGTCATGCCATCTTTTGACGTTGGTTTAACAACAATCTTGATATCTTTCCCCAGCTTCATCATCAACCAGTAGAAGAAAGCCATCACTTGCTGCGATCAAAAAGATTTCTTATAACATACAGGTTTCGAAAATAAAGATTTCTCAAGATGAAAAGTTATTAAGATACCAATATGCTTTACCTTCTTGCCTTGTAAGAGTCGATAAGTAGATAAAAAGTTGCAGAAGCATTGGCATTCATCTCCAATAACTTCTGAAATTCCATCGATGTTTCGGTCCTTAATATCTGTGTATAGTTTTAGAACTGCCTCCTCCGCTCCATAGTCTTCTTCATCTTCCTCCTCTTTCTCTTCAATCTCTTCATCACTATCATCGTCATCCTCCTCTTTCTCTTCAATATCTTCCCTATCTTCGTCATCTTCATCTTCCTCTCCTTCCTCTTCCCTTTCTGGTCCTAAGTTTCTTGCCCTCGTCTGATGTTTCAAAGACTTTTGATTCGAGTGTAACCGGTCCAATCGAAAACTCGGTTCGACAGAAACCTTGCGACTCGTTGATAACACTCGGAAACTTTTCGCGTAATAATCTGAGCGTGACCGTGAGCTAAAGCTATTTATTCTTGCATATAGTTTAGATGAAACCGTTTGCGTAATGGACATATATGAGGATGCCATTGCTTATATTGGATTGGTTTTTTTGATTACATAAGATTACAATACTTTATAAAAGATTTGTGAAGAAGAAAGATTTCATTTGTGTAATATAAGCAAAGTGTGGGAAGAAACGAATCAATGAATGTTTTAGTTTGTTGGACAAAGCAAAGCGATTAAAGAATGCAACAAAATAACAACAAATGTCGGAAGGTAAAGAATATTTTCACTGTCTACATGGGCCTTAAATATATCGTTAGAGGGTCATATATGGATCGTTAGTGGACCATAGAATAGCTCATTGTCAATTTTGATTTCTGTAACCAACCATGATGTTCTTCCAACACTAACCGAAAAAACTCCATTGCACTAATGAAAATGTTTCACATAATATGGATTCGCCGCAAAATACATAAAATTTTCAAAACACAACAATCTTAAAATGAGTAGATTCGTGAATTCAATTGCTTAGTTGCACACAAACTAACTTCAGTCGGAGCCCTTTTCCAAACTGCAGAGACTCTTCATACCGAGAGCATATCCTTAGATCAGGAGCTTCTCTATAGCGTCCTTGAGCTGCTGAATCTGCGATTTCAACTGGCTTGCCTCGTTCGATGTTACCGAACAAGCGATCACGGGTCTTGTTACACCGCATGCTCTTCCCAACGCTTGTTTCGAAGGTACAAACACATACGGCACATTCTGCAATTATTCATAGAAACAAAAAAAGAGAGGGGTTTGGTTCAAAATCAGACCAGATAATGATGTGTGATACCTAGTTCATAAGACTTGTGAAATAGATAGCTAAAAAGCTAATGATGGAATGTGTTCCTCAAGAGTGAATTAACTACATTCTTGACATTGCCTATTCTAAGACACTTTAAGACGATTCAATTATGGATCAGATCGAATTAACCAGATAACATTTTCATGAAACAATCAAATAAAGAATTGTATGTTCAACACAAAATGCAAAATTGCAGAGAGAAAGAAGATATGCAGCTAAGAATAGCTTCTTAAGCGTCTAAGAATCCTGAGAAATCTACACCAACCACCAAAAGTTAATAAACACTTACCTAACTAGAGCTTCTATATTCAAAATCTCGAAAATTGCAATCTAATAGCTATATAATTCTTCAGAAGATGCATCAAGACGCAAAGGACTAGTCCCAGAAGAACCAAATAATGCTAACTGATATTTTTGATGCGTCAAATAATACAGCGGAAAAAGAGAAAGAGAAGAGATGATAACCTTATCTTCGGCAAGCAAAGGAAGATGAAGAAGAATCTCGAGGGGCTCTGCATCGGCAGCCATAACCACGAACTCAGAGATCCCACGGTTCAATGTCTTGGTAGCTTCATTAGCTCCCTTCTTGAGCTGCTTGTAGTTAGTAGCCTGTTGAACGAGATCCAGGATCGTTATCGACAACTGAGAATCTGCTAGCGGGTACGCCTTAGGGTTCACTGCCTCCACCGTCATCTTCGTCGTCGAGCTCAGAGAAGAAAAGTGACTGACGACTAAAGGAATTAGGGTTTTAAAGTATTTGAAGGAGAAGAAGGTTAGAAAATGGGTACGCACTAAACCGAAATTGTTTCGGTTCAGCTCGATTTCGGGTTCTTAAATTTCGGTTCGGATGAAACCAAAAAAGTTACCAAATTGAAACCGAAATATTATTTCGGGTCGGTTTTTCTTAATTCGGTCTTGTTAATATCGGTTATTTCAGTTTCGTTCGGTTATTGCAGTCCAATTTGGTTTAAATCAGTTCATCGTCATCGTCGGATTCTGAGCCATTGATCCGTCGGATTCTCGATTGATCGTATATTCTTCCTGGATCGAGCTCAGAGAAGAGAAGTAGAGGAGGAAGAGATAATTTGAAGAGCAAATCTTCAAGTGAGAAAAGGAGGTAGAAGTGACTTATCAATGGCGGAAGATCTAGTTCTCGACACGGCGATCAGAGACTGGGTTCTGATACCTCTCTCCGTCGTGATGGTTCTCATTGGTATTCTTCGCTACTTCGTCTCCAAGCTCATGCGTTCTTCGCCAACTCCCGATGCGAAGATGGTCAAAGAAGGGTGGGTCTTCTTTTGCTCACCTTTTGGTCACTTATGTGTAGATTGTTTGTCAGAATTAGCTGATTGGATTTCGATGTGTTTGGTTTTCCAGACAAGTTGTAATTAGGGCTCGGAATCTAAAGGCCGGTGCCAATTTTATCCCGCCTAAATCTTTCCGAGCTCGGAGATTCTACTTCAGCAACGAGGTATGCTTTTGTGGGATTGGACCTTTCTTATTTGGGAGAATTTGTAACTTCTCTGACGTAATTTCCCAGTTGTGTGGTTCATTGGAACTTTCAAATTTTCTCTGGCTTCGTGAGTTTATAGCTTATTCCCTCTGGTCTGATTTGTTCTTTGGTACATAGTTTAGTTCCTTGAGATAATCGAGCTTTTGCTCGTTAAGTTTAAGCTTAATATGACGATTTGAAAACATGTTTAATGCACAAAAGGTTCTGGCTTTTGAGATTGGGTGTGAGCTATGATTGTGTAGTATCAGCTGTCTTCTCATCATATCCCTGAAATTACTCTTCTTTACTAGTTCGTAGTTACTAAGAGTTGATTTGCAGTGTGTCAAGGTAAAAGCTTTAAGCTTCATTTTTCATTCTTATATAGTCTCCTTGTTTTTTCTTGAGACAAGATTGCCACGTAGTATAATATGTGTGCCATTTGAATAAGGATTACTCAGACATAAGTGCTGCTTTTGATGTAGGAAAATGGATTGCTACATGTTCCCAAGGACCAAGCTCAAAACCCTCAAGCCCAGATGTTTTCTGATCCTAACATGGCCATGGATATGATGAAGAAAAATCTGTCAATGATTATACCGCAGGTAAAGTAATTTTGAACTCATCTCTCTTTGGTGTTGTTAACTAGGAAACTGATGAATTGTACCATCTGCCAGACGCTGACTTTTGCATGGGTCAACTTCTTCTTCTCTGGATTTGTTGCAGGTTTGTTTCCCTTTAGATATTAGCTTCCATATCGTTCTTTAGCTTCACAGACACATTAATGACGAATTCACCTCCTTTACTCTAAAGTCTCTACAGTGCCATTGCATTTTAAACCTCTTAATCTTATCGTACAGCCAAAATACCATTTCCGCTGACTCAGAGGTTCAGGTCAATGTTACAGAACGGGATCGACTTGAGCACTGTCGATGTTAGTTATGTGAGCAGCCGTTCATGGTATGCATCTAGTTACATAGAGAATGACCATATGTTAGTTTTATGCGGGTTTTGTTTATATCTCTTGTTTCATGAGCTGTTCTTCCATCTCTCAGGTACTTCTTGAACTTGTTCGGATTAAGAGGCTTATTTAGTCTCATTCTTGGAGATGAAAATGGTTAGTGTTCACGTACTTACTGATTATTCCACACCATTCTCCTCGAAAAGCTCTGAGTTTCGTGGTGAATATTCTTTAGTCATTGTAACTTTTCTGTTTCTTATGCAGCAATTGATGATACACAACGAATGATGCAAATGGGTGGATTTGGTTTTGATGCATCAAAGGTATATATAACAAGCACCTTCTTGATCTGGCATCATTTGACCAGTCTTTTTTCTCGCATCGGTTCATAAACTCTTTTGGCTTCTAAATACATTTTAAGACTTTCTTGAATCATCATCCAACAATCTTGGTTCAAACCTGATTTTGCATTTGCAAATTGGCCTCAGAGCTTGAGCGCTGAGAAGGACGGTCTCGACATTATTCAACATGAATGGGCGCTACCGCGATTCGAGCACCGAGCAGAATCCGTTTTGAGAAAACTCGTGCAGTAGAGACGAGAGGACATGATATTTCTCGTGTCGGGTAACTTAAAACAGCATAGAAAAACTTGCTCTTACCCCCTGGTTTTGTGCTGGTAGCTAGATTCTTCTGTGTTTCGCTATCCTCCATTGTTGTCATAAACATCGATCTTACCACATTTTCTTCAGTGTAACAACTTGTGTACCCTATGATTTGGTTTAAATCTATAGTATTATAAATATCAGATGGTTCGATCTACTTAAGTTCAGCTCTGGTTATTATGTCTGATCCTTTTTTTTCTTGGTCAAGAATTATGTCGCTTATGATCTGTTGCATATGAAAGAACCAATAAAACTATTTACAGTTTGTTTGTCCAATAAGATTTGCTTCATTTTGTAAGTTAGATTGAACATATGGAATTTGATGTCTCAACTATTCAATTATCAACATAACCTAAATGAAAATTTTGACAACAACAATAACCACCATTCGTCCATGTTTCGCTGCCACATGTGGTAAATTGCTAAAACGTGTAATTCAATCAAACAATAACGAGCCTAGACAGTAATGGATAAATCATTTGAGAGAGAGAAAATGAGTGACAAAGAAAACAAAAACTGAACAATGTGTTCAATGCTCATGTGTATGAATTTTTTTGAGCAAAAACTAGATGTATTATAAAGTTGAAATCCAAACAACCTTAAGAGGAACAATATCATCATAAGAGTTGAAATTCAAAATATAAAACCTCAAGCAATATATGAAAACCTTGAACGCACTTAGATAAACTTCATGTTCTCCACATAGTCTAGAAAGGTCGCAACAGTAGCTAGATGATTAAACTCTTCAAATCCCTGAATATTGACACTTGTTAAAGTGTTCCTCTCGAGATTGTAGAAGACAACGCAGAAAGGGGTTGATAGATCATACGATGACCACACAATTTCACCTGCAGCA
Source organism: Alliaria petiolata (assembly GCA_020283515.1). NCBI lineage: Eukaryota > Viridiplantae > Streptophyta > Magnoliopsida > Brassicales > Brassicaceae > Alliaria > Alliaria petiolata. The sequence goes on from JAHZTW010000001.1 coordinate 337,335,928, forward strand.
GTCATTCCAACAAAGTTGTAATCGACGACAATCTCTTCCACGAAAGAAGGCATCACGTAGACATGCTTGGACCATTTATGATTTCCAGCATCTTCTGGAACCCACACCACAATTTAATTATCCAGATATGTATAAAAGTCATGTGCCCCTAATTTACCTTTGTAGTTGAACAAAGTCAAATTCATGTCTTTATTTTTATTAATAAAGCTGAACTTCTCAGACCTAACGTCGAAGCAAACTATCACAGAATGTCGTCCGATCCGGGCCCATCTCCGATATACAAAACACCATTTATGCATACATTACTACTACAAATACTATAATCTCTAAAATGGAATTTGAATTCGATCGCTCTCCATGAACGTTTTCCAGACTCCAAAGTCAAAACCTGATGAGTATTGGGTCTTTCATCAAGTGGCGAAGACCACGAGGTCATACACAACACTTTGAACTGTTTCCTGATCGGATCATAGCCAAGATACATTCCTGAAATACACGGGTTATTACCTTTCACTTTGGGTAAGTTTTTCGTTTTTAGAAGCACTTTGGGTAAGGCTAAGAACTCTCCCGTGGCAGGGTTACAAATCACCCGCACCTTTCTTCTCCCTTAAGCAAGACCAATCCACAGACATGGGGTACAGTAATGATATGGCAAATACTTGGGATAAGACGTACGATAAGGGGTGGCTACAAGAGAAGAGTTCTCGTCTGGATCTTCGGAGGCTGAGGTGAAGAGAAGAAGATTAACTCGCCATTAGCTTCCAAGGCGAAAAAGATGCGTGGACGAGTGGAAGACTTAGTGAGAAACAACTGGGTGAAATCAGGACGACGAAGTATTGATTCTCAGGATTTCGATACGCAACGAAACCTAGCTATAGACTTTCCCGGGAGTCTCGAGAGTACATCGATGAGTAGATCAACTATGATTGGGTCTGAGTATTCTCTTACCGAGTTCGGAGATTGTGTTTCATGTCTGGAGGTGATTGATAGCTTCTCCGAGAGCTGCTGCTCCAAATTTTCCATGGCGGATTCTACAAACCTTAGAATCGGCTCCAAATCTTCAAGACGAACGAAGCCCTAGACTTTAGGCTTCCTCATTTTCTGGATTTCGAGTGACTTTATATGCAAGAATCCTAAATGGGCTTTATTAGGCCCAACACATACTAGCTGGTGACTTTATATGCAACGATCCTAAATGGGCTCTATGAGGCCCAAGACATATTAACTGGTGACTATTAGAATCTTCTTTGTCGTCGTGTACAAGGGTGACAAAAAACAGAGTAGCTTCTCCTTCATCATGCTTCATCTTTACGGCAGGTAACTTTCAAGGTGTGCCTACTTGTTGTCAACCGTGGCATCATCTGGTCACTGAATATTCTCGGCCATCTCCGCCTCCCGGAGCAACTCAATGACTCATCACGACCTTGCCGTTAATTGATACATTCACAAGTCAAGAACATCAAACCGTTCCTGGTAAGAAATTTTGGAGCTTGTGAAACTCTCTCTACTTCTATAAATTGTGCAAGTATATTGCAATATATGCTGTTGTATAAGGAAGACCTCTAAGAGAAAATCTTTTTCCTCTTAGAATCGGTTGGTTCTTGTAAGTCTTCTTTCTTAGCATCCCAAATTAGTCCTTCGATTACAATCACTTGGTTACAATACATTTAAAGATCAATCCACGAGAGAAACCAGGATACGTACGTAGCTTGCGCTATCTCCATGAGGTTTTCTCAATAAACGATCATCGTATTGTGTATTGTACAGAGTATCATTGATCTTGTGGTTTAATCAGTGTTATATACCTCACTTTCACAGGCTGTTCCTTCTACGATTGACATATGTCATGGGAGGAAGAGGAGACTGGTCGTGAGAGGAAAGTTAAAATATTGTTCATCAAGTATCTTGATTATCGAATGCATTTTTATCAAAGAAACAATATGCAAAAGTGTTGATTTTATTACATCGGTATGTTTGTGTATCAATTACATCTTAACGTCGTGTTTGGTCGTGGAAAAACTAACTACTACATAGATATAGGGAACATATCTTCTACATACACACATACTAATAACATACAGTGGTTAAGAGGGTTAGTACTAAGATATCCTATGGGATTTTGATGAAGTTCCGCATGCACCTGAAAAATCATGAAATAATCAGATTTTAGATAAAACTCCTAAAATTGTAAAAGTTAACCTATGATGGTGACAACACTTCCAATAAAACTCATATAGTTTAACATTAGAAATCTCACATCAAAAAACAGAAGAAGTCGAGACTTGCTCAAATGACACACCAACGAGAGAGAAACACTCATTTACTAGATTCATTACAGTTACCTTGTATGGGTTTGGTTTTTTTATTTATAAAGTTTTCCTTGCTTTGCTCATAACACCAGCTTGAAATCCCTTGTACAGAAAATCATCCCTGAGATGTAACATATTAAGATCTTTGAGCATATTTGATACATTGGATGAAAATACCTAAGACTCGGATTTGCATTATTGTCTTCTTCAAATCTAAAATTTCTTCAAAAGACATTTTCGTGGTGAATATTCTTTAGTCATTGTAACTTTTCTGTTTCTTTTGCAGCTATTGATGATACACAACGAATGATGCAAATGGGTGGATTTGGTTTTGATGCATCAAAGGTAATATATGACATGCAACTTCTCGATCCGGCATCATTTGACCATTCTTTTTTCTCGCATCATTTCATAGAAATTTTTTTGGCTTCTAAATACTTTTTAGACTTTCTTGAATCATCATCCTACAATCTTGGTCCAAACCTGATTTTGTTTCGTGGCATTTGCAAATTGGCCTCAGAGCTTGAGCGCTGAGAAGGATGGTCTCGACATTATCCAACGTGAATGGGCACTACCGCGATTCGAGCACCGAGCAGAATCCGTTTTGAGAGAACGAGAGGACATGGTATTTCTCGTGTCGGGTAACTTAGAACGGCATAAAAAATCTTGCTCTTGTCCCCTGGTTTTCTTCTGGTAGCTATATTATTCAGTGTTTCGTTATCCTCCATTGTTGTGATAAAAAAACATTATAGCAAAAACTAGATGTATTATAAAGTTGAAATCCAAAAAACCTTAAAGACTAACAATATCATAAGAGTTGAAATCCAAAATATAAAGCCTCAAACAATATATGAAAACCTTGAACGCACTTACATAAACTTCATGTTCTCCACATAGTCTAGAAAGGTCTTAACAGTAGTTACACGATGATGATTAAACTCTTCAAATCCCTTAATATTGACACTTGTTAAAGTGTCCCTCTCGAGATTGTAGAAGACAACGTAGAAAGAGCCTGGTAGATAGAACGATGACCAGACAATTTCACCTGTACCAGTCATTCCAACAAAGTCGTAATCCGTGACTATCTCGTCCACCGAATAAGGCAACACGTAGGCATGCTTGGACCATCTATGATTTCCAGCATCTTCTAGAACCCACAACACAAACTCATTATCATTACCCATAAATGTATGTATTATCCTGATGTGCCCCTAATTTACCTTTGTGGTTGAACAAAGTCAAAGGCGACTCCTCTACGTCCATGTCTTTATCTGTGTTAACAAAGCTGAACTTCTCAGACCTAACGTCGAAGCAAACTACCACAGAAGATTGTGCGACGACCACACCAATTCACATGTACCAGTAACTATTCCAACAAAGCGCAACCTATCCCCCGAACAAGGCAACACGTAGCCATGCTTGGACCATTTATGATTTCCAGCATCTTCTAGAACCCACACCGCAAGTTCCGTATCCAGATATGTATAAAACTCGTGTGCCCCTAATTTACCTTTGTAGTTGAACAGAGTCAAATTGTACTTCCCTACTTCCATGTCTTTATCTGTGTTAACAAAGCTGAACTTCTCAGACCTAACGTCGAAGCAAACTACCACAGAAGATCGTCCTGACCCTGCAGCTCCGATATACAAAACACCATTTATGCATACTTCACCTCTGATTCTGCCATACCCTCTAAAATGGAATTTGAATTCGATCGTTCTCCACAAACGTTTTCCAGACTCCAATGTCAAAACCTGATGAGTATTGGGTCTTTCATCACTTGACGATGTCATGCACAACACTTTGAACTGTTTGCTGATGGGATCATAGCCAAGATACATTCCTCTAATCCACGCTTTCTCTTCTCGGTCGGGGTTATTACCTTTCACTTTGGGTAAGTTTTTCGTTTTTAGAAACACTTTGGGTAAGGTTAGGAACTCTCCCGTGGCAGGGTTACAAACCACCCGCACTTTTCTTCTCAATCCCTGAAGCAAGACCAATCCACAGACCGGGGTACAGTAGTGATACGGAAAATATTTGGGGTAAGACTTATGATAAGGGGTGGCTACAATAGAAGACTTCTCGTCTGGATTTTGAGGCTGAGGTGAAGAGTAGAAGATTAACTTCTTATTAGCTTCCAAGGCGAAAAAGAGGCGTGGACGAGTGGAAGACTCAGTGAGAAACAACTCGGTGAAATCAGGACGACGAAGTATTGATTCCCAGGATTTCGATACGCAGCGAAACCTAGCTATAGACTTCCCCGTGACTCGAGAGAATATATCGATGAGTAGATCAACTGGGATTGGGTCTGAGTATTCTCTTACAGAGTTCGGAGATTGTGTTTCATGCTGCTTCGGATTTTTCATGGCGAAAAACGAAACCCTAAACTTCGGCTTTCTTTCTTTCCTTGGATTTCGACTGACTTCATATGCAAGAATTCTAAATGGGCTCTAATAGGCCCAAAATATACATGATATGCAACGATCTGGTGTGTTCATGGTTACCAATTACCATAAAAAGATCCTCCTTCTCTTTGACTGGTTCTACTTCTTTCTTTTCTTTTTTTGGTTTTTTTTCTTTTTTGAAAATAATTGGTTCTACTTCTTGAATCAATAATTGTGACTTAAGTAGTTTAGTCTACAGTTTGTAAATCGAGATTCAGCTCCCTGTCTGCGAAAAAATGATATTAGAGTTTCTTTCTCTTCTAATTGGCAAGCACTTGAACTACATAATGTACCAATATGGCAATATCTTTTGTGATTTGTATTGATTTGAAGAATACACCATGCATAATCTATTAATTTTCTTTATTTTATTCAACATATCATGACATAATTTTGATAAATCAAACGATTTCTTAAGTTAATTTTAATGAACTCGAATTTATATTTTTAAAACTTTTTACTCTAAACAGTAGATTTCTTGTAGAGAAACAGTACTAAATAAAAGAATAAAAAAGACAAATCTTTTATTTTGTCATCAAACAAAAATACAAGTCTTTAGTATTTGCTTACGTTCATTCGATCGAATTAATAATTGATATAACAATTATGTCGGGCAAATGACCATCATATAATATTTTCAAAATTTTGTGAAAATGATCTTTCTGGTAAGTGAGAATTACTTAATGGTTGACAACAACAACAAAAAATACTTAATGTTAAGAAGAAAAAAAAAGATAAAAGTTCATTTCATAGTTTTAACTTTTAACAGTATGTTGTTATGGACAAAAATAACGATTTTTATAAATAAAATTTTCAGCATAACTCGTCGATATCTAAGTTTGATATTATATAATTAGTGAGTTATAGTAGTAGTGAACTATTATTATTAGATCCGACAGAAAACAAAAACAAAATTCAAATGAGTTGCATGGTCTGTTGAAATTGGAGGGGTATTTTCGTCTAAACAGAGAATTTTCCATTTGCGCCCATATTATCTCTTTGGATTCTCCCAGCTGCAACCACCGACTGGATGTGATTTCCCACAATTACCCCTCGACCAGTTCAAATAATACAGAATCTTGACACTAGAGTAACAGCTACAAAAGAATCTAAGTCCAAGCAATACAACAATATCTACACATATATACATCTTTTCTACAATATCTCCAACCATGTGTGACAGTTTTCTAAATATTTGACTCTAACTACTTCTACATTTATTTGCACAAACAAAAAAAACAACTTCTACATTTTAAATTCTAGAAGTTAAAACTGTTGAATAAAGGTTTAAGAAAATGACAGGAAACGTATTTAGGAAACTCACTAAACCTTAATCATCATTAAACACAACTTATCATCATCCAAGAAATGGGATTTGATCATAGTGGAAAACAATCATCATCAAACTACTGTATTATCTGTATTATCTTAGGCTTTGAATAGTAACAAGTAGTTTATATATTACTCTTTATAAACGCTTCACTGCTCCATCATCATATAAGGTGTTAGGTCAGGTCAGGTATGATTAATCATAATTTTTAATCAAAATATGTGTATATATTCCAAACAATTTTATAATAAAAGTTGATCGATCTAGCCGCTAAAATTTGATTCAATATTTCATTCTACTAACTATACTTGTACCGTAGTAGTATATATTTTATACTGCTTCAATTATTGCAATCATTCGGAATTTAAAATGCAAACTAGCACTATTTAAACATAGATCACGTGTGATGTGAACTATTAACTATATAATGTTTAAAATCTAGGGTCTATAAAATACTTACTCAAAAATCTAATACGTGTATATGAATGAACTTATTATTATGATTATTGAAACGCTGGCATTGGGCCGTTGGCCATGGTCCTACCTAAGAGAGGTCTATTATTTGTTAAACACCAATCGAATCTATCAATTCTTGTGACTCCGACAACAAAACTCTAATAATCTTCTTTTACAACAAAACTAATAAAATAATACCAACAAAACTGTTGGTTTTAAACTTTTGAATAAGAAATTCGAATTTAAAGTTTCAAGCTTGTACTGTAATAATGGTCAAAGGCTACACTTTTTGTGTCGAGCCAATTTTCGAGGAAAAGATATTGGGTATTGATACTTTACAAAAAACATAATCCAAAATAGTTCTTATAAGATATCACATGATGGATCAAAATGAACCTTAATTTCAAATGGGAAAGTTCAGTGAAGAGAAACAAATAAAAGGGGTAATTTGGCAAATTATTGAAACAAACAGGAAAAAGTGTAAAATAAAAAAAGCGCCAACTATTGTAGGGATTACTGTTACAAACGAACCAATCAAAAACAAAACCTCTAACTATAAACGTTGGCTACTTCTAAGATTACGCAATCGCTTGTTTATAGGAAATCAGTGGCAATTTCGTAATAACGATATCCTCAGTGACCCATTTCCGTCATTTCCTCTCCTTCGTCCTTCTTCTTTCTCTCCACCTTCACTGCCACTCACACCTACACGCGCGACTACTCTCTCTCTCTCTCTCTCTCTTCTGAAGCACTCAAAAGAGTAAAGTTCTCTGCATTTCTCTCTCGCTCTCGCTCTCTCTCTAGAAATGGCAGGTCGGATCCAATCCCACCAGCTGCCTAATGGACTGTACGTTTCGGGGAAGCTCGAGCAGCCGAAAGAACGGCCACCGACAATGGCGGCTCGCGCTGTGCCTTACACCGGAGGCGACATAAAGAAATCCGGCGAGCTCGGAAGGATGTTCGACATCTCCGTCGATCATCCCGCCCCTTTTCAAGGACCACCGCCGCTCATCGTCGGCGGAAACAGCAGCGGCGGAAACTCAAGGCAGCAGGCGCCGCCGCGTGTCTCCGCCTCGTCTTCAAACCCTAACAGTGGATCCGTTCGATCCGGACCCAACTCCGGTTCGGTTAAGAAATTCTCGGGTCCACTCTCTCAGCTTCAGCCAACCGGTTTGATAACCTCCGGCTCGCTCGGTTCTTCGGGTCCGATGGGGTCCGGGTCTAGGAGGTCGGGTCAAATGGACCACCAAGCGAGCAATTTAGGTTCGAGCAAGCCGAAATACGGGTCGTCGGTGACGAGCCTGAACACGGACCCGGTTCGGGTCGGGTTTAAAGTCCCTAAGGCTGTTGTTTGGGCGGTGCTGATTGTGGCGGTGGTGGGGTTGCTTGTGGGGGCGTTTCTAACCGTGGCGGTGAAGAAACCGCTGGTGATTGTGGCGGTTGTAGCGGCGGTTATTCCCGCCGTAGTGGTTTTGGTGTGGAATTGTGTTTGGGGAAGAAAAGGGTTGTTGAGTTTCATCAAGAAGTATCCTGATGCTGAGCTTAGAGGCGCCATTGATGGACAGTTCGTTAAGGTCACAGGGGTAAGTTTTCACCTGATTTTAAAATGTCGAACGATCACTTGATTGTTGATTATTGTTCTGATAAACCAAATTGCTTTTGACTAGTTTCAGATTTGGCTCTTCCTATTTTTGCTTCTGAATCAACAATGTTGCTGTAGATATGGTGAAATGAATCTGGTAGCATTACTTATTTGCTCGAAATGTTAAAAAAAAAAAACCTTTTATTTTGTTTGCAGGTGGTAACATGTGGAAGCATTCCTCTGGAGTCTTCGTACCAAAGAACACCAAGATGCGTTTATGTATCCACGGAATTGTACGAGTACAAAGGTCTTGGTGGAAGATCCGCAAACTCAAAACATCGATGCTTTTCCTGGGGATCTAGACATGCAGAGGTTCATTTCTTTTTCTTGTCATATGAATCTTTGTATCAGTGACTAATACAAGATGGTTAAGTTTGATGATTATGTTCTTTTGCAGAAATACGTTTCGGACTTCTACATCTCAGATTTCCAATCTGGATTGAGGGCGCTAGTGAAAGCAGGGTATGGATCAAAAGTTTCTCCTTTTGTGAAACCGGCGACAGTGGCTAATGTAACGACTCAGAACAAAGATCTATCTCCTAGCTTCCTGAAGTGGCTATCGGACCACAACCTCTCAGCTGATAACCGTGTCATGCGTCTCAAAGAAGGGTATGCTATATGTTCCACGCGCAATCTTAGATTTTTGCTTACGAAGCATCATCCTAGCCAAAAAAACTAAAAAGAAACTTTTTATTAGAGTCACTATCCAAACCCCGATTTGAGTACAGTTGGAAGTTTTTACTATAAAACTGTTGATGTAGGCGTTTACTTTGACCGGTACCTATGGATATTCTTCAACATTAAAAGTCACAAGAATGGAAAAATATGTGCTGAAAACATATCCTGTGTGGTAGAAATCCATTAACCCTTTTTGTCAACGTAAACGGCTTGAACATCTCACATCAGTGCTTGATAAGTCTTGAAGTTAAAGGGCTTAGAAGGTTGAATTAGTGAGACCCAAAAGTCACCGTTTTTAGTACAAAGGATAGTTTTGGCTGCTATCATCGTTGTATGTACACAAGAAAGCTCATTGGTTTCACATTTGCAATTAAAGAGAGAGAAGCCTTTGTTTGCTGATGATATTTGGTATGTTTGTGATGATCAGATACATAAAAGAAGGAAGCACGGTGAGCGTGATGGGGATGGTGAGAAGGCACGACAATGTTCTGATGATTGTTCCACCGGCAGAAGCAGTCTCCAGTGGCTGCCGGTGGTGGCGCTGCCTCCTCCCGACCTACGCAGATGGACTAATCATCACCTGCGACGACAATCAAAACGCTGATGTCATCCCTGTCTGAATCCAGTAGCAAGCAATATGTATGTAATTGCTTCTTTTGCCCGATATTCATTTATATAAATGCTTAAAGAGTTAGGCTCACGAGACTGAAGAAAGAAGAGAGGAATGAGAGAGGAGATCCAAATTGGTTTACAAAGGAAACCAATTGGGCTTTGTCTTTTGCGATGATCCCTATTAGCTTTTTTTTGTTCTTTTCGAAATTTATGTTCTTTTTGCCCCTTCTATGGGGTTTATGTTTGTGTACATAAAGCTCCAAATTGTAAATGCTATTTTAAGTTTAAATAAATTATTAATGTTCTTCCATCTATTATTCACTGCATCAAGAGAAACTGAAGTATTCCCACAGCGACATTAATAATATTATAATTGCTTCTTTTGCTTTTTCTTGCTCATTTTCTCCCCTCTATAATAGTTTCATTATTAGGAGATTTCGATTGAGGTTTGGAAGAACGTCTAAACCTCTCTGCTACTTCCCCCAAAAGCTATTTTCAATTAGATAAAAGTTGTTAACATTTGTAGGTTATAAAACTAGTTTATGTTATAATTTCTTAAAAGAATTTATCAAGCTTGGGTGATGCATAAAGAGTTAATTTATATATCTATTAAGTATGTTTATGTCTATTTATCAATTATTATTATTAAAGGATTTTTTTGTTCTGTTTTAAAAAAGATAATATTTTCCAAAAATTTGTTTATATTTAAAACATAAAATACTTATAAGATATATTTTTTTCCTGAAAATTATAAGAAGAACAAAATAAATTTGTAAATATAAATTCACAAAAAATTAATGATGGTATTGTTGCCTTTTTATATAATAAAAGTATTTATATTTAAAAAATTTGGAAATATCGATTAATTTTTAAATTATGAAAAAGTTTTATAATATTAAACCAAATCTCCCATTTATTTACTTTAAAAAAAAAACAAATTGAATAAATTTCAGATGGTTCAAAGGTAAATAGGTAAATTTGGTTGGATAAAAGTTAAAAAGTTTTTTTAGCCTTAATTAGTCTTCATGTTTTTCTTGTTTTTTTAAAACAAAATTTAACATTAAACGAGTTTGGGTTCATTTCCTTTCACACGCTGAAATAAAATATATTTACCTTTTTTACTTCCTTATTTAGAATTTTTTGCTATTCGACCACTCCTTATCAATTAGAAGCTAACTTTTAGAAATCATCAACATATTTGTTTTTTTTACACATTTTTTTATGTACACATTTTTATTAATTAGTTTTTTGTTTTTCTCGATTGATTTACCTTTTTCCAAATAGTTTTTACTGAAAACGGTTCTTTTTTAATATATGTAGTGAGTGTTACATTTTTTGTACTTACAACTCAGAGTTTTGCTCAACCAAATTATATCTATAGTAGAACCTCTATAAATTAATACTCGATTCATTAATACTTCGTTAAATTAATATTTTTTGTCAGTCCCAAAATTAGTTTTTCAACCAAATAATATACCTATAAATTAATAATTACTATAAATTAATAAATTTTTATAAATCCTTAAGGTCCCAACATTATTAATTTATAGAGGTTTTACTGTATTTTGGATTCACTCTAAAAAAGTAGCAAGTAAAACAATATAAGTTTTGTCTTTTATGTAAGCTAATAGAAAATTAGGGTTTCTCAGAGATCGACAATCTCTTCATTCGTATGATACACCACCACGTTTGTTCAAAGTGTTTAGATCTTATTATTCCTCAGCATAAAATCTGCTGCTTTTTCAATACATCTTTCACGTCTTTTCATCTTCTCCTCAGCCTCTTCGGTTGTAGGCTGGTTAGCCTCGGGAACTGGAGCCCGAAACATGGTAAGCCTATAAAACAACAGGACAGTGTCAGCCACCGCACACCACCACCTTCATAGACAAACGGACCATTCCTTTCTCATCGTTGGTGACGGTAAAGCTGGTTCCAGCTATAGATCGAGGGAAGGCAGCGATAAAATACTTTGTTTCCTCTTCTAGAAGAGCTCGGACGTTGGTTTTCTAATGTATGTGAAATTGTGTTAGTTCTTTGTAGATAAAGAAGTAAGAAAACAAGACAAAATTCCAGATTTAAAAACATGAATCATGAGGGTGATCGGCGTTTTGCACACCGGACAGTTCTCGGCCTTCTGCCCCTGGTTTTGAAAGAGGAGAAAAAGTACTTTGTCGCAAATGAAACATGTCCACTACATCACATGTTGTTGAAAGTATGAGGTGAGTAAGAAGACGAGAGAGAGAGATTAGAAAAGAGGTGTTTTGATTGATAAAATATTTGCTGCTTTCTACAATGGGGTTTCACGTTACATATACTAAAATGTAATGGGCTTAAAACATTAATAGAAGAGATAAACGTGAAAGCCCCAACTGGTGTTTTAGCTAGAGTGTTAAATAAAGCTAATCATAACAAACAAACCAAAAAAAAATTTGTCTTTAACAATTTACAGTTTTTTGTCTTTAACAATTTAGTTTTTTGTTAACATCAATATGATTAATTGAGGGGATTTTTTGGTGAATAACCATAAAAAAAAATTAATCTACAAACTAACTATTTTATCTCTCATATTCTTCCTATCTCTCTCTATTTTTTTGGTTACTTTGCAAATTTTTCTTTTATTGTGGTTATTCACCAAACCATCTCTTAATTGAGAGAAAAAAAAAAACATATCGTAACAGTTTTATTTCTGTTAACATAATATGATTAACTGATAAGAAAGAACATACTTTTTCTCCAAAGCTGTTTTTTTTTTGTCATCTGAGTAATATTATTAGAACTTTAGTCAAAACAGGTTACAACAAAACGAGTAGAAGCGATCCTAGACCTCGAAATGGGAAACACTCTGTTAACAAAAAATCTTTCACTACAAGGGAAAACAGAGGACAAACTTTTTCTCGAACGCTGCTTATTCTAACTTATATTTTTTGAGTTTTTTTTATCCTGGTTTTTAAAAATTGAGCTTCAAAAGATTCTTCATTATAACTTTATTTAATTATATGATGACATATTGTTGTTTGTCTACTGTGTGTAAAGTATAAAATGTGATTTTTTAATTCATAACTCTACACTCTGAAACATACATAGAGTTTAGTAACTCAAAACATATCAGACATTTATACAGATAGATACATGTATATATAATCACGTACGTTTGTATCTTAACTATCTAATAAATGAACCAAAAATAGTTGTCATATCTCCAGAGATTTGTAGTCAAAACAAAAATAAGGAGGAAGAGAGACATATCATCGCCACCCTGAAAAAATCTCTACCGTTCTTCATCATATCTTCGAGAGAAACATCATGCCAAAACGATTCAATCCTATATTTATTATGTATTTATCAAACACTTTATTCATGGTATGTCCACTGTCCAAAAACCAAACACACGAAACAAGTTAAAAAAAAATTGGCAAGACAAGATTCTGTTGAAACAAAGAGAAACCTGTTTTCAAGCAAATATACCGATTGTTTTATTGAGCAACCATAGAAGAAGAGCAAGTTCAATGCCGAAGATCGTATGCAACCATGATCTATCCACAAGGAATCCATACACAGTGATCCCAGCTCTGTTGTTCTCTAGATAGGTCACTGCAAAACAGAACAATCAAGAACCCGACAATATATATATCAACTTTTGTAATTTGTTTAATGTTTATATCGAATTCATGAATGAAAAATAAATAATGTCTCTTACCAAGAGCTTGACGTTTTTGATAAGAAATCGTATTGGCGTAGATGGGATGAATCTTGGTATTGTCAAGATCATCGTCCCCTTCTCCTTCCTCATCATCAGATGTATCCATCAAATTGCCACATGGGGAAATCTGGGACTCGATCATTGAAGCTGTAGGAGTTTCGCAATCATGATTATCGAACGAGTCCACTGTGGCGCAAACGTTCCATTTAGCTGCAAGGCTGGTTACAGATTGAGCTTTGTGTGTTATCTTTGTCGCACTTCTCAAACATATGAACACTCCTGTAACCAAACTCAACGAACATAACTGTAAAAACAGACACAAAAAACATCACAAAAGACATTGATTAGTAAGAAACCGATCACAAGAAAGTGAAAGGGTATATACTTAACGAACTCTTACCGCGAGTTCGCCAACTTCATAGATATTAACTGCGATACTAGCTCTCGTAGTGGTAAGCAAGGCCATGAACTGAGTAGCAGTGACGAGAATCAAAGACAAAAGTATGAATCTCCTGAAACGATGGCTAACAATCCTCAAATTACGACGGATCTTCTGATGCTCCGCGAGAGCAGAGCGAACGTCGGTGATCTCAGAGGCGAAGCAGCGCGCGAAATCATCGAGACGGAGAGTCTGAAGATGGCACGTGATTTGGTAGAGGATGCAGACGATGATGAAGACTGAGGTACGGTAAAGCCAAGAAGAGAGCTGGAGAGTGCAGGCGACGACGTTGCTTAGAACGGGATTGATGATGTATGGGATCTGGTTTGAGCCAGAGATGTACCACCAGATTCTGTACATGGCTTCAAGTGTTAGTGATGGGAGGACGAAGATCATTAGCCGTTTTAGTGATCTCTGCAGCGCCAAGAAGAAACAGGAGAACTCTTTAATTAATAAATAATAAGTAAAAGATAGCAAACAACATCCGACCTTAGCTCAGTTGGTAGAGCGGAAGACTGTAGTCTGTGACAGCAAATCTTTAGGTCGCTGGTTCGATTCCGGCAGGTCGGATTTTTATTTTATTTTAGCCGATATTAATTTTTAACTAACAAAAATATGGAAACAAAATGTAGCGTCACACTTTAACAAAAGTACACAAACGAAAATTGTCGGCCAGAAATAGATTGTTTACTTTTTTTTTTTTTTTTTTCAGAGAATAAAGATTGTTAACTATTCAGTGAACTTCTATTCAGATATTTTAATCGATTATTTTCAGTAATCTCAAACTTTTTTGAAAGAACATCAAACATTCATAATTTTGAGTTTTTTTTTTTTTTTTTTTAAATCAAATAAATCAG
>JAHZTW010000001.1:337353532-337388557 GCA_020283515.1 Alliaria petiolata
AATGCATGTTTCTGATCACAGGAATTGGGTGGAAATTCTTGGTGGTTTGATCGTTTTCTGGCCCAGCACATAGCAACATTTTATTACTTCATGACGGTGTTCTTGTATATCATAAGCCCTAGAATGGCATGTAAGTTTCCTTTCCGCTTTAAAGACTAATCGTGCCATGATCTTCTACAAAGCCGCAGAATAAATTGACGCAACAGAAAAAGGCCAGCTTCTGCTCTTCATGACTTCATCAACTGTTTGTTACCGATGCAGATCACTTTTCGGAATGTGTGGAGAGTCATGCATATGAGACGTACGATAAATTTCTCAAGGCCAGTGGAGGTTGGTTTAACATTGTCAACACTGATTTAATTCATCTTTCTCCAACATTTCCTGTCCCATTTGCATTAGTAATTGTTTTTAGTTTATGGGTTTAGTGAATTGAATATCACACAAAGTTCTTCAATGATTTTTACATTCTGAATTGTTTTGCTTCTCTTGTATTTCCCCTGAACAGAGGAGTTGAAGAATTCGCCTGCACCTGATATCGCAGTAAAATACTATACCGGAAGCGACTTGTACTTATTTGGTAAGTTTATCCTTCGAGGTTTAGTGTTCTCCACTTATTTGCTACCTTTTTGACTAGTAGGATTCTCTCAAACTGGCTCCGTTTTGTCTGCAGATGAGTTCCAAACATCTAGAGCTCCCAATACCCGAAGGCCAACAATAGGTAGCGATTTAACTTCATATCTTTCGAGTTATTCAATCTCTGAATCCGTCGAACCAAAGATTGCTGGAAAAGGTTTATGATTTATCTATGGTTGTGAGTCTACTACATTCTATGGAGGACTGGTCTTTTATACGCATGGGTCAAACAGTAATCTCAGTTTGTGATTTACTTTTGTGTTGATTTCAGGATCTTTAACGTTGTTGTTGTTGTTGTTGTATTGTGATTATCTTTCGGCAGAGAATTTATACGATGTGTTCGTGAACATAAGAGACGATGAAGCAGAACATTGCAAGACGATGAGGGCTTGTCAGACCCTGGGCAGTCTTCGTTCTCCACACTCCATTTTAGAAGACGACGATTGTAATGAAGAACCAGGCTGTGTTGTTCCCGAGGCTCATTGCGAAGGTATTGTAGACTGCATCAAAAAATCCATTACCAATTAAATTAACAATTCGAAATGAAATTAAAAAAAAGGATTCATTGTATTAACTTATATATGTCGAAGAAAAGAAATGTTTAATATACTTAGGAATAAAGGGAAGGTGTCGTTATGTATGTGGGAGAGAATCAAATACCTTTATGATGTAATACTTTATTTAACTACTTAATGTCATCATTTGAGTCGTTTGAGACCATTTTTGTATGCACATTAGCCGTTGTGGATTTCAGTTCATATGAGTAATTTGCCATTGTATTCCAAAAGTTCAATAATACTCCGGCTAAGTTAACAAAAAACTGGAGCGCACGTAGATTGTCTTGATTCTTCTGCAAAATAGTGAACTATAGGCTTAAAAGCAATCGTTTCTTTGATTGAACAATAATTTGTAGTTTAACGTTAAAATAAACGAATAGTAATGGTTTTTTGTCGGTCATTTCTTGTAATTTTGTAAAATGTGATTATTTTCAGAAGATTATCGTAAATGCAAAGTACAAAATCATTGAATGTATCATTCCCTCAAAAAGCTCTTTGGTATTAGCGTTAGAGTCTCTCTCTCTTCCCTTTATTGGTTTTGTTGGGGAAAGTGTGGCGGGAAGACGACGTCGTATATGGAGACATCTCACGTGGGAAAAGCTTTGAAACATGCGCCCTCTTTAATTTCCTCTTTTGTTTTTCTTTTTCTTTTTTCTTTTTTTCCTGGTTTTCAAATTATTTTTCCGCCGGTTTATTAAGAAGACATATTTTCCCGCCAGAAATTATCGTGATTTTTAAAACCATGGTCCGGTTAGGTATCATGAGTTTGGTAAATCTGCTGTTACTAAATTTGAATCGCTTTTATTTCAGGTTTTAGTGTTTAGTTTGGAATATAATTTATCTTTATTCGATGGATGATTTATGTAATCTTTTATAGGGTTTGAAATTCGATGGAGGACTTTTTTTGTTGGTAATATAAACTGTAATTATTCTTCGATTTTGTTTTTATTTGAGACCCTACCTAAAGGCCTTTTAGATTTAACGAAAATAAGTCGTACAGTTGCAGAAACAGCATTAACTTTTTCGCCGAATAAATAATTATTCTGAGTAAATAATTTTTGTTTCTATCAGAAATTCAGAAGAACTAAAACATGAGTTGCACGCACCATTACGTACGGCTTTGTCTGGTGATCATACATCATTGAGATTCATTGTCAATTGATTAGTCTTCGTAACAATACCGTTCTTTGTAAAAACAACAGTGGGGGTTTTGAAAATCGATAACATATAACTAAAATATTATATTTCTAAGAACTACATTTTAGATTGTTCCAAAAAAAAAAAAACTACATTTAAGCGCAAAAAAAAAAAAGAAATTTGGCCCAGTGACCATAACGAATGTGTTATTTAACATTATGACCATATCAAACTATGGCTATCATATTCAGTGTATAAACTACAATATTACATAAAAAAGTTTTTATTTATTTTCCTTCCACTTCCTTCTTCCGCCATGGCTTCTTTTTCTACCTCTCTCTCTCTGTTTCACGCCTCCTCTCCCTTCAGCGAAACCCAGAATATCCGTCATCGTCGCCGCTCAAACCACCGTTCCGGTGGAATCCACCGCTCCTCCCTCTGTAGACGTGGATCGGCTCAAGCCTAGGGTCGAGTCATCAGTTCTTCATTCTCAAGGAGAAATTTCGAAAAGTGATTAATCTACAGGAGAAGGTTAAGATCAAGAGAGAGCCGATGAAGCTGTTCATGGAGACCATGTTCCAAATTTATACTATATATTGCAACTAGAATAGTACTATTACAACCCCACACTCAACACCGACGGCGATTCGGATGCGTCAGCGAGAGATTGAACTAGTGCATAAGACGGAGGCAGAAGAATCGCCGACACCAGAGCTATTACAATGAAAAATAGAATATAATGATAGATACTTACTAGTTTTCAATGACAAAAAGACTATTTCACAATGACAAAATAGTATAGAATTTTGTTATTATCTTTTCCCAGCAAACGGTTTTTTCAATAAAGATATTTTCGTCTAACAAAATAGAGAGTTTAGGGTTTTTGGTTACGTGATTCATTAAAAAACTGACATGACTATATTTTTAATTTTGTGTCTCAATATGGTTATTAAGTTAAAAGGCCATTGTTACTGCTTGAAAAATAAAAGAGCAAATAGAATTAGGAATGTAAACACTCAAGTTGAAAATATCTTTCAGATCATTTTTCGATGACATTTGATTCCACTAATAGAAGGACTGGACTAACCGAATAGAATCGTTATAACTTGTAACTGTTAAATTGATTAAAAAGTATTTAAAATAATACTAGTTCGCGGGAAATAATATATTCGGAAACAACTTTTAAGGAAAAAATATATAATTCGGGGTTTAAAGAAATGTGCAAGGAAAAAAAAGAAAGAAAAAAGCACTGAAAATTCCTTTAAAATCATCATAATCGCTGCGACCCCCAAAGTTCTAAACAGTCTCTCTCTCTCTCTCTCTCTCTCTCTCTCTCTCTCTCTCTCTCTCTCTCTCTCTCTCTTTCTCCCTCTCGGGATCTCTCATGGCGGAGCTGATCCGTCTGTTTTTCTGGTGATTCTATTTCGTCATCGGAGAATTTCTTTTACAGTTTCTATAACTGAATAAATAATGAGTGAACTCGATCTCGGAACGAGTCAGCGGATGACGGAGACACACCGTACGACGACGTTTCTTGATTTGCTCCGACGGCAGATGAGCGGTGCCGATCGCACAAGGAGGAAGCGAACTCTGAAAGAACGGTTGAGATTCAAATGCATCGGATGCTGTGGGCCCACCTGGCGTCTCCGTCTAACTAACAATACTTCTTCTCTTCACAGTCCTAGCTCAAGAGAAGGCGAAATCGAGGAGCAAGGTGAAACTGTAACCCGATTCGTTCCTGAATATGACTTCGGATCGGGTTCGGGTATGAATCTCGCGACGGCGTTAGAGGCGGAGAGATATGGCCGTGGAGATCCGACGGAGGCGGCAGAAATTATGACGCCGACGAGAGTCTCGTTGATGAGATTACTGGAGGAGACGGCGGAGAGTGTCGTCGATGACGGAAGAGAGACGGAGATATCAACGGCGTCTATGGGGACGTTAACGGGTAATGATCCGGTGTGCTGCGTGTGTATGGGAAGAAAGAAAGGCGCTGCGTTTATCCCGTGTGGACATACTTTTTGCAGAGTGTGCTCCCGAGAGTTGTGGCTGAACCGAGGCTCGTGCCCTCTTTGCAACCGTCCGATCATCGAGATCCTCGACATATTTTGAAACGAATCGGACGGCTGAAAGTTCTCGATCAAACGTGACTACAGTGAGATGAGGCGTGTACACCGTCTCGTACTACGGTTTGTAGTACTTTGTACGTTTCTTTTGGTATTATGGCAGATGATGATGATGTAAATGCAAAAAAATACAAGAGATTTATGTTCAAAAGGCCCATTTTATATGTGTAAGCCCACTAAACGTATATTTTGTATGTTCCTCTCAATCATGCCGCTCAGAAACGCTAAAGAACGCGGCTGGCGACAGAGACTACAAAACGCTTCCAAGATATTTATCGGATCTGGACCGTCGAAAGTCGTTACTTGGCGATGGACGATGATTAGAAACAGCCAGAAAGCAGTAAACTGCGGAAGTTTCTAGTCTTTTATTTTAACATTGATCATGCAATTTGCATGGTGTTTATTTCGCAGAGATAATAAAGAAAATAACTTTCCTACACAATGTTTTTTTTTATGTAGAAAACATGGAAACAATAAAGAATTTCCATGAATTTTTAAAAATAAGTAAGCCAAAAGAATTGAATAAAATTTTGGATTTCTCATTTCTTACATAAACAAGAAACCAAAACAATTATCGCCTCACACCAACAGACGACACAACGCTTAAAATGTCGATTCTCGTCCGTTGATCTTTCCCCTCACGTGGCAGAATCGTAGCCGATTGTATATGATCTGTATGCAAAAGTCGACACTACCCCTCGCAGTTTGGTTTGAGATTGTTGAGAAAGGAGAGACCTTTACGTCTTTTGCCATTTCAATAACAATGGCTATAAATTAGTACGGGTCTTTTCTTGTTCACTAGCTTCGAATTTTTGGTCGAAGAAAAATAAAAAAAATAATGGCGACGGTACAATTGTTCAGCCATTTTCCCTGCAAAACCCGAGTCTCGAGCTCAGCAAACTCGAATCCCCTCTCCAAGCCTCCGGTTCTGGTGCCGATGAGCTCGATTAGTCGCCGCCTGGTGTTCCCAGCCGGAGGATTCGCTGTTTCCCGGGCGGATTTCAGAGTTCGAGCCACGGATGCGGAAGACGAGTGGGGTCCGGAGATGGGGGAGAAAGGATCGGCTCTATTGGTGGCGGAGGAAGCAATCGAAGCCGTGGAGGAGACGGAGCTGCTGAAGAGGGCGCTGGCGGATTCTCTGTACGGAACAGATCGGGGATTGAACGCGTCGAGCGAGACCAGAGCGGAAATCGGAGACCTAATCACACAGCTCGAGTCGAGGAACCCTACCCCAGCTCCGACCGAAGCTCTCTTCCTTCTCAACGGCAAATGGATCCTCGCGTAAGTTTTCCGATTGCAACTTTATACTGTGTTTTTCCTTTTCCGGGGAAGATTTGTTAGCTTTCTCTGGAAAAAACGAGCTTGTAGTATAAACACTAGTCCAAGTCTGATTGTGAAACCACGAACTTCTTCAATGGTGAATCTCGCTCTGCTCCTGATTTGAACGAGTCTCTTTTTGCAGCTACACGTCGTTCGTGGGTTTGTTCCCGTTGCTTTCACGAGGGATCGTGCCGTTGGTAAAAGTCGATGAGATCTCACAAACCATCGATTCAGACAACTTCACCGTCCAGAACTCTGTCCGTTTCGCTGGTCCTCTAGCTACAACCTCAATTAGCACCAACGCCAAATTCGAAATCCGAAGCCCTAAACGCGTCCAGGTAAAATTTCACCATCCATCAACCAAAATCTGGATAGTTAACACATTTGTAAACGATTCAGTTGAACATGTTGGATTCGTTTTCGTTTTCTTGCAGATTAAGTTCGAGCAAGGTGTAATCGGGACTCCTCAGCTAACGGATTCGATTGAGATCCCGGAGTATGTAGAGGTTCTTGGTCAAAAGATTGATCTTAACCCGATCAGAGGGTTGCTCACCTCGGTACAGGACACGGCCTCGTCCGTGGCTAGAACCATATCGAGCCAACCACCATTGAAATTCTCTTTGCCAGGGGACAATGCACAGTCGTGGCTGCTCACGACTTATCTGGACAAAGACATTAGGATCTCTAGAGGAGACGGTGGAAGCGTCTTTGTGCTTATCAAAGAAGGAAGCCCTCTCTTAAACCCTTGAGCTTCGCCAGAATCTTATCTAAGTACAAAATAAGTGTTCAATAGTGTTGTTATAGGTTTTACTTCTTTATCGTTGTTATTAACTCGGATGAAATGGAAATTAAGAAATAATGCTGTGACTGCTACATAGCTTATTTTGCTAAGACGTGTTTTTCAGATTCTCACAAATACAAAACAATGTACTGTTGGAGCAAGATATCACTCGAATCTTTCACGGTACATGAAGAAACAGAGCAAGAACAACGACACACACGATTTACGAGTTTAGATTGATCGATATGATTAATCATACCAAACCTTCTTACTCTTGCAAGAGTCTTTTGCTTTTTTATGAAACCTCCTTACCAATTAGAGTCTTCTTCTTAAAACCTTACTCCGAGATAACCAAACTCAGAGTCTCCCGGTTTGCGACCTTAACCGCGATTCAATTGAAAAGAAAAAGTCATATCATCTCATCAGATTCTTCTGAGGTTAACGTTTCAAGTTGGCTAACAAAAAGAAATGAAACAGTCAACATCATAGAACCATCTCAACCGTCCACGTGTCCTCGTTTATGTCTGAACCAAACCGCCTTCTCATATCCATTAAAGGAAACCCTCTCATCGATCTCAATCTCCAGTATCCGCGGAACAAAGTACCCTCTGAAACCCTAATCGACGATGATGCTCAGGCAAGCTGCGAAGAAGGCTCTAGGTCTTACCTCACGTCAATCGACGCCGTGGTCCGTTGGTGTCTTCCGATCCTACCATGAGAACGTCATCGACCACTACGACAATCCCCGCAACGTCGGGTCTTTCGATAAGAACGATCCCACCGTTGGTACGGGTCTCGTCGGAGCTCCCGCGTGCGGTGATGTCATGAAGCTTCAGATCAAGGTCGATGAGAAGACCGGTCAAATCGTTGATGCTCGCTTTAAGACCTTTGGTTGTGGCTCCGCTATCGCTTCTTCATCTGTCGGTATGTTCACCCTTCTAGTTTTGTAGCGTCGATTGGAACTATCTGGTAAATATATTTTCGTGTTTTCGTTCTAATGTTCTGTTCTATTGGTGAGTCAATTAGAGGATTTGATGTGCGAATTCGAATTAGCGGTTTTGATTGGGTTTTTTTTCTCAAATTGAGGAAATTTGGTTTCAAATTGATGGGTTCATGTGGAGGCGGTGGTTTTTTTTTATTGAGACATTTCTTATGATTCAATCGTGAATTAACATCATAGTGATTGATTCTTGTGAAATAATTTTCCTTTATGATGCGATTGGCTTATTGTTGTCCTGGTCCAATTTCTGAATTATGGTCTATGTGGGTGCAGCTTGAGCTATCCTCTCTCTGTGATTTCTGATTTCACTTTGAAACTTACTGCTTAGTGCTTTCTGGTCCTATTAGGGATAAGTATCAGTTTTCTGATGTTGATTGATTTATGTTTTTCAGCCACTGAATGGGTGAAAGGCAAAGCTATGGAGGAAGTCCTGACCATCAAGAACACGTAAGTACCGTTTGCTTGTCTCTTGATTTTATGTTATAGTTGTGTTCCTATTCATGTTTCGCAGACATTAACGTAATTTGTAGGGAGTTGTTGTGTGTTGTCTATTTTGGTTCACTCTTTGATTGTTGACTTACCAGTTGCTGTATTTAGATGATTGGTAATTTGTTCACTGGACTTGGTCTATTGGTTTTGTATTGGTTACTAGTGGTAATGTTACATTAGATTTTCTGCTTATGGAAAAGCAATCTCCCTTGACTTCTTTATTTGAGAAGAACTTAAGCGTTGTGATTTATGTCGTGGAGTTTCTCAATAGCCCAAGTCCTAGTTTCATGTTTTCTTGTTTGATCTATTTTTGCCAGTCAGATTGCGAAGCATCTTTCTCTCCCACCAGTGAAGCTCCATTGCAGTATGTTGGCGGAGGACGCCATCAAGGCAGCTGTGAAAGACTACAAGGAAAAGCGTGTGAAAACAAACGGTGGTGCTGCAGCAGCTGGAGAAACCGCATAGGCTTGATTCCTTCTGCTGATGTTTATACCATAATGTGTATATGATGTCGAAAACAGGGGAGTTGTAGAAGAGAAGGAGATACATACAAACCTATGGTATGTTCTAAGGTTCCAAGTCTAAGAAGTATTTTGAATAAACTCTGTTGACAAAAACATCTGAGAAGAATGATTTTGCTTTCTTTTATGGCTCTTAAGTTTTTTTTTTTTTTTGCTGTTTTATGCACTGATGTGTTGTAATGGTTTTCCTTCTTTGGGAGAATTATATCTTGTATTAAAGACAAGCCTACAGTTTTCAGTTTTCGTGTTTTCATTGAGCCGCCCTGCGTCTACCGAATCATAGCTTATACTAACTTTTGTTTTCTCAAGAGATTTGTCTTTTACGATATGGAATATTACTTTTACGCATTCGGGAAACTTTCACATGAGAAGGCAACAACGATATATAACATATACAAACAAGTGACAAAGTTTTTTCATACCATTGCATCATATTATATTTCTACATATATAATCAATTTTCATTTTTATAATTTTATGTAATAATGCTATTGAACCTCCATCTTTTGCTGAATCATCTTTCTCCATCTGCTTTCTATTATCATCATCTCTGTATTAACCTTTCTACAACTGCAATCGCTCAAACTCTTAGCTGTGGTCATGGGGCGGATTTTTTTTTTTTTTAAATGATTAGTTGAAGAATAGTAATTAAGCCAATGTATATCCAAGCATGTCTTTATAATGTGCACGCGGGCCACGTCGCGTATATTATATTATTGAAATTATCGACATGTATAAAAAAGAAGTTTTTATTTTTGTTTGACTATATACATAATTAGTTATTATTTACGTAATTTGTGTTTGAAATAATAGCCCACCTGCATCCACCACATTGAGAATCTTAAGAGAAAAGTAACTAAATGTAGCAACAACAAAAAAGTAACTAAATGTAGCAACAACAACAGCTTTACAACAAATTTGTTATATGTTTGTAACAGAGTTTTTTTGTCACAACTTTGCAAATGAGTTTCTGTAGCAACTTGATTAAATTTTGGAGATATATATTTTTCATGTTAGTGGCCTGCCGGCTAATTGTTAGTATTTTGCTTTGAGGAAGGAAAAAAATGGTCATTTAACTTTTTAAATATTTAGATTTAGCAAATTTATTTCCAATTGATTTGGTAAATTTAGGTATGAGAAAAATCAACTTTAACTAAGAAAATGAATATATTAGCGTTTGACTTTTTCTAAATCCAATTTTGTGAAGAACTAGATGAATTAATTTGATAAGTTAATGGGAAGCTTAAGGTTGAGCATAGTTGTTGTTGCTGCAGTAATCGTTTGTGACTTCATCCTCCTCCTATCTCCTACAGGTACGTAATTAAGAATCAAAATCTTTTCCCAAGATCTAATTAAATTATTACATACGAATGTTTATAAATGTGTGTGTCTTTTGTATGGTTTGGACATGAAGTAGAGGGGGAGTGTGACATCGGTAACTCGGTAAGGTGTACTTCATAAGCGGTCCTTGTGTCACCATTAACGATTGCAATAAGAGTTGCATGGAGCTCAAGTATTATGATAGCGCGTGCATTGGGGAAGTGGGTTTTTTACCGTTTTGTTACTGCTGTTCTTACGATGGTGAAAAAATAGTACGTGTATGATTCCAAAAAATACTACGTCATTAATTCTTTTGTATGTGACGTGTTGTAACGTAAAGTAAGAGCACAGAGAAATAGATGAGAGGAAACTCGAATCTCAAAGAGTTTGCTAACTCGAGAAAACTCTCAAATTTCTTTGTTATTCAAAAACTGTCGAACAAGAAAGGGACTCGTTCCTATTAGTTTATCCTAATTCTGATTTTATTGGATGGCCACAAAATTATGGTCGCTAAATTGGTGGCAAAAAAAAAAAAACACATTTAGGCGGTTCAATTTATCTTAACACTTAACGACATATTTTAGAAATTTCAAAAAAAACAAACTGACACAATTCTCTCGAAACAAATTTTATTTTCTCGTGGCTAAATCTAATTCGATGAATAATAACAGTCAAAAGTGATTTTTGCGACGCCCAATAGTAGTCTTGACATAATCTAGGAGGGAAAGTTTATCAAACTAGATCAAGACACAAATTAAATAGATGATCTAGTTATCAGAATAGATCAAGATACCAATAGATATGTATTACGCAATGATCTGCATACATTTTGACTTCCGTAGGAAAAGGCAAATAAGCAAAGATTAGATAAAGTTTTATTTTTAAAAAGAAAAACAAAGCGCACACACACACACACCAACGTAGTTACAAAGTGAGGTAGGGAGGGAGAGATGGATCCATCTATCACATGGCTTCCGCTGGATCAGAGTCACAGGTATAGTAACATAAACACCGCGGTGGGGGAGGCGGGGGGCGTAAGGAGGCCAGTAAGGAGGAGGTGGAATAAAGCATGTGATCCTCACCGCTTTATCACCCATTTCTCGAACGCATCTATCCCAGCATGGTCCGCGGGTGTCACTATCAAAACCGTCACAAAACTCCCCTATGTCGTTTTCGCACTCGCGTCCCTCCACTTATGTGTTATGTCCCATGAACACATATCACACACCACATACATGTCTTTTTTAGATGTATAATATATTTATATATCTTTTGCTATTTCATAAAAAGTTTCAAGATGCATATAGGGGACGTATTAGTTTTAGTGTGAAGACTTACCTGCTGGAGACTGGAGGAGAAGGGAGAGAAAAAGGACTGCAACAACAACGGTGGTAAACCTCAAGCCACCCATCGATTTCGTTCTCCTTCTTCTTGATTTCTTTATGTCGTCTAGTTTTATTCTTTGTGAGGAATTACAAGACACGCTAGTTTACTCTATTTATAGCAACGGATGGGCAATGGATAGGCTCAGATTAACACTGATTATTCTTCTTCAACTACTCTTTTTATTTTTTTAGACCCATAACGTCGTCATGCGTGGTGGCCTATCAGTTTCAACAGGAACTCAAGCAATAATAGTATATGTACATATAACATATGTGACGGTATTTTCAATATTTTTAGTGATTTAATTTACGTATGTAAATAAATATTTTTCTTTTTCTGTTTTCACATGCACTACCATAGTTTCAGATATTAATATTACATGTCAGCTGTAAAATATATACATATATATTAACAAGACGGTCTTCTGGCATGTGTAAATAAACTGATTTTTTATATATATAAAAAAAGGTATGTATATAAATCGAGGCTTATGATTTTTGAAGAAATATTTTAGCACGTTAAATGTATATTACATATATCTATAGTCTAAAATACTGTGCAGGCCGGTCACGATGGTAAAATAGATGCAAAATATATTTAATACTACAAACAAAAATGGCCATGTTTTTTTTGGTATGAATGTTAAAAATTTGTAAATTTATCAGGACAAAATGGCCATGTTTTTGTTTTCCCTATTTTAAAATTCTCCTTATTACGTACTGAATTCTTGCGGTTATGTTCATCAGAAATATTTTATGTAAAATATATGTTTACACATTACAATACTTAAACTATTTACACGTTGGAAATTTAAAACATAATCATGAAATATGAAAGAGATGGAATAATAGATTATATCATGGAGTATTGAATTTACGCAATCCCAAACAGTTTGACTTCCACATGCAGAGCGGTGCTTATAGTGAAACAAAAAAGACATTTGCCTCATGTTCCTTCTAAAAAATAAATTTAGAGCCTCCAATTTAAAAAAATTAGTATAATGATTTAAATCCATTTCTAATTAGATCCAATCAAATGTTTAGTTTATAATTAAAAAATTAGATTTAATATTCCTTTTTTGTCAAAATTGCCAACATTCCGATCTACAATTCCAACATTTGCTTTTTACCAGGATTTCAATTCTTATTTGCAAAAATCTAAATTCTCTTGGTCAACATGAGCTTAATAACTTGGAAAGAACATCCATATTTCTGGTGTTTTTTTAATATTTTGAATGTTTTAAGTGTTTTTTTATTACTGTAGTTTTTTTGTTGCTATCACTAGTTTTTTTAATACTTTATAATTATATAGAATAACATAAAAAAAATTAATTCGACTTAAGCCTCTAAAAATCTTAGCACGGCACTGTCCACATGAAAGGCAAAATAATGATAGATTACATTTAAGTATTATTTTTTTAGAAAAATAAAAGGAAAGGGAACTAAACATAACGTTACATGTTTTGAGGATCGTAGGAGAGATGCTAATGATCACATGGTTTCCTCTGAAGCTTGGTCACAGTTAAAGTAACAGTGACATACAGCGAATGGGTATATCGGGTGGCCTGGAGGAACCGCAGGTGCCTGGCATATGCTCTCCAGTCTTCACCATTCTAAGCAATTTTTTCGCGCAGTCGCAACCTTCCACATCTGTCAAAACACATATAACCACATGATTTATGCTCATGTATATGGCCATGTATTGCTAATGCTAGTAGAAAAAAAGAAAAAAAAAACTGCATTAATATATGTAATACCCCGACCGTCCCTATCGGCGAGTCACCCATGGCTCGTGGATGTCGTCTCTATCCGACGGTCGGTGCGTTATTTTTATCAGGGCCCGACCGACTGATTTACTTATCCCTGCAATCACCACATGACTTTTTCCCGTGTTTTAACCTCACTCACACGGTTCCGCAGAGAACTTTCCGGAAGGTCACCCATCCTAGTGTTACTCCAGCATAAGCACGCTTAACTCTGGAGTTCTCTTAGGGTAAGTGACCAGAAAATGTAAGTGCACTTTGATGACATAGGTAGCCAAATCAATCCATTTAAACCTATTCAAATGGGCCGGGTCCGGGTCGTTACACAATCCATAAGTACACTAAAGGGTTGCGGATTTGGAACGCACACGCCATCATAAAATTTTAAGTTGGGGTTGTTCTTGTTCTTCTCCAGGCAGCTCTCCTTGCAAAAGGCGTTGATCTCATCGGCAGAGTAATATGGGAAGAACGCACAACTACCGTTTGGGAAGGGACACCACTTTCCCTCAACTTCTGTCCAATCCATATATAGAAACACACATTTATAACACAGAGATATATCGATCTTGCAAAAAAAAAAATTTTTGATTTTCTTACGTACCCGTAGGAGATAGGAAGAGGATGGAGAGACAAACGACAACTGCAGCAATAACAACTCTGCTCAACCTTAAGTTCCCCATTATATTCCTGATCTCTCAATTCTTGGTATTTCTTTCTAATTGGATTTTCTTAATCTCTCTCTTTGTGGTTTGTTTAGCCAAAGGAAGCCCTTTTATTTATTTATAGCACTCGAGGTTAGAGGTTCAGTCATACACGCAGTTTTATTTTATTTACATTTTACTCTTCACTGCTTGGACAGTTTGAAAATTTCGTTAAATCTCTCTAATTAAGTCTCTACACGTATCAAACATTAGTTATCTGATCTCCAAAAATAATGAAACGTGCTCACTTATATGTCGATAACATCAATAAAATATATATTTATTATATAATATGTGTAACGAGACTGGCGTGCTCAATATTTTAAAAACTATACACAGTATGTCATATGTGTTTACCAGAGAAGAAGTGATCAACATACTATCATGGATTCGATATCTTATCTCGCTCATCCTTCTGAAAATCCGATATTTTACTGATGTTACCGGCATATAGTGAGCACACTTCATTGTCCATATAATCACATTACCCTAAATGGCAGTCCAAGAATTGAAATTGATTTGATCGTTATAAAACATTCAAGTTCGAAATGAAAATAATGGGAAATAAAAGGACCGGATAGCAAGTGCTTTTGGGTTTAGCTTCTCTTGCTCTTCCGTTGTTCCTTCTTCTTCGCGCGGTTTTGAATAACAAAAAACCCGACACTTGACATCAATTTTCCACGTGTCCTTCACCGGAGGTCCGGAGCTCAGTTCTCGATAGTCGGAGGCGCCATTGTCCACGAGACGGAAGATTATGTTTATATAAAAGAAACTAAAAACCTGGCAGGATGAAAAAATATCTTCAATATCGCATAAATCTTTCCTATTGTTATCGACTTTTGGTATTATTTCTGTTATGAATTGGAAAGTGTTGTTCGTATTGATTCATAAGGTAGAGTACTTATATCAATAGGTAAGTTATAATCTAAGATAGAGTTAAAGTAGAATATAGGGTATTAGATTACAACAAATATATTATTCATCTTTATCTCAATACCCTTCCTCAAGTTGGAGGTGAAGTGTCTTGAATCTTTGACTTGGAAAGAATCATGCCATCAGTAGAAGTAGTAGAAGTCGAACTCTCGTTTAAAGTAGTTGTAGAAGTAGAAGTAGTAGATATCTCAGTAGATCACTCATGGTAGTTGTCTCCACGCAGGAGAATTGATGTGATTAAACTTCCAAGATTATCGTTGAAAGTAGTTGTAGATGTAGAAGTAGTAGAAGGCCAACGAGCAAGGTCTGGATTTGCCGCCGATTTAGAGATCAAACCATCAATAAAGCGGATCTTCTGTTTAGGTTGGAGAGAATTCCAAAACTCAGTAGACCACGGTAGAAGGAGTAGTAGAACTTATCGATATGATTTCGAGGCAACGAAAGAGTCAAGATCGTAGGTAGTAAGCACAAGTAAAGAATAAGAGAAAAAATAAATCAGTGTAGAGAAAAACTCTAGGTCAAAAATTGATTCTCTCTAAAAATAAAAATAGAATTAGGAACCTTTGAAAAAAAAAACTTCAAACCCTTCAAATCATTAACTTAAGAAAAAAAAACAAACTCTCAAAGTAGTAAAACCAAAATCGTAACTTTTAAAATAGGATAGAAAGTTGAAAAAAAAAACCAAACCCAAATAACTTTAGATAAAACAAATCATGCCGACATCATCCGGATCGTCTCCAGACTCTTCTTCGTCAGCCATCATTAACTTCAATCCCAAAGAATCGAAGACTCTGATACCATGTTATGAATTGGAAAGTGTTGTTCGTATTGATTCATAAGGTAGAGTACTTATATCAATAGGTAAGTTCTAATCTAGATAGAGTTAAAGTAGAATATAGGGTATTAGATTACAACAAATATATTATTCATCTTTATCTCAATAATTTCCGAGCTACTCGTATTAGTCTTATATGTATGTGTAAGTATCAATAAGCCTCACTCGTATATTTGTAATAAATATTGGCATTGTTGGTATAAATCTTGGCATTGTTGGTATATCTAGAAATTTTTAGTCTAATTTTTTTTTTTTTTGGTATAGCTAATGGCTCATTAATGAGCCATCAAAAATATCACAAAAAATTATAGAGCTACGAAAAAAATAGTCACGATTCTATCGGAACAAAAACAATTGTGGCTTTTTCCGTAGTTATAGGATGTGAGTCATTTTTTGCGTGACTAAATATATATTTTCATAATTTTTGTGTGGCTAATATGTGATTATACAAAATATTTTTATTAATAATTTACCCTCTACACTTTTTCTGTAAATATTTTCGTGTTTTGTCACGACCACTAAATTAATATCAGAGCATGATTAGAGGGACTAATATATAGATGTTGGATTTTATGAGGAAGCGTTTCCTATATGATTCAGTTTTTTATTTTTTATTTATTTTTGTTTGGTATCCGAGGACTTAGAGCATTTCCACCAGTGCAAAAGCACTATCTTTTTCTAATAAAAAATAATAAAAAAGTATGAAAGAGAAGTAGAACCGTCTTTCAAACGAGAGACTTTGGCAACGGCTTAAGAAATGTTTCTTACACACATGTTCATTAACAATTGGTTGATTCTTTTTATAATTTAAAATTTAATTATATAAATAAATTATATTAATATTTAATATGTTAGATACGTTTGAAGGTATCTTAAACGATGGAGACGGTTTTAGGAGCAAGATAATTTAGTCTTCTCCCCGCTCCTCACAGTCGTTGGACTTTTGAGCCTTATTAGGCTCCATAGTCTATTAACATGATATTGGCCATTGTAGTACATACGTTCTCGTCTATGCAAACCCCTTTGACATTTTTTTCAATATGAGCAAAGTAATCGTTGAGTGATTTCATTGGTGGGACTAGTAATATACGTCCATTGAGTTTTTAAATTTTGAAGTTCAAAATGGGATGTGGTTTTTTTATTTTGCAATATATACAGTTTCAATTTGATTACCTTCTCAAATCCACGAATAAAATAATTCGTTTACTACTGATTTTTTTTAAACGCTACTAGACTACCATTTTTTTTTTAAAACCTACTACCATTTTTTCCATTTCTACATTTAGTTACTTTTCTTCAACTAAACCTTTTTCTTTTAAGATTCTCAATGTGATGGATGCAGATGGGTTATTGTTTTAAACACAAATTACTCAAACAATAACTAATCATGTGGAATCTTGAACAGGTATTGTGTTATTGAAGTGATCAACATATATTTTAAATGTACTAAGAACTAGATAGTTATTAGTACATTGTCAAACAAAAATAACCACTTTTTAAAATATATGTTGATCACTTCAATAATACAAAATATATGCAAATAATGCAACGTGACCCGCGTGCACATGATTGAAAACATGCTTGGGTATACACATCCAGAGAACCAGGCTGAAGAATGCCATAGAACAGAAGATGGAGCGGGGTGGAGAGGGAGATGATTCTAAGTGAACATTCATATACCAAAAAATTGAGAAATCATGTTTAATGATCAGAATACATCAATGTACTAATAACTATCTAGTTCTTCACTATTGTTTTCCTCTAATTATGAATCAATGTTTATACGTACTAACCTTATATTTTTTCGTGATTTCTCGTTTAAGATGTTCCAAAAATATGGAATATCACTTTTACTTATTCGGAAACTTCCACATGAAAAAGGCAGATAATTACGATTACAAAAAAAAAAAAAAAAAAAAAAACACATCAACTAAGGCCGTTTAGATTGGTTACAAAGTAGGTGGGGAGAAACAAAAACATGAGGAAATTAATAGATAAACAGACAAAAGTGAAGCAAATGATTGATCGGGAATCTGTAGGCAGATTCAAAACAAGTGAGATTGAAGCTCATAAAGCTTTATATAAAAACTAAAAGAGGTAAATTAAAATAGAAGTAGCTCATTGAGCTTTATTATGTGCCAAGAGAAAGGAAAACGGAGAAGCTTTAGTTTGTCACCAAGATTAAAAAGAGTTCGATTGATTCATAAAGAGGAAAGGGAGGCTGCTCTATTGGCAGCCAAAGTTACATTCATCAATGTCTTAAAACACATATATATATGTGAAACTTTTGCTAGAAAACCTAATAACATGGGATTAGATGGGCTTCTCCAATGATAATTTTTTTTTGGCTTTATGTGTGCTCTAATAGAATCATCTGGTAATTTCCTTAATAACAGCAAAATCGCAGTCATAGAGACAGTAACAATAAGGGAGGGGAGAGCGGTGAAACTGCTCGCATTTGGCCCCTATAGCGTGAAAGCCTCTTTTTTCAAGGCAATTCTCGAAGCAGATTCTCAGGTCAAAACATATCCCCAAATTCTCTTTGCACTCCTTCTCCTGCCCCTTCACTTCTGTCCCACACATATATAATTAAACATGGATATTTAGAGTCTTTCATTTGATTTGTTCTTTGAATTAGAGTGGAAATTAATAAATGTGAACATCTTAATTACCTGCAGGAGATTGGAGAAGGAAGGAGAGAAAAAGGATCGCAACAACAACTATGGTAAACCTTAAGCTTCCCATCTTTATCTTCTTCTTCTTCTTCTTGATTTCTTAGTATATGATTCTCTTGATCTCTTTGTGTGTAATTACAAGATAGAAGCTGAGTATACTGATTTATAGCAATGAAGAGGGAATGGAGAGGCTTAGTTTCTAATTATTATTTTTTATCTAAGACTCAACGTGGTGTGCACGTGGACTATTAGTTTTAACACACGACCTCGATATCGAAATCTTCGTTTTCTTTTAATAATACTAATATACATGCAGGCACTTCTCATACTTCTTCGTTCAGTTACCTTTGATCCAATAAACGTGCTATAACGAAAGTTTAGCCCCAATTTAAATCAATCTAACCCGAATAACATATGCGGATCTTGCACCGACAAACTCTTTGCTTGTGAGCTTTTCGGTTTCATTTGAAAATTGACGCCATCCTTATAAATCTTGTATGAGATTCTGAAACCGAATTATCTCAGATTCGTACTCACAATCACTCGATATATACAAAAAAAGGCAGAAATATCTGAAGTTTAAATTATTTCGTTCTATATGATGTAGGCATGTAGCCACCGTCCAATACAATCAATCATATCATATGACTCATTATTTTATAAATTTCAAGCAAACAGATTTGGGTTATTGGTTTCACGTTGTATTATATTTGATCAGTGATCTTTTAAATTTTTCGCGGCAAAAGTGACCAATTAGAAATAGCAGCAAGAAACAACGAGATATTAGAAAACCCCCGATTTTGGTTATCGTACTTAATTTCTTGGAATCGTAAATGGAAAACCACGAAACATCTTTATCTCCAACTAGTTCAATCTGTGGTGGGCAAAAAAACCAAACCGAACCGAACAAATCCGAACCAACCGAACCCGAACCAAGCCTAATACCCAAACCATGATGTTCAAACGATGATGGAAACATATCAAAATTAGAGTTAAAAAGTGGAAATATTGACCCAAAAAAAAAAGTGGAAATATACTCCGAGATTATTGATTGCTGGAGAAAACTATATAAAAAAAAAACCCAATATTATATTATAAATTCTGAAGAAAACAATCGAGGTCAACGGAAGACGATTTTCACATTGTGATGAAAAATTTCCCCTTTTTCGAGTTCTGCTTTTTAATCCTCAGAGAACCTCGTTTTTTATTTTGATTGTAAAGTTTGGTTCTTGTGTGTAAAAGCTATCTGTTGCTTGAAAGACCGTTTCGATTTACTGCCAAATTTGATTTCTGAGTTATCCTCAATCCTTCAATCTAATTTCTGGGTTTAGCTTTTTGTGGTTTTGTTTGCGGACTGGACTCTGTAATACATGATGATCGGAAAGTTTAAGTCGGAATCATCTGTTGCTTGCTTGCTTCTGTCGATTCCAGACGATGTGTTTGCCGTTATCTCTCGATCTCTTTCTCCAAGCGACATTTGCAATCTAAGCTTATGCTGCAAATGCCTATGTAGCCTTGTGGATTCAGAGAAGATCTGGATTGTACAGTGTGAGATAGTAAAGGTCCTTCCTTTATCCGAAATAGTCCAATGGCGAATCGGGATCTCTTCTTACAAGGCGCTTTGTCGGTTTCTTGTAGAGGTAACGAAGCCTCTTGTTGGGGTTTGGGTTCACCAAAACCCTGAACTTGGGAATGTTGTCTATGTTATGCCTGGCTTCTTGTCCGTTGTTGGTTGCAGGATTATTCCACAAAAGGTTGGTCCTTTGTGGATTCAAGAAGGTGGGGTTATGTGGTCACCTGTGTTTGAGATAATCTGCGGTTTTGATGGCTCTTCTAAGTTTTTCCTCCATGGAAGAGACGGAGAAGGCAATTGCTTGTACCCTGGTTTCGTTACGGGCATCGATAAGAGTTGTAATGTGCTTCTGCTCGAGGTTGAGCCTAGGCGAGAGAAGAGTTTTTGCAATGAGATTGAGAGAGAAGCCTCAAGAAAGGTTCCATTTTGTAAGCTACGTTATAGCGAGAAGAAAAAGTTATTAGATATAGTGACAGGACTTGTAGGTGTAGATGTACTGGAACCAATAAGTGGGACGTTGTTTCCTAGTTCGAAAGACGATGAAGCGATGTTGTTGGAACGCAGAACCATGCTCCTTAAAATGCACAAGTTTGGTGGGAATTGGAACCACATTTAGCTCGAGGAGGATGAGTTGTGTTACAATCCTATGCAGGTAGACATAAAGAAGATGTGGAAGAAGCTACGCTATGACAATAGTGGTATGGATGATGATGATGATGATGATGATAATCAGATACAGGTCATCAAACCAAAGAAGAGCTTTAGCAGGTCTATCAGAAATGGCATCAAGAAGCATCTTCTAGGGAGCTCTAGTTCTTCAAAGGACAAGCCCTTGAAAACTGAGAAGATACGTTCGAATCTCCAACACTTTCTTAGCTCTGGTGACACGTTTGGTATTAGTCTCAAAGCCTGCAACACTGAGATCTCTTCTTACCAAGTTTGGCCAACCATAACTAGAAACTTTTTGGCACTTTATAAACTACCAATCCAGAATCAAGAATATGGTGGCTTGTGGGGAGCAACGTTTGGCTGGTCACCTGAGAGATGTGTTGACGATAAACTCGGGGAGGCTTTCTATTTACTGATGCTAACTTATCAAGAATCTGAAGAGGAAAGTAGTGAGAGACTTCTTATCGGGACGAAAATACTCGAAGGCAATCGCTATATGATGCGTCCTAATGGATCTGCAATGTTTGTTGTGAAGATTGATACGCATTCCCTTGAGACCTTTCCGCTTGATACATATGGTAGAGATCTTGGGGATTCTTACATGTGAGAGGGTATCGAACAAGGATACGGATTCCGTGATCCGCTTTCGACACCCGGTTCGCTTTTCGTGATCTCCGATGATCTTCTTGCGTTTGTTTGGCAAGAAACTAAAGATGTGTTTACATTGCAAAGACTAAACCTTGAAGAGATCTTGAAGAAAGGTTTAGGTTTGTGTGTACCGCCTTTGCCTCCAAGGAGGAATTTTCATTATAGGTCAAGGGCCCGCACAAACGTGTTTGTCAAGCCGTCGTTATCGTCCTATTCGTCTTCCTCCGAGTATGAAAGCAATGTATGCTGGTATTAACGTGTGTTCCATTAATGTTGGAAATGGAACACTCTGCAACAGAACTTACTTCTTACATTTACATCAGTATGCTTGTAACGTGTGTATTTCGTTACTGAATATATATGTATATAAACAATGTATTGAAAAAAGAAAATAACAAAAAAAGCCAAGTTTCTGGAAAAGAAAAAAAGATTATTAATTGGTCTTTTTCAAGTTTCTTGTAAAAGAAGCAGGTGCGAATTAAAGGTATCTAGAAATAAAAGGATCGGATAGCAAACTTTCGTGGTTCCTCACGCGGGTGTCTGCCTCTCTCTGTTCCTTGCTTTATTCAATTCGCGCGCTTTTGAAAAACAGAAACGCGCCAGTACTGAACGTCAGGCTTCCACGTGTCCCTCTCCGGTGCTCTGTTTCCGATCGTCGGAGACGTCATTGTGACTGCACTTTAGGTACGCGAAACCCGAAACCCAAATTTGGATAATTTTTCTAGGTTTCATTTTTTGGGATCACTCAGCTCCGAAATTAAAATCCACGATCTCGTCTCTCTGATTCAACCGTTTTAAAATTGCAATACCAATGGCTGTTTCTATTATTGTACTTAACAGATGCTCAAAACAAATTTTTGGTTCTGAACAATTTGCTCTCAGACCAAATAAGTTGTATGATTTTGAGTAATCCTCATTGGATATTGAGTCTTCTTCAATGAGACATTTGTTGAGCTTTGGCAGGTTTCATGGATGATCTTAAAAGCAAAAGCAACTTGGAGGCACTTGGGCAACATGTTGAATGAGCAAAGTAGGCAGTGTGATTATTCTTTATGGGATCTTAAAAGACATCTCTCCTATAAGAGAGTACAAACAGGTCGGTTACAATATCTTTCACTTTGTCCTGTCCTTTTGTATTTCATTTTGGGGGCTAACCATGTGATAGCCTCAAAAGCCAGATTAAGAATATATGATCAATCTAGATGAATCATATACCGAAGATGACTACACGAATAGGGAAATATATCGTCTTTTTCGCCTAAAAAAAAAACTGGACCCCGGTTTTTATTTCTAACTGGAATCTAATTCCTTTTGATCTCATCATTTTTCTTCTGCTTCATATACCCGCTAGTCAAATGCTTATAAGTAGTAGTACACACAA
Source organism: Alliaria petiolata (assembly GCA_020283515.1). NCBI lineage: Eukaryota > Viridiplantae > Streptophyta > Magnoliopsida > Brassicales > Brassicaceae > Alliaria > Alliaria petiolata. The sequence goes on from JAHZTW010000001.1 coordinate 337,375,980, forward strand.
CATTCTGATCTCAAGTATTAAGCATTAGAATGTTCTCTTAATCTTCCCCTTTTGTGTAGATGATTCTCAATATAGAGTTTAAAGTATTGCTTATGAGACAGATACATTGGGACCCTCAAAACTCGTTAAAGCCACGCTTTGCATAATCCTCTGTCTCAACTATTACCTCTCACTCTGTTGGGGGCCCAATATTTCACACTTCATACCTTATCTCCCAAACACACAATCAATCAATTTTCTTTTCCTTTTTTTATTCTGACTGATCCTCCAAAAAATAAAAACTGTGTTCCCCACAAAAGCTTCCCCAATCTCACTTGCATCTTAGCGAAAAGGACCACCACCACCACGTACGGTTTGAAGTTTGCACCCATACAAACCACAAACTCACTCTTCATTGCAATAATTATATCATCCACCAAAACGTCTCTCTTTCTCTCTCTCTCTCTCTTGTTTCAAGGGAAGGAAAAAAACAATTTTGTTTGTTCAGGGAAAATATAATGGAGCTCAACAAGTATGGAGCATCTCATCACTGCAACTTGTTCTCAGACATGAAGCAGAGCCGGCGTCTTCATCATCAGCATCGAGGAAAAGGGAGAGATGATCATGAAGAGCATGATGCTTCTTCTCTCAGCTTGAACAACCTCTCAAAGCTTATTCTCCCTCCACTTGGTGTTGCAAGCTTCAGCCAGAATCACTTCATTTCTAGTGGATGGATCATCTCACCCATGGATTCCAGATACAGGTAACAACATTCTTTATTATATTTTATATCTCCAAAGATAACGTAACAAGTTTAAATGGTGATTATTATGTGTGGGTTGATTCAGGTGGTGGGAATCATTTATGGTGCTTTTGGTTGCATACTCTGCGTGGGTTTACCCCTTTGAAGTCGCGTTTCTGAACTCCTCACCAAAGAGAAATCTTTGTATCGCTGACAACATCGTAGACTTGTTCTTCGCTGTTGACATTGTCTTGACTTTTTTCGTTGCTTACATAGACCAAAGAACACAGCTTCTTGTCCGTGAACCCAAACAGATTGCAGTGAGGTCAGTTATTTTTTGTTCACCCTTTGAAAGATCTGATTTTCTTTAAAAAAAAGTGGAAGACGACAAGGTTTAGGTGGCTCTTGTGCCCACACCATATGATTCTTTAATTTTTTTCCATTAGGAGTTAGATAAATTGCTGATTATGGAAAGACAGAAAGATTCCATTATTCGGTGAACAGAGAGCTTTTATAATAAATGTGTTGGATCTAGCTAAAAAATGATATTTTAATATCTCATTAAAGGTACCTTTCTACGTGGTTCTTGATGGATGTTGCATCAACTATACCATTTGATGCAATCGGATACTTAGTCACTGGCACAGGCAAGTTGAATCTCACTTGTAATCTCTTGGGATTGCTCAGATTCTGGCGACTACGACGCGTCAAAAACCTCTTCACAAGGTACCCTATTATGACTCAATGTCATATGTCTCTGATCTTACCGTTTTCGAGAAAGTAATAACCTCTCTCACTTTGGTGTCCGTTTCAGACTCGAGAAGGACATAAGGTTCTGCTATTTCTGGATTCGCTGCATTCGGCTTCTATGCGTGAGTAAAGAAGAAAAAAACAGAACCATATATTTTAGATGTTGTAGTTACAGAACATGGTGAGATTTGAGTATTTTTTACAGGTGACATTGTTTCTGGTGCATTGTGCTGGATGCATATATTACCTACTAGCAGACAGATATCCACACGGAAGGACATGGATCGACGCGATCCCTAGTATCAGAGACAAAAGCCTTTCCATCAAGTACATTGCAGCTATTTATTGGTCTATCACAACAATGACAACTGTTGGATATGGAGATCTCCATGCAAGCAACACTATTGAGATGGTGTTCATTACAGTCTACATGTTATTCAATCTCGGCCTCACTGCTTATCTTATAGGGAACATGACTAATCTGGTCGTGGAAGGGACTCGTCGTACCATGGAATTTGTGAGTCTGATAAAGCTCTCTCACTCCTTGGTTACACAAAAGAGTATTCCTTTCTTTCTTTGTATTGTTTTCTTATGGAACTTGTTGTTGTTGTTGTTGTTGTTGTGGTGCAGAGGAATAGCATTCAAGCAGCGTCGAACTTTGTTAACAGAAACCGATTGCCTCCTAGGTTGAAAGACCAGATATTGGCTTACATGTGTTTGAGGTTTAAAGCAGAGAGCTTGAACCAGCAACACCTTATTGACCAGCTCCCAAAATCTATCCACAAAAGCATTTGTCAACATCTTTTTCTTCCTTCTGTTGAAAAAGTTTACCTCTTCAAAGGCATCTCAAAAGAGATACTTCTTCTCCTGGTGAGTTGTTGTTTTGCTTGCATGACTTGTATCATCAGGATTTTTCCTAATAATGTGTATTGGTTGATTAGGTTTCCAAAATGAAGGCTGAGTATATACCACCAAGAGAGGATGTCATCATGCAGAACGAAGCGCCCGATGATGTTTACATAATTGTATCAGGAGAAGTTGAGATCATCGACTCAGAGATGGAGAGAGAGAGCGTGTTAGGCACTCTAAGATGTGGAGACGTATTTGGAGAAGTTGGAGCTCTTTGTTGCAGACCTCAGAGCTACACTTTTCAAACCAAGTCTCTCTCACAGCTTCTCCGGCTCAAAACATCTTACCTTATTGAGACAATGCAGATTAAACAACAAGACAATGCCACAATGCTAAAGAACTTCCTGCAGCATCACAAAAAGCTGAGTGATCTAGACATTGGTGATCTAAGTGCACAACAAAACGGAGAAACCAATGGCGTTCCACCGAACATTGCCTCGAATCTTATCACTGTTGTATCCACAGGCAACGCAGCTCTTCTTGATGAGCTTCTCAAGGCTAAGCTAAACCCTGACATTGCAGATTCGAAAGGAAAAACTCCATTGGTAACGTTTTGCTTTCACCAAAAAAACATTTTAAAACCCATACTCATCGTCATAGTCATTAATATCTGTCTTACACTACTGTTTCAGCATATAGCAGCTTCAAGAGGATTTGAAGATTGTGTTTTGGTACTCCTAAAGCACGGATGCAACATCCACATAAGAGGTAAACACATCATACTCAAGAGTCAAGAAGCCGTTATATTTTTATGTTTTTGCAGATATGTTTTAAGCAGTGAGATTTTGTAAAAAAAAATTCTTGCAGATGTGAGTGGTAACACGGCTCTATGGGAAGCAATCTCAACGAAGCATTATGCGATATTCAGAATCCTTTACCATTTCGCAGCAATATCGGATCCACACATAGCTGGAGATCTTCTATGTGCAGCAGTGAAACAGAACAATGTAGAAGTAATGAAGGATCTTCTGAAACAGGGTATCAATGTCGACACAGAAGACCACCATGGCTTCACATCTTTGCAGGTCGCTATGGCGGAGAACCAGATGGATATGGTGAATCTCCTGAAGATGAACGGTGCAGATGTGGTGGGTGTCACGCCAATGGAGAAGTTAAGAGTTGTGGAAGAAGAAGAAGAAGAACGAGGAAGAGTGAGTATTTACAGAGGGCATCCATTGGAGAGGAGAGAAAGACGTTGCAATGAAGTTGGGAAGCTTATTCTGCTTCCTCCTTCACTTGATGACCTCAAGAAAATTGCAGGTAAACACACACAAATCTGTAATCCAAATTACACAAATTTCGTGAATCTGAGTTTCGTACCGACTGGTTTTGCTGTTAAACCAAAAAAAACCGAGATTTGGATTTGGATTTTGGTCTTTGTTGGCTGGTTCTTGCTCTGATAGTTTCATGAGACCAGACTTCCAAACTCCAAACACCAACTTACGGTTTAGCTCTGGTCTTGGATCGGTTCTGATTGGTTTTTGTTTATTGTGCTGACCGGGTTTGGTTTGTGTTCATTTTTCCTTTTTTTTTAACATTTGTTTCATTTGTGTGTATAAAACAGGAGAAAAGTTTGGGTTTGACGGAAGTGAGACGATGGTGACGAATGAAGATGGAGCTGAGATTGACAGTATTGAAGTGATCAGAGATAATGACAAGCTTTACTTTGTCGAAAATAAAATAATTTAGAAAACGAAAGAAGGTATGAGATAACAAGAAAAAAAATAACAAGAAAATAAATAATCATGAGTGAAAAAATTATATGCGTCCATTTGAGTGGGATGTAAAATATATTATTGCTGATTATTGCTGAAGAAGTGTAAGAAATAACATATTTATATATAAAAAAAAAAGTAATTTGGTAATTGTAAAAACAAAAAGTTGACAAGAAGGTCGTGTGAATTGAGTTTTAAAATATGTTAAAACGTAATTTACTGAACCAACTTTTCAACAAGGCTAAGTTTCTTTAAATGTGAAAATGTGACGTGACTGTCGTAGTATCAGTATCACATGCTATGCTATTATTGAGTTTCATTTATTTTGGAACGTATTTTTTTTTTGAGGTTGTACACGTTATTTTGTTTGGAAGGGAAGAAAAATTATTATTCTTGGTATTATGGAATTAGTCGTTGAAGTGAAGAGAATGATCACGTGATCTTCACGTGAATTTATGATATATACTACTTGTCAATGAATCCATAAAATGATGCGACTTCTTTTGCACCACTTGAAGTTTGGACACACTCCAAAACCCTACCTTACATTTCTAGTAATTTTTTTTTAGGTTTAATTTAGGGAAAATTAGCTTAATAACCATAACAAAAACAAAAACCTACAAACTAACCAAAAACCCCTTTTTCTCTCTCTATCACTCTCTTACCTTTTGGTTAGTTTGTTAATTTATGTTTTTCTTATGGTTATTCAACAAATTAACCCTTTAATTTATCCAACAAATATAGTTTGACAACAAAAACATCAATACTTTAATGCCCCTAATATTTCTCTTAATCATCGGAATTTTAATATTGCAAAACGAGCGAAGGTGGAGTGAAATTTTTTTAAGATTAAGTGAAAAGATAATAATAATAATTATTATTATTTTTGAACTTGTGAAAAGAGAATTATTATTGCTAGTCTGAAAGTAATGATAAAGGAACAAAAATGTTTTATTGAACTGATTTATTTCTGAAAATATATATATATGTAATAAGAAAATATAGTTCAGATTGATCATATATATAGAAATGGCCAATAACATAGAACCAAAACAACATTCAAACCAATATCTTTAGATGTGTGATTAGTTTGATAAATACAACTCGTTGACAAAAATCCATGAACATGCTGTCTAAAGGACCTACAAAGAAAAGGCACTCCGTTTTATAATCATGGCCCGTCGATTACCTAATTTTGGCTTCGCTTAAGCATATGTAGCAGTTATCGAAACGAGAACCTATTTTAAATTCTGTTATTAAAAAAAAAAAAAAAAAAACTGGCTTTTGGAAGGTGTGGATAAAATAAAAGCTGGTGCAGTAAGTCGCTTTAATCTTTATAGATTGCTCGTAAGTCGTAACATGGGGGCAGTGTACGGACGAGGAAAATGAGAAAACCTCAGATACCAAATCTATGTAACGTCGAAGTTGCGTGGCGTGCAGAGGAGAGAGAGAGAGAGGGAGAGAGAGGGTTAGGGGTATTTATGAGATTTCGCAATAAGGAAGACCCCACGTCATTAAATGAGTGTGAGATAATGTTATCCGTCACATGGCCTTACATTATCTATGTCTGTTTCCAAAACATAAACGAACCAACAAAATCTCTTTATTATTATTTCTATCTTTTTATGTCATCGATTGTTTTTTCTCTTTTTTCTTTTTTCGTTTTGTTTTAACATGATCTTCTGTAATGACACTTTTTCTAACATAAATTATGAAATATTTATTGATGAATGATGATGATAATGTTACTTTCAATCTAGGCTTTAAGTTTGGTTCTCTGAGTTTGTTAGATATATTTACTTTTTTCTTTCATGTACTTAGAAAAATACTTAAAAACTACTTAAATTCACAGCCACTGGTGAACCCGTTAGGGAAAAGGGTCTTTTTCCATCTGAACAAACAGAGCGGTGTATTTTTCTACCCAAACAAAAATTTGGTGCCTTTTCCCACCTAAATGCTTTAAAAATTCAAAAATCCAACCCATACTCCGACTTTTGTGCGTAAAACAAAATTGACCGTCACAAGGATTAGTCAACCGTTAAGTTTGCTCACTCAGCTCGCACGTATGGCATTAAAACGATGACGTGGCATTAAAAATAAAAAAATTAATAAAAATCATAAAAATCGAAAACAAAATTTAAAAAACAAAATAAAATTAAAATAAAATAAAATAAAATAAAATAAAATAATATAATTTATAAAACAGAAATTGACAAAATACTCTAATTAGGATTTGAAATTTGAAAAATACTCACAACAATTAGAAGATTCATAAATAAAAATAAAAATCAAAAATTATAAATATTAAGATTTTAGTTGAAGATAAAGATATATAATTATTTAATATTTAAAATTTTATATAATTAGAAAAAATCTTAGTATTTGAGAATTTATCTATACAAACAAAATATTAGTATTCTAAATTTTATTAATATTATATAAAGAGAACACGTACAAAAGTTGGAACATCGTCGACATTAACATTAACATCATATGATTCTCTCTCTAGTCTTTAATTTTTTTTCAATTCAGTTTTTTTTTTCATTTAATCAGGCTTTTGATCGATATTTTTCAATGAATTATTGTTCAGTAAAATTCTGATTTTGAGTAATACATGAAAATGTTCCTAAGTCAAAAATATATAAAACTTAATAGTAATATATGTATATGATTGTGTGATAGAGGAAATATAATTGGCTTTAAAAGATTGTATTGAAAAAAGGAATTGTAGGGATTAAAAAGAATGAATAAGAATTTACTTTGAAACATTGCAATTGCTCTGAAACTAAAAAGAAAGTGGTGAAAAGAAGAGAAAATAATGGTTGAACTACAAGTAGAAGATGTAAGTTTTTGCGTTATGTCAGGCAAAAATATATATTTTAATATAATATGTTTATAATTTTCGATTTTTATTTTTTATTTATGAATTTTCTAATTAAAATCTGATCAAAATAGTCTTATTACATATCAATAATTGTAATTACCAAAAAATAAAAAAACCAGGGTCTTTTTCAAATTTCAAATCTTAATTAAAGTATTTTTTGCCAATTTTCCTTTTTATATTTTTTTTAATTTTTTTAATTTTAATTTTTTTGATTTTTTTTGATTTTTTCGATTTTTTTAATTTTTTATAATGCCACGTCATCGTTTTAATTCCTCGCGTGCGAGCTGAATCAGCAAACTAAACAGTTGACTAACCCTTGTGACGGTCAACTTTGTTTTACGCACAAAAGTCGGAATATGGGTTGGATTTTTGAATTTTTAAGGCGTTTAGGTGGAAAAAGACACTGAATCTTTGTTTGGATAGGAAAAAACACCGCGCAGTTTGTTCAGATGGAAAAAGACCCTTTTTCCGAACCCGTTATAACTCACTCCAGCAGAAAAAGCTAACCCCATATATGGAAAAAGCGTTTAATACGTGTAGGTCCCATTGAATCACGTCCCATTCTTAATTGGAGTATCTTCTTTTTATGGGCCTCGTTTTAGCCCGTTTACTTCTTATGGCTGCATTATATAGCTAATTTTTTTGTTTTTAATATTCTTTGGGACTAAACAGAACATAACTTGGCAAGGTTGACAAAAGAAAAAGGAAGAAGAAAATGAACTTGGCAAGACAAAAGAACATAACAGAACATAACAGAACAAAAGAATAAAATTATTCGTGAACTTAAAGAAAAATATCAACAAACTTAATAAAATTTATTCGTCATAAACTTTTTTTTATTGGTGGAGATTAAAATCGATTTCTACACACTATATGGATAGAATCGATCTGTATTTGATTATTGGTTTTCAAGGACAGTTCCGCCAACCTATCGTCATTAAGTTTTCTTAATGAAATCACGTAATGTAACAATTTGACTAAACCCAAACATTGATTTTGTCGCTTTTTTGTTTGGAAAATAATCGAGTAAAACTTGATAACACAAGAAAGACTGGTACATTCGTATCGGAATATGTATAGTCTGCGTATACGTCGATGACTTGGTGGTTGTATCTACAGTTGAACACAACTCTTTAGTACCTTTTTTGTTAAATAAACCCCTAAGTAATTGCTATTTTATTTTCCATGAAATGCGGTCGAGGAATGTGGTTCGTTCCTCTAATTATTTTAGTCAAATTAAAGTAATGATTGATACTCCACATGATAGATTAAATTTTTGAAATTTTGAAACTTGATATAACCAACATCACAATGACATCATATTTGAATAAAAAAGCAAATAATTTTGTGTTGTAACTTGTAAGAATTAAGAAAACAAAATAATACGAAAATGTTATATGAAATGACTTTTGGGTTGAGGCTTCAGGGTAATGAATCTCATGATAACTGCAGAAGATATTAAACATGAAAAAGGGTCGTCAACTTCGATTTACAAACTTTATTCTTGTAATCCAATAAAGTTTAACTTTGTTTTGCTATTTTCTTGCGAAACATTAATCAAGAAACGGAAAAAAAATATATCAAGTTCCGAGGGGTCCATGAATAAATTCGAGTGGGATTAATATTCTCCATCTCATTTTTATGCCTTCCATATATTGATATATATGCAGCGAAATACAACATGAAAGGACAAGGTGAAAATAAATAAATAAAAACAACAATACAAGGATTACAGTATTTATTTTTGTTTTTGAGGTTTATAATTTGTATTGGAAAAGTGTAACAAAAGAAGTAAAATTATACTCTTCGTTTCCAAACAAATTTCCCTCTTGGATGTGTTACTCATATAACCTTTCGTATTTTAGCATAATTTTTGCTAGAAGAGTCTTATCATGGGTTTGTTTTTGATCAACAGTTTGGCAATTTACTTATTAAGGCTTTGAGTGGTGATGCAGATCATGCAGATCATGCAGATCAAGCAGAATAAATACAGATCAAGCAGATTATGCAGATCAAATGCAGATTTATAAATAATAATATTATATTAAATAGTATAACAATATAAAATAATGCAAATAAAATATTTTAAAAGTCAAAAATAAAAAATACATATAAAAGCAATAAAAATACATTTAAAATTTAAATATTATCAAAAAATTAATTTCGATTACAAAATTAAAAGAAAATTTAAAATTAAAATTAATACAAAGTAATTTCATTTGTCTATATGTATTTGCAATATAAATGAAATAAATATAATTATGAGAATAAATATGTTTAAAAGTTTAAACATTATTAAAAAAAATCGATTACAAAATATGTAGAAAGTTTAAAAATAAAAGTTAATATAGACTATTTTTTCTCACATTTGACATAGAATCTCATTCTCCAATTTTTTCTATTTTAGTATCACATGGATGAGTCCTATTCATATTTACAATTAAAACATAATTTATAAAATAATATTTATGAATTTATTTTACTAGTTTATACTAGTTAATAATTTTTAATTTTTGAATTATTATGTTTGTAAATATATTTATAGCAATAATTATATATATTTGTAAAAACATCAACACGCATAATACTAAATAGTGATTGCAAACAAATTATATAAAAATTATGAATATGTAAAGTAAAAATATATATAATTTTAGATATTTATTCTAGATATTTATAAAGAAAATAAATACAAATATATATATATTAAATATCTCACTAAATAAAAATATATATTCTTAAAAAAATTATTATACAGGAAAAACGAAAATTAAAATTAAATCATATTTTTAAACTTTAGAAGATTTGTAGATTTGTTTATTGTATGGAAATGAATAAAACAAGTTATCAAACTAAAAACATTTAAGGAGAAAAAAAAATAAAACAAAACAAAATTACATGATTGGTCATCTGCATGTGTCCACTCCCTTTTTCTCTCCTTTTTCTTTTTTATGTGCAGATCAGATTATTTATAAAGATTTTAATCTGCATACAGATTATGTAATTTTTAATATTATTTTTTAGTTTTGCAAAAAATTATTGAATGGCAATTAAAATGCAGATCAATCTACTTTTTTATAATCTGCATATGTTCTACAAATCCATTCAAACCCTAAAACTTACAATCTGGCGAGCTTGTCCCTTCAAATATAGAAGTGATTCATATATATTATATATTTGCTTAAAATCAAGTTTGGTGAGGAGAGTTAATGAGTTGGGTGGTATATATAGATTGAGAGGAGACGTAAAGCTTCAAGGGTGTTGACGATTTATTATCAATGGTGAATTAACAGCGTATGATGATTTTACTGTGAAATAATTTACACAACAATCCATTCATGTGATATGACAAAATATATATAGTTAAAATGTATATAAATCATGAGATCACTCTCCCAACTTGACTAATCACATACATATTTTTATCAAGTGTAATAAAACATCGAGAAATGGTTTTCTTTTTCGACAAAATGGTTGTGGTATAAAACAAAAATTAGAGATTAGAGATCATTTAAATTTTAAACAGCAGAGAGATTAGAAACAATAATGTAGACATATTTCGTGAAATTTTGTCTGAAAGTTAGTAGTACTCCGTTCAATAAATTTGTTCAAGTATAATAAACGAATTAATATAAAATTTAAGTGAATCGATCAAGAGATATTTTCCAAATTATAAACCACAACACACCCCCACCATTTTCCAATTTAAAATAATAAAACAAGTACAAATCGAAAAAAAAAGAGGAAAAAAAATTAGTATATGGTACATAATTTTCCGTCATTTATGTACTCTGCATATATGGTCACACTGCACCATTCATTAATTACTCATCTCTCTCTCTCTCTCTACATTCATTAATTTATTATCTTCAACCTTCCAATTCCTTCTCTCTCTATCTCTCTCTCTCTGCAACATGGATAGTCCAACGAGCATACGCAGTAAACCACCGCCTGAGATCCTCTCTCCGTGCGGCAGCCAACGACGGAGGAGCAGCTGCGACTCCAACTCACCGGAATTCGAGTTCTGGCGTCTAACGAACTCTTCATCTCATCAGACCGAATCAGATCTCCTTTCCGCCGACGAGCTTTTTCACGACGGAGTTCTTCTCCCGCTTCACCTCCTCTCCATCAAATCCGAGCCTCAACCGGACCCGAATGTCTCAGAATGCGACCCGGATCCATCTCCTTCGCCCGCTACTCTGGTTACAGAGGAAAAAACCGAATCAGTACCCGGATTAGGATCCGAGTTGACCCGGGAGCCGACGGTTTCGAAACGGTGGAGGGATATATTCAAGAAGAGCGAGAACAAACCGGCCGGGAAGAAAGAGAAGGTCAAAGAGAAAAAGAAAGAGAAGAAGACCGGTCCTGGTCCGGTTCCGGGTTCGGGAGCGGAGCTGAATATCAACATTTGGCCGTTTTCGAGAAGCAGATCCGCCGGGAACAACGTGACCCGACCCAGAATGTCGTTTGGAGCTCCGACGACCCGGAAAGTCAGCAGCGCGCCGTGTTCCCGGAGCAACTCCACCGGAGAATCAAAATCGAGGAAATGGCCGAGCAGTCCCGGTCGCAACGGCGTGCATCTTGGCCGGAGCAGTCCAGTCTGGCAAGTCCGGCGTGGAGGTGGAGCTCCGACCGGAAAACCGATAGCCGAGCCGGTGGGTCGGGTTCTGGGCAAAAGGGAAGTTACCGAGGCGCGTAGGGGTAAAACGGTGATTGAGAGCAATAAAGCAAAAGTCATAAACTTGAACGTGCCTATGTGCATCGGTTATCGGAGCCGGTTAAGCTGCAGAATCGACGAGAGTGGAAATAATAACATTGGGAGTGACGATAGAAATGACGCCAATGTTACTAATCCTAATGGTTTATTTGGCTTTCGTAATCTCTTCAATAAGAAAGTTCATTGACTTTTTCGTTTTTGTATTATACTGTAGTAATCTTTTGAGAGGCGTCGATTTGTCAAACCCTCTTAATAGTATCGAGGGTCCATTTTCATTTTTTAATTTGCTACTTTTTCTGTTAGTACGATGTGTGGATTTGGGCAGATTTTCGTATTTGCTGATATGTAAATTAAGAAATGCGTTTAATATAATATTTAATGTAACTACTTTCTCTTCTTATATGAGTTAGTTTCATGATAAAGTAAACTAGTTTATTTTTGTATATAAATCTTTTATCTGTTGCAAAGCCACTAATTTACTGAAGGTTAAGTGTCTTTGCTAGATAAAAACTTAAATAGTATATGAGGAAACAAATTATTAATTTATGATGAGACCAATTGTAATTGTAATTGTAGTTTTTACTTCAGAAAAACAGAAAGCATGGTATTGGGTTTGGGAGAAAGTTAACCATCACTATACCAAGACTGGTTATTTCTGTTTCTAACTTTTCTAAATTCTAAATGTTTTTTGTTGAAAAAGAAACATAACCAGAAAAATGCAAACCATGCTCGGTTTAAAAATCCAGTGGACCTATGGGCCATGACAAGAAACAATTTAATTTCTCCTCAACAATTTAATAGATCCGCCAACAACTCCAGGTTCCGGTTCTTACTCGGCCGTGAGTAAACCCTAGGACTAAAATCAGGTTTTGATTCTCTTGC
>JAHZTW010000001.1:337388775-337426313 GCA_020283515.1 Alliaria petiolata
TTTTTTTTTGGTAAACTGCCCTCACACAACTGATCAGTAGCACATGAGCCATCTTTTTTGGAAAAATCCTTCTCAGCATGGTGAAAAGTAAGCAAACCGCGCATCTATTAATTTTATTTTTTACTTTACAATTTTATTTTATAATGTTATATATATATATATTATTATTATGTTTATTTTTTCTATTTTAGTTTTTTCATAAATTTAAATTTTATTTTAGTTTGTTTATTATTGTTAAATATATAGACCTATTATGAAATATATTTTTAAATATAAATTGAGATGTGTTAATTGTTTAAAAAACTTTCTTTTATCTACCATAAGTATCTATGTATCCTACTAAATATTTTTATTCAATTGGCTTCTCTTTTTTCTAGTCGCTTATTTTATGTGAGATCAACAAAGTGAATTCACCATTGATCCCATCCATTCAATTTATTTTCTATTCGAAATACTGTTCTGATTTATTTTTTCGTAGAGAATTTGCAGTTTTATGGTTTGTAAAATAAGTGTTTCTTTTTACTTTTAAACTAATATCATGTGGAGGCCTAATTTATAGTCTCTCTTCGGTGTAGTTTAAAGTCATTCGGATCTAGATTTTTTTTCGTTGCGATATCTGTATTTTTTATATATATATAATATTGTTGATAGGTTTTGATGTCTTTCTATTCCTTTTCATATATTTTAGAGATTTTTTTTTACCTTTCGATTCCATTTTTTTGGGTTTTACAACCACCGCTTATCAATTCTACCCATTTTAAATTGAATGACTTCATAATTTTTTTATAAATTCTGAAATTTTTTATCTCATTATCAAACACAAATAGTCTGGCGTTTATTATCCCCTCATGTATGAATCAAGTTCATTTCTATGCTACATGATTATACACTTTAGTCTTCTTTATCAAACACAAATAGTCTGACGTTTATTATCCCTTCCCGTATGAATCAAGTTCATTTATATGCTACATGATTATACACTTTAGTCTTTTTTTTTGTCGAAACACTTTTTTTGTGGTAAAAACATTTTACTCTTCTTTATTCATAAAAACCTTCATTCATTTTACACATTAAAGTATATATGAATGATTTTACTTTAGTTTAGTACATATATCTTTTCGACTTTTGTTTTTGTAAGTTTGATAATTATTTTCCGCAAGTTCTTCCGTTATTTTTCGTATTTATTCGCCTTTTAACTTTTTAAAAAAATTTATTTGTTTTTTATTCGAAATAACATTTTGAATTTTTTATTTAGTAGATGATTTACCGTTTTTGTGATTTGTAAAATAAGTGTTTATTTTTTTATTTTAAAATTAGTGTTAAGTGAAAGCGCAAAAAAATCTGATACTCAAAATATGTAAAAGCCCAAAATTATTATTATTATTATTTTTGCTGATGTGGATAGTTTAGATGGAGAGAATTTGCCTAATTATATATATGATTTGTGTTTACACTTAACAATAACGTAAATACGTAATCAACAACGTAATCAACTTGTGTTTACGGCCGCCTTTGATCGTTATGATGCATGGTTTTTCTACCAACTTGCATGCCAAACAACTTAATTAACTTATCGAATCAAAACTCGCCTTGCTCAGTTCTTGTGCAAAATATTATAACTAACACAACTCAAACCTATTAAACAACTCAACACAAAACATTAATCTGATTCCCATGTATCTACTAACTTTTGTACAACTTTTTAAAGTGAAAACATCAGTTTTTTTTTAATGTAGTTTAAACATGAAAACATAGAAAAATGGCATGTTGTCTAAAGAAATTAAATATGAAATGTTTATCATAAAGGATAGATCCGATTGACGAAAGCTAGATATATACAAAACAAGATCCGGACTCGCCGGAATTTTGTTAACCGAATCAATCGGAAAACAAAACAAAGAGAAAATCACTCTCTCTCTGAAAAGTTCGAGAGAGTGAAAAGAGAGAACTATCCTCGGATGTCCGAAGAATCAAGTAATCTACGATAATATACAAAAATCATTAATAATTTTAAATACAATATAAAACTCTTTATAAATTCAGTAATCTCAACAATTTTAAAGTTATTAAAACGCTACTAAAGTAAGAGTCCAATAACATTATAATATATGTAAAATTACAATTATTTAATCAAAGTTAAATTGAAAATATGATATGAATGTAAGTGGTCAAATAGAGAGAGAATAAAACCCTTCTTTTCTTTCAACAATTGTATTATATTTATTCTTAAATTGAAAACGTTACAATATTTATTTTTCTGATGATTGTGCTTTATTTTTAAACTAGGTGATAACTTGCGTCATGCGCAGAATGAAAAATTTATAAATAACTTTATTAAAATTGATTTTAAAATTATTTAAAGTAAAAATAAATTAATCTGTTTTATATATATGTGAATAATATAATTTAATATTTCGACATTTTGATATAATATTTTAACTTGTTATCAAGTTTAAATATTTATATTATTTGGTTAATTTATATGGTTCTATTAACAAACCATATTAAACAACAAAAAATATTTATAAATATGGATGTCTATTAAATCAATATTGCTTTTACAGTTTTTTATAGTTTGATGTTAAAGAGTTAACTTTCAAAAGAGCTTTTATTTATCAAACACTTAGATTCCACAACAAAAGCAGCATATCGTCTTGTACACAGTTGTTTTAATTTGAACCTTTGTGTGTACATCACTTTTAACTAAAAACTAGCACTTAATCATCATTAACTAGAGTAAAAACAATCAACGAATTGGCTAAAACAAAAAAAAAAAAATATGGAAGAGAAAAACATTGTTGAGATCAACATCATGTTTGCGTAAAGCTTGGTAAGAACCATCGAGCTCTAGAGAACAGAACTGAAGAACAATCAAATTCGTGCAGCGGTTCTGTCTTATGTGTCTCGAGATTAAAAAGAAAGATGTGTTCTTTCCACTACTACTAACACAGAAATAAATGGAGTTTCTAATGAATCCATCAGTGTAATTGGCGGGCACAGTGATGCCTTGATCCAAAAGCATTGCTTCGTCGCCCAGAGAATGGAATCCTGATGAATAAACCTTGAAGACCCGGAAGAACCGTTCTTTAGACAAGGATATCAAACATTTCTCGACCATGATGACTTCTCATGTTACTGTGACTACAAGTTTTGTTGCAAGAACCCGAAACCCCCATGAGTTACTTGATTTGCGACCGAACGTACATCTTTCCACCATAACACCACAGTGAAAGGTTTGTTGTGGAATCTCTCCAGAAAATCGACCAGATGAGCTTAAGAAGTAAAGCTTGAGATCCTTGTAAACCAAGTCACAACATCCTGCAGTTTCCGGGATTTGATTCCATGAGTTATCTCCTTTCTTGGAAAGGACCACACAGCAGTATACCCACAAAACTATATGATCTTTGGTTTTCTCATCAACGGAAAACACAGGGGATCATATAGGTAAGGAACCCCTTCCGTTGAGACTTGTAATGCGAAACACACCATCTTTGATTCGCTTCATCTTTGTCTTTTCAAGCTGCAACTCCGTAAGAAGTAGATTGATCCTCTCTTGGATATATATATTCAAAATGTAGAGATTATACAGAGGATCTCGCATCAAGATTCACTTTATTATGATTTGATATTAAAAGTTTATGAAATCTCAACTAAAACTATGGGATTTGGTTTTTAATATTTTCAATTAACAAACTCCACCAAAACCACTTACAATCACTCGGAATCTTGTTAAATTTACTACTTAAAATATTTTCTATAACGACTAGAATAGGACCCGCATATATGCGGGTTTTTAATAAAATATTTCAAACCCGTAAAAATAAGTTAAAAACAAAATCGAATAATCTGTAAAGAAACTTTACAATGAATAATCAAATATTTTCTTTTTGTATTAGTAATCGAAAAAGAAACTTAAATTAATAACAAAATTTAAAAAAATAATAAAATTTAAAACCCGTTAAAATAGTTTTTTAAGAAAATAGAAAGCATAATATGATCACTACTAAAAAATATATAAGAAAAACACAAATCGAAACATAAACTGATAAAAGCTATTTATTTATTTTAATTCTCATTTTTTCAATTAAAATATTTAAAACACAGAATGTGTTGCGGACCCTAAGCAACATTAACCCTACTTCTCATATAGTTCACACATTTTATCAACCTTGAGTGTTTAATTTGAGTCATTCGAGTATGTTAACGATCTTACCATCAAATAAAGTCTCTATTTCTTTTCACATCCATCTCCATTATATGATCCCTCTGCTCTCTAGAGAAGTTATGCTTTTTAAATCTTAAGACTCGCATCAAAAGGCTCTCTACATGATTCTTAATATCCTCTTTCTCATTGATCTCATCATCGTCTAATGTCATATCATTAGCATCTAGAATTTCCTTTTAGTATTAGCAATTGATCATACAATTTTCTTAATTTAAATAAAAACATAAACTTATTTTTCTTTCTCTTAATTTTCTTATTTACCTTTTCGATTTTTTATATTTCTTTTGGTATTAGCAATAGAAAAAAAAAATTAAACATAAAAAAACGTATTTTCCTTTTTCTTAATTTTCTTATTTACCTTTCCGATTTTTTTATTTTCCTTTGTGTATTATTAATCGATTAACTTGACACGTGTTACGATCATGTTAATTATTAACTTTGATGAGTCTTTTATTTACCTTTTCATTTTTTTATTTTCCTTTTTGTATTAGTAATCGAAAAAGAAACTTATTTTCCTTTTTTTATTATTAAAATTAATTTTTAGATTTAAGTAAACATTATGTTAAAATCTAATTGGTCGAATTTTTAACACGTGTCAAAATCTTATCTATTAACTCGCCACGTGTCACGATCATGTTAATTAGCAACTTTGACGCATCCAACTTTATATAATAAGATATTTTCAAATCACTAGTTCAATAACATTAGATTTTAAAGGACATTTTAAAATTCATGTTTGAATAATATAGAATTTGTCTTTTTTAATACAAATCACTTGAAATTTCAGTTTCAATACACCCAAAAAGAAAACTAAACTTTTTGAATAACTCTCGATTTTGTATGGAATTTGAAAATCTTCACACCAATAATAGTGGATTTTAGTAAGAATGTTATAATCCATCTACCAATGACAGTGTAATCTCAAAATTTTAACAATCATTACAAATTCATATACCAATAGGAGCTGGATTTATAAAGAGTTGGTTGATTTTAAAAGTTTAGAGATTTGTTAAATTTGTAGAGGGTTTTGTGTATTCAAAAAATCTTTTAAAATACATTACTATTATGATTTTAAGAATCTCATGGATATCCATAGTATTTTGAAAGTTTTGTTTTATGAGCTAAAATTGTTAACATCCATGTTCCAATAAAATCAGATTTTGACAGAATGATAGAATCATTAAAAAAATAAACTTTTTGAATAACAATTGATTTTGTATGAAATTTAAAAATCATCACACCAATAACAATAGATTTTAGTAACATGGTCCAATAACAATAAATTTTGAAAATTTTAAAAATCCTTAAAAAATCCTTGTACCAATAGCTCTCCCCCTAAATATTGATTATTGAGAGAGGGTCGTTTTTTATTTATGGGTTAGTTTCATGATAAAATAAAACTTAGTTTCTATAGAAAAAAATGAGAGAGGTGGTTTTTTCTGCTAAGAATGGGCTTCTAGGGTCCAGTTTTTATAGCCCATTAATTAACCTATTGTATTGTTGTCCTGCCAAAACAACGTCGTTATTGGCTTTTTTAATGTTTCGCCATAGATCTGAAAATCAGTTCATCTCTCTGTTTTGGCTTTGGCGGTTTCTCTGGAGACATCGATGATCGAAAAAGTATCTCATCACTTCACACATTCTTTCTCTTCATAATTTTTCAATCTCCCTTTCACAAGTTAGAGCAGAAATTCTGATTCGGAAGAGAGCCATGCCCCTCAGTGAAATATTATATTTGCATCAGACATTTGTGATAAAGGAGAACTCATAAGGTGGATATTAAATTTATAAGACCTACAAAGATTTTTGTCGAGAATTGGAAGGAGTAAAAAACTTTCAGTGCAACAACACAGCTCGAACAGAATTTTGATTCTCTTAAATGTAATAACAGAGATTGTATGTGTAAACTCATTACATTAAAATTGGAATAAAGGAGTAAACAACTCTCCTTCCTGTTCTGTAAGTTGTTCCTGTTACATGTGATTTGGCATTTGACTTATGAGGGTAAGTTGCAGTATGCTCAAGGGGGCTAAATTATTTTCCCTGTGTCCAGACAGAACCTCTGTTTCTCTCTAGTGATTTTCGACGGAAACATAAAAAGGTTTTTGAGTTTCGTGTACGGACCGCGAGGAACGCGGGGGGGGGGGGGGATACATGGGGTTTACATTTTGCAAGGATTTATAAATAACATATGATGTAAATATAATAACATTCAAGGTTTGTTTTAAATAAAGTTTGTCAGATGTGTGAAAAAAACTCATGCATGTTGACCAAGAAGGAAAAAAAAAAGGAACAAAGTTCATGCATATAAATGTTTTGGGCTTCATACAAAGTTCATGCTAGTTTTCATGTTCATCCACTATATATACATAATAACCCATACAAACTCATTTCAAAAATCACAAAAGAGCTTTTAACACAAAAACAAACACAAGAAAATCATTCAAGAAAACAAAATTAACCACAAAGAGATGGGGTTAAGAAATTTATGGGGGTTACTATCTATAATATTGATGGTGACAGTTAAGGTGGGGGGATCAAATAATGTCCACAGAGTAGGCGGTGGACGATTCACTTGGAACCCCAATGTTGACTTCTCCGATTGGGCCACCCACGAACGCTTCTACTCCGGCGATTGGCTCTGTTAGTGATAACAACATTTCCACATTCATTTTCAGTTTGCTTTGTTTTTTTAAAAAATTAATTTTGGTATTAGATATAGTTTATTTTTAAAATTTAATTTCTCTTCTAAAATTATTGTCAGATTTTGGGTTCGATCCAACCAGACACAACATCCTCCAAGTAAGCGAGAGTAGCTACGATCAGTGCATCGACACCGATTTCATATCCAACGTGACGCGTGGAGGACGAGATGTATTCCAACTCCTTCAGCCAAAGTCTTATTACTTCATTTGTGGTAGAGGTTATTGCCACCAAGGCATGAAGCTTGCCGTTAACGTCCTTCCTCAGCTGACGCCATCAACTCCAACCGTTCCCTTCACTCCCGCCTCAACGGCCACAACTCTCATACCTTTAAACGCTTTCTCCGCTGTTGCTACGGCCATTCTCGCCTTCGCCTTTAAGGCTTCATACTTTAACTAGGCCATCTTTCTTTGTTTGGGTTCTTCGATCATAAACGAAAGTCTAAACTTTGAGTAGGTTATGTTGTTTGTATGGGTGTTGCTTTATTTTTATGTAAGAACTTTTTTTTAAAAGGGTCGCTTCTTTAGCTCCGAAATATTCACCACAAAAAGCTTTTCTTTGCTTTAACAAGGTTCTAGGTACTGTTACACAAATACAAATTATAAAACTCCACAAAAATTTTGTAGGTACTGTTACACAAATACAAAACTCCACAACGTACATGTGTTTTTAACACAAGAAAAATCACTCCAAAATCATTTTGTTAAATTCATCAGTTTCTTGACCAAAAAAAAATTCATCAGTTTTAATGATTATAAACTTTAGGGTTTTATCATACAAAAATAGAAGGAACACCCGTGAGTATCTCATTAGTATAATATTAATATTTTAATATATTTCATTTTGAAAATTTTATCACAATTTTTTTTTTCATTGGTGAGATACCCATCATATTTCTCATTAGTAATATATTAACAAAAAAATATAAAAAAACTTATGCATAATGGATCTTAATAGAAAGATAAATTTATTTTTTGATTAACAAAAAAATTTAAAATAACAACATATAAACTATTTAATCAACATTTTAAATTAATATGTATTTGATTTATTGAAAAAAAAAACTGAACTACTAATAAATAGACATGTGTTCAATTTCATGGGTTTATGGGTTCCCCAAAGATTCTCAAAATATCTCATATGGTATTAGGGCTTATTGGTTCTCCCGCTAGCACCCGCAAACGCAGCTTTTGCGGGTGGTAGTGGTTATTGGCATTGGGTAACAATCACACAAAACGCTTTCTACCGCTTCGAACTGCTTTGTGTCGCCCAAAATCAAAAGCTTCTTCCAGCTAGCGTTTGCGGTTGCGGGCGATTGCGGGTGGATAATTAAAAAAATTAAAAATTAAAAAAACAAAAAAATTATTTTAAATTAAGATATATATATATATAAGAAACTTTAAAAAATAACATTTGAATATTATAATTACAAATAAATAAATAAATTTGATATTTTTTTAACTAATAATTCATTAACAATCTTTCATAATTTTATATGTATAAGATCTATAAACTCTAATTATTTTGATAAATTTTCTCTTCATCACTAATGTAAATATAACAACTAAATTTTTTTTCATCTAACATCTCCATACAAAAAAAACAATTTCTCTATTAAAATCATAACTTTCATCCAAACTAAAAAAAATTAAGAAATAAAATAATAATTTTATAGTTTTTTATAATAATATGGTTTTTAATATTTTTTATAGTTATAAAATTTGTTTATATTGTTAATTTATCGTTTAACCGCTACTACACCCGCAAGTTAATCAGCCGTAAATATCCCGCAAACGCACCCGTTTCTAACCGCTGTGTCAGTCGTACAACTCGCATAATAACGCTGTTAACCGCAATCGCCCACTTCCGCAAACTCTCTCAACCGCAATCGCAACTGCAACAGCTGCGTTTAAACCAGTCAGTTTTGTGTCGATTAGCCGTGAGGGTGGATGACTTGAAAAAGAGCCTTAAGCATATTTACCTAAGCCCAACACTAGTTTAAGGTTAATGAGAATGAGATTTGGACCAAAAAAAGATCGGTCCTTTTATGTTTTTTCATTAAAAAATTATTTTCTTAAATTTTTTATTGTTTTATTTTGTGAGATACCATGGAGGAGGGGACCGAGGGGTAACGAGGGGTAATGAGGGGAATGGATGCTGTAAAAACCTGGAAACGTTTTTCTCATCTTTACTATTTTTATGCAAAAGCAAAACAGAATATGCTGTTGACCGGTGGATTATATAGACTGGGCCGATGAAGCCCATATAAAACCTGAGGCACTTTTCTCATTTTTCTATGTTTTCATTACCAATGCATTCCAAGTTTAGGTCTGGTTATATATGTATAAATACGGAACTTGTTCGAACCAAAAAAAAAAAAAACACGGAACTTGTGAAAGAGAGAGAAAACAATTCAACCGCCTCGATATGGAGATGGAGGAAAAGCATAACCCTAATTCTCATGAGCGTCTCAAATCCTGGTCGGATCTTCCTCTTGATCTCTTGAATTCGGTTTTCGAACGCCTCAGCTTTGCTAATTTCCAACGAGCTAAATCCGTATGTTCGTCTTGGCACTCCGCTTCGAGACAATGCGTGCCAAAAAGTAAACAGATCCACTGGCTTATTCTTTTCCCTGAAGACAACAACAACAATTATTCTTGCACGTTGTTCAATCCCGAGGAAAAAGACAAACTCTATAAAACGCAAGATCTAGGCTTGGAATTTGCAAAGAGTTATTGTATTGCTACCTATGGAAGTTGGCTCCTTATGCGAGATCCTCTGTACAATCTCTACATTTTGAATCTGTTTACCAACGAGAGGATTAATCTACCTCCTACGGAGTCACAAACCGGAATGATCACGAAGCTGGAGCGAACCTTAGATGGTAGATTTCGCGTTACAAGTCACGACGGGAAGGAGCACAGAGGTTTTAGTATGCGATACCCTGTGTTTTGGATTGATGAGAAAACCAAAGATTATGTTGTTCTGTGGGGGCTTCTAGATTTGTGTGTAGTTTATTCCAAGAAAGGAGATACCTCGTGGAATCAAATCCCCGAAACTTCAGATTGTTGTAACATGGTTTACAAGGATTCCAAGCTTTACATGATAAGCTTATTATATAGTTGTTTCATAATCTTGGATTTCTCTGGAGAGATTCCACAAAGAAAGTTTATCCGTGCTGTTGCTTTTGCAACTGCGAAGTTTGGTATCCTTCGGGATTCGCTTGTAGTCACAGTAACAGGAGATGTCCTCAAGGTCGAAAAAATATGGAGACGAAGGTCTAGTACCTGGTCCTTCCGGGTTTTCAAGGTTTGTTCATCAGGATTCGAGAAGAAATCCAAACTGGTTCATTCTCTGGGTGACGAAACAATGCTTTGGGATCAAGGCATCACTGTGCTCGCCAATGACACTGATGGATTCATTAGAAATTCAATCTATTTCAGTGTTAGTAGTCGTGGAGAGAACACAGAGGAGATCTTTATTTTTAATCTCGAGACAGGGAAGACAGAGCCTGTGCACACATTTGATTGTTCTTCTTCGGCTCAGTTCTCTAGAGCTCGATGGTTCTTACCAAGTTTTACGCATACATGATTTGATCTCAACTATGTTTTCCTCTACAATAATATGTTTACAACTATATCTCATGTGCTATTTGGATGTACAATCTCACGACTGATTCAGGTATTAGCTAATATCCCGTGTCCGTAGAATAGCTTCTCTCATTGAATTATCTAGAGGTAAAAGTTTTGGCAATCTTCTGGATGTGATCAACAATGTAAAGCTGCCTCAGCAAATGAGAGAAGAACAATTCTTTGTGTTCTCTGGATATAGTTCTTATAAATATTGTATAATAATCTCTTGTTAATTTGCTTTTAATAATTTAGGGAGATTTGAACTGGTTGAATTAATCAGTGAGTTCAATATTACTTTCCCCTAAACCCAATTTGGATCTTACTTCAATATTTCGAACTGCGATGTAATTTCTAATTGTATGGTTAAACCATTTTAGCTTTGAAGTTTCAAACAGACTAAAGATCTCTACAAAATATATATGTCAATGTCTATAATCACTAAACCAAATTACCAACAAACATTCTGCTACCAACTAAAGTGAGTTTCGTTGTTTTTTTTTGGGTTAATTTGGTGCAGCACCTAAAACAGATGAAAGAATTAAGTAAAGGACTTAGCGAACTATGGTTTTTTGTAACAGCAAAAGGTACCGAAAGCAACGATTATGTTTAGTAAATTACAGAGATTGCCATCGCCATTGCGCGTGTAGATTGAAATAAATACGAGGGACACAATAAATGCATTCGCCGCTTGAGGAGAGTGCCACAACCAGATGGGATGTATTGTCATTAATTGTTGTCTTTAATGACGTACATCAGACACTAATTTATAATTATGTAATATAATTATGTTCAACTTAAAACTTGCGATGTCAAATTGTATTATAGACATCTATTCGATTATATACATATAAAGTTTTTGCAATGTCCATATAATTGTGTAATATAATTATGTTTAACTAAAAATTTGTAATGTTAAATCATATCATGGATATCTCTATTTGATAATATACATATATATTATGTACATATTCGTATATATGTAGATGTCTAATAAAATATATACATATTCATATTTATTTATAGAATAATATTGAGTTATTAAAAAGTTATGTATACATGTAAATATATAATACGATATGTACGTATACATATTTAATTATAGAATAATATTGAGTTATGAAATAGGTACATAATTTGGCGTAGGGAGACGCAGATGGTGGCGTTATAGTACATCGGGAAGATGAATTGGACAACGGAAGAAGACGACATATCGAAATGCAACGGAGAAAGACGCAAACAAAGGCATAGTAGTAAATCAAGAAGAGGGCTAAAAGTAGAGGAAAAAAGGTAAGCCAGTAAACTACTCTCGAGGAAAATGATTTTAATGAAAATGGATCTCTTTCATAAAAATGACTTGAATCTTAAAATTTTTTTTTTTTAAATTTTTTTTTCCTCTTTTAAATAACGACTCGAATTTTAATGAACTAGTAAAAGAATAGACTACAAAATATTTTGTAAATTTCAAATGATGGACGTCTATGAAAATATATGAAACGCTAAATGAATAATATTTGAAATTCTAAATATTCCAAAATCATAAACGACGAAACCAAAATAAATCAGCCGCATGGGAATGTAGTCGTCCAGTTTGATGGTGAAATATTTTTCTGCTTAGACCTTGATAACAATATGTGTTTTGCCAAATTAAAGTTTATATTTGAGCTGTTTACCCGATTGTCTTTTTTTCTACATTTATTTTAAGATTTTGTTTTTTTTACTAAATTGCTATTTATAGTTTTTTTAATAAATAATTAAAATGATGAGAATAATTCTTTTTAAAAGTAATATAGCTACAGTTATGAAATAAAAAAAAACATCTAACTTTTCCACACCAAAAAGCATCTACTTGTATTTGTTTGTATATAAAAAAAAATAAGGAAGGAGTATCTTCTGTAGAGAAGAATCTCGGCTAACAATTATATTTGTTCATCCAATAAAAAGAGTAACCGGGCTTTTGAAAAAGAATAACGCCCAAACCATTGGAGGCGTCTGCCCCTCTTTCAGAATAAGCCGGTACGGAAACATCCAGAGTCGCTGAAATCGGCTGAAAAATCGAAGCAGCACCGCAAATCTCTACGGAGAGTATCCCATTCACGCATCTACGCAAATCGAAGCAGCGACATCCATAAACCGTATGAGATCTCTTTGCCATCGTTACTGCATCAGAAAAATCAAAGACAAAATCAAAATCCGAAAAGAAAAAAAAATCAATCACGCACCAACCGCGAAGGCAAAGAAGCTTAAGTATTTTCATAGATCAGAAGTCGGCGAGTCTCAGTCGTCGGATCTATCTATGGGTTTCACGGCAATTAGTGATAAGACCGATTTACCCTCGCTTTTCAATTTAAACTACAAACGTGTTTTTTTTTTTTTTTTTTCTCTTGAATCGAATCAATATTGTGTGGGTCACGAAACGAAACGAATCAATAATAACCAAAACAAAAACAAAAATTAACAAAGGGATTTCAATTGTAGGGATTTGTTCTTTATTCGAATATTCTATGTCGGATCAAACAAGTTTTTGCCAAAAACTAATAAAAAACATTATTGAAAACATGTAAAAACGTAAGACCCGGTAAGACCCATAGTAATTCTAAAAGTTGATAACCAACTAGATTTAGTAAATGATGTATTCGTTGGACCCATATTCGTCCACTCCTTGGGGAACCTCCAAGCCTCCTGAACATCGAGAGATCCCCAATTTATCGAAGTCCAGCTCGGGAATCAAAATTGAATTGAGTTCCATCCTAGTATCTATTTCTTCATGAGAAACCTCTTCACGTTTGGCTTTGTAGTCCGTCACTTCGCCGTCGATAATCTCATCCAACAGCTCCAGGTTGGCCGTTGTCTGCGCCAGCCTATCCCGAACCTCAGCAGCATCATCTCTGCCTTTTAGATGGGCTTTGACTTGCCAAATAACCCCATTGTGTTTGGCATCCACTTCGCTCCGGACAGCTCTCTCGAGATCGCAAGACTTGACCAAAGCTTGGTGTTTGGCCTCGGTTTCAGCCAACTGAGTGGCAGTCTTACGATTTATCGTTTCCAGACTCGCGATCCTCTTTTTGGCTATCCCAAGTTTCTCCGACAATTCTTCGACAATGATACGATTCGCAGCTCGAGACTGAACAAAATTTCTCAGCGCTTCTCTGCTTTTTTTCACCGTTTCCGCATTCTCTTGTTCGGCGGCTTGATATATCTTCAGTTGTCTCGACAGCTCGGAAATCAGCATCCTAGACTCCTTGAGTTCGTTCAGTAGCTTCAGCTCTTGAGTTGGGATCTTCAACTTAGGTTTTGCGTTTTAAGCAATACTCCCCATTGTTCTTTAGTTTCTTTCTAGGCCTTGCAGGCCCGGACTGCTTTGGAACGGTTTTCTTGTCAAGTCCCGTCATTTTCCCCCTCGTTTTGTCAAAATTTATTCTCTTTCTTTGAAAAATGCATCTCTAATCAAATTGATTTAATCTATTTATCTTGTAAAAAATTCAGTTTTGGTCAATGGCCAACCAAACTATTACCAAATATATAATATCGTAAATGATGTGATAATATTTATCACGAAAGTCCACATGTAACAATTAATGTTCGTGTCATCTCTTCTTAGAAGGCAAGTATATTGTGTTCCATTGAAATCTGCATGTAAACATAATTAAACATAACCTGCCTCATTACATTTACATTTTGTGTAAACTGTTATGGTTACTGTGAGATAACCCCGGCGCTGATTTTAATTTAATG
The DNA here is from genome assembly GCA_020283515.1 of Alliaria petiolata. Taxonomy (NCBI): domain Eukaryota; kingdom Viridiplantae; phylum Streptophyta; class Magnoliopsida; order Brassicales; family Brassicaceae; genus Alliaria; species Alliaria petiolata. Next base: position 337,403,068 of record JAHZTW010000001.1, read on the forward strand.
CGTGTTTTAAATAATACTCTCTCTAGAAGGTATTTTTAGAAGAAAAAAAATGTTTATAAAAGAAAAAAATTTTCAGTTTTCTAGGTGTAGTTATTGTCTATTTTTACTTAATTTCTCTTATAACATTTAATATTTAAAGAATAATTTAAATAATAATTATTAAAAACAAGGTTACAAAAGTTTTTTATAATTTTTTTTTTAATATGTGTGAAAAACTCAAAACTACTTTCTTTAAGAAACAGAGGGAATATGATTTTATATTTTTATTTTGACTATCAATTTTCTCTTGCGTCTTTTTTTTTGTCATCTGAAATATGATGATAATTACAAGAATAATTTTTAACGGACCATTTTTCTATTCCACACCACGAATAGCTTTTACTTGCACTTTTCTATAATTTTTTTCTTATTTGATTTGTCTCCTCGAATAACCTGCACAAATCGCATCTTCTGAGAATCAAAACCCAGACCTCCTGGTGTATAAGCATTAATGAACCATTTAGTCAACCATTAGATTAAGGGGGCTTTCACTCACTTGCTTCTTTTAATTATTATTTTTACGATTCTTTCTGGATTATCTTTGTAATCTATTACATACATTATTTTACGAATATTTATTTATTCTTTAATCTTCATATTATTTTTATTCGTCTAAATTTTAATATTATGATAGTTTTTAAGTTTCTCAATTTACCATTTTGAGTTTTTATATATATTTTTATTGATTTCATATTTTTTGCATGTTTTAAAATTTTGTATATTTCTTTATATGCATTATCTTTTTCTATTTTTTTCGTTCTTCTTCTCTCTATATTTTTTTTATTTGCTATCCTTTTGATTGTTTATTGAATATTTTTTAACTTTCTCCAATTACCATTTTGAGTTTTTGTTTTCATATATCTTTTATTAATTGCTTCTCCTCTTTCCATGTTTTTAGAAATTATATATTTCTTTGTATACATTCTTCTTTTCTCTATTTTTTTCTTTTTGTCTCTTTTTTATATAATTTGTTATCTTTTTTTGTGTGTATTGAATATTGTTTTGTGTTTTATAGTTTTATAGGCTGAAATTTTATTTTTCGATTGTTTGAAACTTCTTAACATATTTGATATCATAATTTGTTTTTTTTTTTCTTCTTCATTTACATTAAAATTAAAGTATCTTTATTAGTTTAGAACTTATAAGAACTCTGTGACATTATAAGTGCTCCAATAAATCAAAAATTTAGAACTTATAAGAACTCTGTCAACCAAAATAACCCTTTATATATAAATATTTCAGAAATTTTTGTTAAGTGTCTTACTAAAGTATTATATAGAGAGTTCAATTATTTCCAGTTATGTTTTGAAATAAAAAGTTTTATAGTGAATCGCTTTTATTTAATGTTTTCGTTAGAGTTACATTTTGTGTAAAATTTTATGGTTATATATCTACTTTAAACACATATTTTTGACTAATATATGTTTTATATAAAGAATGCATCATGAAATAACAATCTATAACATGTATTTATTTCATTATGTTTTAACTGTTTTTTCAAAAATATTTTGAAGATAAATTAACCAATTTAAATAGAAAATTGTATTCCATTTTTTTTTGTTGGTAACAACTTGTGTTGATGATAAAAAAAATTAGATTGTATCATTATACTAGGTAGTAATCTATACCCTGTCCGGAATGAAATATTTATTATTTATTTAAGGTGATATAATTTTAAAATAGTATAAAATAAGATAATTGGTTTTATATGAGATTTATATAATATTATACTCATTTGTCAAATATGGTCTCAGCAGAAATTAAAAGATGTTTCCTTGGATGTTATGATACATTTAGTTTAGCTGAACGTTTCATATTGTCAAAAATATGTTCTGACTACAGGGAAAACAAAAAAATGGCAATCTTCGTCTCTTTGACTTTATACTTATGACATCAATCCTTCTTTAGTTTGCAGGTTTAGGTTATGGTATAAGATTTATATGTCTTCGTAAAACGGTCCTGCAAAATACAGATCTTGTCAGTAAATGTCGTTACTTCAGGATTAAAAATCGAAGCAACTTTCCAATAGAAATCAAGTTTGTTCCAGATGAGGAACATAAAGCAAATGATGGAGAATCACGCAACCACCAAAACTGTATTTTCCTTCTTTAGTGGCTATCGCAGAGTCACCATTAGGAAGCCGTACTGGACATGGAGGGATACTAATGACATCAAATAAAAACTCCAAGTTTCCGGTCATATGATCGGAGGCTCCTGTATCAAGAATAATCAAAGGCGAACCCACGTTATAGCTTGGATGGTGAATTGCACCGGGTAAAATTTTGTAATTCAAAAACATTGAATGCACTCACTTAAATTTTTTGATTGCACCCGTTTATTTTTTCACTTCACTAACTCTCGTGCTTTAGTTTTTTTTTCAAAAATTTAATATGGCATAATATTAAAATATCATATTTCCAAATTCTAATTATATTTTTACCTTATTACGTCACAATTTTATATTAAATTAATGACAAAACATTATTTATTTCTCTCATCTCTCTACTAACATGCATTTCTAATTTAATTTTGCTACAATTTCTCATACCATATCAAATGAGTACTAGATATGAGAAAACAAATTCTATCAGTTTTACTTCTCTATTTTTTTTCTATATAACTCCAAGTCATCACATGTATAAAGCATTATTTTCAAAAAAAATTATATATACTTTTTTATTTATATTAATGTATATTTTTGATCCCGGTAAAATAATTTTCTAGATTCGCCACTGAGAATAATAGGACCACATACAAGCTTACCAGAGAGACGATCCATAGCTGTAGAAGACGAATTGAATAGAGAAACAAGTCTTGTCCATTGCTCATTTGCAAGACCTGGAAGGCTGCCACGATCACTCTCTGTCAATACGTGATGATGAGGCTGAACTGTGTTAGTAGCAACCTGAACATCATTAGCTCGTCCACCCCGACCACGACCAGAATAATTAAGACCACAACCACGTCCAATAATTTGATAGCAGGCTGAGACGTCGTGACCCGTCTTCCCACAATGAGAGCAGAGTAAATGGCGACCACGACTGGTAGAAGAAGCAGATTGCTGAACTCCAAGATTACTTCCTTGAGATGCCTGAACCGAGAAACCAATGGCATCTTGACGTGGAGTAGTGAAACGGGTAACGTTTTGATGACGTTCTTCCTGAACAACCATAGAGAACGCAGACCCAAGAGTCGGTGTAGGCTTAATACACAAGATATTAGATCTGATAGTTCCAAAACGTGAGCTATCAAGACCCATGAGGAACTGATGTGTCCAATCATGCTCGCGTTTTTCTTCGAGAGTTTTGATGAGACGACAATCAGATTGACCACAACAACAATCGGGAAGAGGTTCATATTCAAGCAGATCATCCCACATAAGCTTGAGTTTTCCAAAATAATCCTGAACCGAAAGACCCTCTTGTTTAAAACATGCGATCGAAGCTTTCAATTCATGAATTCGAGAAACATTTCCAACTGAGAATCGATCTTGAATTCCATGCTTTTCTGAACATGAGACAGATGATCGAATCGAAGGATCAATGGCATTGAGAATCCAAGATACAAGCATGGAATTAACGATCCCCCAAACTTTGTAGTCCGGAGAATCCTTTGGAGGATTGCGAATTATGCCATCAATGAACGAAAGCTTGTTCTTGGCACGAAGAGAATTACGCATGACTTTAGCCCATCGCTCATAGTTAGCATCGTTAAGAAAAACGGTGCAGATTAGTTGACCTGGATCCGGTGAAGGGTCGAGATAGTAATCCGAAAGCAGAGGATTTTCCCTCACCGAGCCAGATCCAGAAACATCAACGATAAGTTGCGAGACCGACTTGGCAACCAGAGATTCGTCTCCACCAGACATGATGAAAGACGTGATGAGAAGAAAAGAAAAAAAAAACAGAACAAACTCTAAACTTCTAGAAGACGAACAGACAAGACAATGAAAAAAGTAAAAGAGAGATTAATGATCGAAAATTTTGATTGAAACCCTAATGCTCTAATACGTTGTCAAAGTATTTAGCGGAAGATGATCTTATTGATATGAGATTAATGATCAAAAATTTTGATTGAAACCCTAATGCTCTGATACGTTGTCAAAGTATTTAGCGGAAGATGATCTTATTGATATGAGAATTAATGCCATATTCTAGTTAAAGCATATTTCCTATTTACAAGATATGATAATATTCCCTCAATATTATAACCTTTAGAGTCATCATTTGTTTTAATACAATTAGAGTAAAGGAATTGTAATGTAAGTAATGATACATGGAATTTTTAAAATGAGAAGTATTCATTAAATATACTAGGAGAGAACCCGCGCGATGCGCGGATTTTATTTTAATTTGAGTTTTGAATAATATGTTTTAAATCTATATTTTGACTATTGATTTTATATTGTTTTTAAAAATTTTTAATTTTCTATTTTTTTTTCTTGATGATCTGTGTAATCTCTTTCATACATTATTTTACGAATCTTTATTTATTCTTCAATTTTCATACTCTTTTCATTTGTCTAAATCTTAATATTATAATATTTTTTTATTTTTTTCAGTTTATTATTTCGAAGATTTTTTTTATATATCTTTCATTGAATCCATGTATTTTTCATGTTTTAAAATTTTGCATATTCTTGTATCCATTCCTTTTTTTCTTTATTTTTTTTTCTTCTTCTCTATAATTTTTTATATAATTTGTTACTTTCTCAATTTTTATTGAATATATTGTTTTGTCTAACGATATTATAGGTTGGAGTTAACTTTTTAATTTATTCAATATCATAGTTTGTTTTCACTTGTACCAAAGTTTAATTATCCTATTTTATTTGAAAATAAGGATTAAAACACTAAAAAGAGAAAATATAATGATATATTTAAAATTATGTATTATATAAAATTTATATATTTATTATGATCTTAAATTAAATTTGAATTTCGTCTACTTATAAGAAGTTATAAATAGTTGAATTCAAATTTAGTAATTTTTATGTACAGTTAATTGTACATATGTTAATATTTATTTATGTTATTTGATATTTAAAAAATAATAATTAATTACTTATATACTTTATATTGTGGAAAAATATTGAGATTGACTAATAAGAAATAGTTAATGTGTTATCCTCTGGAGAATCTCCTTCATCTTTTATATATGTAGTACATGATGATTTATGATTTGTGAATATGTTATTTGTTTATTCTTTTCAATGATTTATTTTTGTGTTAGATATGTTATTTATTATTTCTTATACCGTAATAATTGACATTTTATTAAATACATAACAGAAAGCATAATTTAATCTGAAAGAATAAGAAAGTAAAGAAGTGTACAAACAAAGTCTTCCAATGAAGTCTTATTAACTCTAAACCCTAAATCGAATATTTTAGATTAAAATTTATATGATATATTAATTCTGTTAGCATATTCACAATTTAGAGTTAAAATAACAAAGCTATTAACCCTAAATCAATAACCGAATCATAAACTATGATTCATAGAAAATTTGTGTTTACCCTAACAATTACTCTCTTATACCCTAAACTTTAAACGTCAATCTCTAACCCTTTTAATCGTATATTCATGAAACTTAATAATTGATTCATTTTCATGTAATTTTATTTTATATATATGTTTTTATGTATATAATGTTTTTTATCGAAATATTGTCAAGAAGCACTCATGGCATAATGGTTAAGGCGAACAGATGTCAAAATTTTAAGTGCTGACGTGGCGATCTCTAGAGAGAGCCATTCAACTTTCATATAGTAGATTGCATACGAAGACAAAAAAATTGTTTTGTTATTTCTTATGTTTTTGTCTTCGTATGCAATATTTTTAATGGGTACTTCTTATTTTTTTAAAAACATTGACAATAGTACTTTGTTTGCTAATAAGTAATTTTATGTTATTTTTTATGGTTTTGTCTTCGTATGCAATATTTTTTTAAACATGATATCAAAAGGTTGTCTTCATCTAAAATTAATGTGATCGCTGCTACTAAACCCAGGAAAAAAATTATACAGTCACGCCTTGTACATTGTAGTCGCCGCTGCTTCTTGTAGCGTTGCACGCCGAAATCAATTCTACTGATTAATAATTAACTGATAAACCATTTTGGCATTTTCTATCAAATCGCAATTGCATAACACATCTTTTTTTGTTTGAACCATTTTTTTTTATTCTTCTTTGCATAACACATCTTGCAAAAGAGAATTAAAAACAAATAGGTTCGAACTTTATATTTTCAGGGAGATGAAGTCACCTTCAACCCCGATCGCAGTGCACGTTAGCGGAACGGAATCCTGAGGTAGCTCAACGTGCCACCGGGAATCACCGAGCAATACGGTTGCGGCCGATGATAACCTTTGCCGGGTATACAATTTCCGGTGAAATCGAACCCGACGCTGACTCTCGAACAGTGGGAACTAAATCCGGAGAAGAAATTGAAAGCAACCATGAGATTTATCAGATTACTCAAAGAGCAGACCATATAGGGGAGATTGCCGGAGAATTTTTTGTGTGCGAGGTTTAAAACCTCGATCTCCAATAAGCAAGAGATCGTATCGGGGACATGACCCATCAAGGCATTGAAACTAACTTCGAAGACTTCAATGTTGGAGAACAATCTGACGGATTCCAGTATACAACCGGTAACATGTTATTCAAGAAAAAAACCTCTTTCAATTTTGATCCCGTGATGCTGAAACTCGTCAGAATTTCGCCGGATAATTTGTTAATGATTTCAGATTTGCTTTGTTTAAATATATGGCGATTACAGAAAACTAGAACTGAAAATCCCTATTAAAAAAATTTCAGAAGTACATGTTTAAAGATGAACAAAGAAAGATGAACTTTAAATTAGTATAATCCAATGGCACAATAAATAAATATCACGGTAAGTAAAGATTAATTTAAAGTTGTGATTCTCGTAAGTATAAATTATATTAATTCTTAAATTGGAAACATACAATACGAAATTGAAAAGTTACATAAACAGAAAAATAAAGATAAATGTTTAATATTTAAGATTGCTAGAATTTGTTCTCTTGAACCGCTTGGGCAAATCCAAGTTTTTTCTCCTCGAAATCAAAAATCGTATGATACGGTCTCATAAATGGTGCTCCCAAAATCCTGCATTCATTCCATGTAGCGCAAACCCAATTAAGGTTGAATATTTAATTAAGTCTTACAAATTATGCTAGAAAGCGAATCGAAAATCAGTACCAGATTTGGTCGTCATGATAATCGTCATCATCTTCCAAGAACCTGAATTTGGTTGCGCATTCAGTGGAATCACCGGCACCATACACCTTTATATACTGTAAGAAAATAGAAATCATTCAATTCGCTACGATGACAATATAAAAATTAAAAAATAAGTCCACAAATAAACTAATTAATTTGATCTTACATCTCTCGTGGAGAGAGAAAATACTCTTCCACCGATGGTGAAAGAAACCGTCGGCATCGACGGAACCGTATGGCAGTTTACGGTTGCTATCTCATCTGCCCCGATAGCTTGATTAATACTCTCAATTATATCCTAGGATCAAAGAAATAAAGCGTTTTAGTTCTCAAATGCACAGCGAGCAGTATATACAAAATATATTCTTACCCGTGGACCTTTCACGTAAGATTCGCCCGTGTCAACCATGGCAGAGCAGCCATTGACGCAATGTCCAGTTCCTCCTATTCCTCCAATGAGTATCTCCTCCATCTTAAACTCCCAATAATATTCTTCGGTGATAGGAACATACGTGTGACGCCCTATGAAGTGCGCATCGTCAAATCCGCCAAAAACGATGGCCCCACCTTCTTCATCTTGTGCGTTGTAATATTTTAACCAAATAGAGAATATCTTTCGTTGAACTAAACCTTGATCAATCATATTATACCTATGTAGTATAATACAAAACTTAATTAGTGTTATATTGAAAACTTTTCCAGAGAGTATAATAGACAGAAAAATTAGTGACGATTAATTTGAAATCAAAACTAAATAAATAAAAAGTATAGATTGGTATGTTTACTCAGGAGCTAGTTATTGGTATTACTTCATTTTCAATTTTTATGTTGTCATTTTAAAAAAATTCAATATGTATTTTTGTTTAAATATATTAATTCAAAAATCCAGTCCGACTGGTTTAGACCAATCTGACCATCCACCAAACGACAATGTTGAGTTCATGGCGATGCGGTATCCAAAACATTGCATATGTGTTTAACACTTTGTAATGACTGAAACACTTAACTAATTTAATGATAGTAGTATATTTTGTAATAAAATATTTCAAAAAATCAATTTTCCTCCCGATTAATAATCTTTCATTAATTATCAAATGTGCAGTCAAGATTTACAAGAGTTTTTAAGAAAGCTTAACAACAATGATATAAGCCTCGCTGGGAATTATGTGTGAGTGATGAATGAGCAAGTAAATTGAATTATAACATACAAAGTTTTACATAAAGAATCAAAGAAAATGTTACACGTATTTTCCATTCACGAAATAGTATTCATTTTATATTCAAAATGAAAAATATAAAATATATATATATATAAGATATGGGTAGAAATTTAATAAATGCTAATGACATAAGATATACTTTTTGGTAAATTATATGTATTTTTCAGTTTTTACTAGTTAGTTACTTAATTAACAAAAATGAATATAAACTATGATTAGAGAAATGAAATTTTACCAAACGGGGACTTTATCCCTCGCAGAACACGCTTGGAATGCCAACCCGAGAATACCATCGTAAGATGTAAATTTAAAGAAAGTTCCTTTTTTTTTTCCCCGGTACCCTCTATGAAATCCTGAAGATAGAAAACATTAATTAGTTAAGAATTTAAGATAAATGAAATAAAATATTTATAATATGTATGATGAGTCGTACTTGCTTATTCACAATCATGTCAGCTATGGTTACATCATCTGTACTAAGAAAACCATTAATAGCACAGCCAGAATAGGTGATTTCTGCGGGTTCACCTGTAAAATCAAGAATTATATTATAATAATATTGATCATTGAGAGAAGAAAAAAATACTGAATGAGCCATACCGTTCTTAATGTAAGTTGATGATCTGCTGGAATCATATTTTGGAAGATCCTTAGCGTTAGGCCAATCTTTATTTCGTACCCACAGATCTGCACTTCCCGTATCAAACAAAACTCTGAAGTTTTGGTTTGGGGTACCCATACCGATTTCACCGTAATAAAGTCACATCACCAAGGTTTGTAAGCACTAAACTATTTTTTGATGTTGCAAATGTGGTTGAATTATGCTGAAATTCTACCAATTTATGTTTGGTTATTTTCAGGCCAATCTTGACGGTGGTATAGTTAGCTCCATGGCATGAGAGCATTAACATCCAAAGCCAGAGAAAGGAAATTATTATAATTCCCATTCTCATAGTTAGCTGTAAATATAAAAAAAAAAACACGTGAGAAAATCGAATGCTATGAAAAGATATTTTTAAAAAAGTTTCAATTTCATGTTTTTTTGAATAATTGCATGTGCGTAAAGACTATAGAATTACAACTAGAAATGTGAACATTCTATATTTTCATAACATATCCAGCTTAGTCTTTTATATATATATATATATACTTGTCTAATACATGATTGTACATAATTTATTAAAAATAAAAAAAACTAAAAATAAATATTTTAATTTTTGTGGATGTATTTTATCGGTAGTAAAGTTATACGTTTTGTTTAAGACAATTGTAAACGTAATTGTAAGTGCCAGAATGTAGAATGTTTCGTTGAAATAAAATAATAACAATTGTATTTTAAAATTTTATACATTGGTAAAAAAAAATTTAGAACAAAAGTTTATTAAAATTTTAATAACTGTCAAAAAAATTTGAAATAATGTATTAAAAATATTAAAAAGGTTCTTAGTAAATATATATGACTACCAATAGGAATGACTTATTATGAAATATAAAATTAAATAATAAACAAATAAATGGAAAACGGTACATTCTAAGCATTATAAAAATTCTAAAATGTAATAGGATAAAAATTAAGTACTTTTTTAGCAGTAAATGTAAGGTTGCAAGAGGTTTTATTGGAGAAAAAAATTTTGTCAAGAAAAAAACACATTGAAATTTTGGAATTTTTTTAATGAATTTTACCAGCATACGTGAACAAGATTTTTAAAGTCATTTGTAAAAATATGAAAGTAGAGGTCAAGAATACTAATACTATCCATAATTCAATAGATAGTAGAATTCTGTCTAATATTATTTGTCACTTACGATATATGCTGTTATTATCTAAATATGTATTTGCATTTATGACTGTATTTTAACATATACGATGAATATATTTACAAGAAGAAAAAAAAGAACATACCTTTGTGTATTGTCCAAATTATACCTAAAATAAAATAACAGAATTAGTATTCCAAGTATATGAGTAACATATATTATGAGTTATTTACAGAAATAAAAGAAAGAACATATACCTTGTGTAGTATCCTGATGTGTCCAAATTATACCTAGAGTAAAATAAAATTAAATAGCAGAATTAGTATTCCGAAAGACATTAGTATATGCGTATAAATTACATACTTTTGAGATATTTATACATGAACATATACAACAAAGTATATATATACCTCTGAGATGAATTTTTTGTTTTTGTGATCAGTTTAGTAAGAAATCATCTATTTATATGGCTTTTGAAAATGTTATGTTCATAATTTTTGGAAGGAAAAAAAGTGTCATGTTTACAAAATGGCTTATCTCATTCATACCAAATTCCACCTCATTCATACCAAATTCCACAACCATACTATTACTAAGAGCGTGGTCCATCAGCATTTAGCTATTTGTAGCTAAAAGTTACCTTCTCCACGGAGAATGGAAGGTGGAGAAGATCTGAAACTCCGCAGGCGATCTGAATCGGTGGCGCCCAAGTTTTTGTTTGTTTGTTTCCAATTCATTGATTGTGGCCCATTAGATATCAATCCTGGCCCATGGGCCTTAAACAAGTCATTTATTGGAATCTGAAGATCAAACTCATTCGACTTGATTCACTCGGGGTCCTCCTATAGATCCAGCCAATAATAAAATTGAGAAGAGTGATGTTTATACCTTGAGGGATTGAGAAGCCAGAGCTTGAGAAGCCATGACTTTCTCCGGTACGTTTATAATCTTGACTGATCTCTCTCTGTATACTTGTTTAGTAAGTTACTAATAGTAACATTCAGTTTCGCTCACTGTATACTTAAGACCATCAGCTACGTGACTGTTTTTGTTTACCGATCATTGTTTCTATACATAGGAATTTGTTTCTCGCGTGGAGGAATGATTTGACTAAAAGTGTTGTAAGTAATGAACTTGTATTGCTTATCTATGTTCTTCGATTCAAGACTTATCCCTGCTTCTTAGTTTCACTGCTATCTCGTTTCCCAAAATACAATTTGTCATGAAGCAAGCACCCCTATTCGGTTTTGGGCACATCTCACATATACAACCCAAAAGATTCCGTTATGTTTCTTCTAACGTGGATTAGGAACAACAAACCTGGAGAGCCAAATGTTGTTCATGTAGGAGTTTAGTTTCATGCTAAAAGAGCGAGCCATGATGTAGCCTGTTGGTTTCTCTTTATGTCTTCTTTCAGGAACTGTTCCTGTGAAACATATACACAACCTATACAGCTTCTGTGTACCGTTTACATATCAGAACACTTATAACAGTTATTTGAGCTTCAAGTGTTTGGCTCAAATAATGCTCTGAAACAATGTTCTGATAATTAGTAATGAATATGATGGAGACTGCATTGGATACTAGATTCCACCAAGGTAACGCCTTTAAATGCATCCAATAGCAATATCATTTGTATCTATGGGTAAGCTTTGCGTTGTAAATGAAACAATTCCCATAATCCATTAGCTCGATTCAATTTAATCTAGATCTAATATTCATGATTAAAGAAACTTTCATGGTTAAAACAAAACCCACAAACTTTTCGACTTCAATATAGGTTGCTCAACAGAAGAAGCTTTTCAGTGAGATTTATCCACGTAAAAGCTAAAATGTGATATCTTCCTCTTTCCAAAGCCTCAAGCGACTATTCCTCTCTCTTCTTCACTTTTCAGAGACTTCAATAATGTTTGTGTTCCAAGTTAAAACTTGCATATCCAAACTTCCGTATTGACTAAAACAAAAACCAAAAAGAAAAACATATTGAAGAGAAAAACACTGTAGAGATCAACAATCATCATGTATGCCTAAAACTTGGTAAGAACCATTGAGCGCTAGACAATTGAACTGTAGAAGGATCAAATATGTGCAGCGGCTCCGTCTCCCCTGTCTCGAGATTAAAGAGAAAGATACCATCTGTGTTGTCTGCATGAGTAGCACTGAAATAGATGGAATTTCTAATGAAACCATCAGTGTCATTGGCGAGGACAGTGATGCCTTGATCCAAAAGCATTGACTCGTCGCCCAGAGAATTAATCAGTTCGACTTTCTTATGGAGTCCTGATGAATAGACCTTGTAAACCCGGAAGACCCATTTCTTAAAAAAGGGTGTCAAACCTTTCTCAACCTTGAGGACTTCTCCTGTTACTGTGACTACAAGTTTTGTTTCAAGATCCCGAAGCTTCCGTGAGACACTTTTCACAGTAACATTACACTGAAAGGTTTGTTGTGGAATCTCTTCAGAAAAATCGAAAATTTTGAGCTTATCAGAATCGCTTAAGAAGTAAAGCTTGTGATCCTTGTAAACCATGTCGCAACATCCTGAAGCTTCATGAATTTGAAACCACGGGTTATCTCCTTTCTTGTTATAAACCACACAGTAGCTTTCAAGTCCCCAAAAAACTACATGATCTTTGGTTTTCTCGTCAATCCAAAACACAGGGGATCTTATATCAAGTCCGTATGAACGTCGCACCCACTTTGTCTTTCCGAGCCGTGACTTCGATGGAGGTAGACTGATCCTCTCTTGGGTAAATAGATTCAAAATGTAGAGATTATTCAGAGGATCTCGCATCAAGAGCCAACTTCCATAGGTTTTCATACAAACACTCCTTGCAAACTCCAAACCTAGATCTTGCGTTTTGTAGAGTTTGTCTTTTTCTTCGGGATTGAACAACCTGCAAGAATAATTGTTGTTGTTGTCGTTGTCTTTGGGGAAGAGAATCAGCCAATGGATCTGTTTACTTTTGGGCACGCATTGTCTCGAAGCGGAGTGCCAAGACGAACATACGGACTTGGCTCTTTGGAAATCAGTAAAGCCGAGACGTTCGAACACCGAATTCACAAGATCTAGGGGAAGATCCGACCATGAATTGAGTGAGGGAGATCGACGCTTACGAGAATCAGGGTTATGCTTCTCCTCCATCTCCATGGCAAAACTGAAAGAGAGATCGACGATTGAATGTTTTGCCTTGCCTCAGAAGTTTTCCGTCTTGCTCCTGACCTAAAATAGGGATGCATTGGTACTGACGCCTAGGGTTCTACATGGGCTTCGGGCCCAGACTATATAGGCAGCCGATCATCTAATGTATTCTTTCTATAATAATATTTCTTTATATTTCTTGGAAATTTAACTTTTTTAGAAATAATATTTTATCGAAACACATGTCAAAATTTAAATCGATAAACTTGACACGTGTCGCGATTATGTTAGTTAACAACTTTGATTTAAACATATCATTTTGTTTAATTTTTCCTTTTTGAAAGTTCATTTTTCTTTAAAAATAATATTCCAACGTTATATAATAAAATTTGACGCATCCAACTTTATATAATAAGATACCAACAGTCAATTTTTTTTTAAAAAAGTATAATATAATTTTTAATATGTTTTCTCGGAACACATGTCAAAATTTAGAAATAATATTTTATCGGAACACATGTCAAAATTTAAATCGATAAACTTGACACATGTCGCGATTATGTTAATTAACAACTTTGATTTAAACATATCATTTTGTTTAATTTTTCCTTTTTGAAAGTTCATTTTTCTTTAAAAATAATATTCCAACGTTATATAATAAAATTTGACGCATCCAACTTTATATAATAAGATACCAACAGTCAATTTTTTTTAAAAAAGTATAATATAATTTTTAATATGTTTTCTTAATATGTGTGAAACAACCTTAAACAACAAATATGTTAAATTGGAGGGCAACTATTTTAAAACGGAGGGAGTACTATACTTTTCATGAATTTTCATCTTCTGTACTATACTTTTCATGAATTTTCATCTTCTGTAAAGATTTTTAAAGTTCATATGTACTCCATGTGTTTCAAAATAGTTATCGTTTTAAGATTAAATTTTGTTTAAAATTAGTTGTCGTTTTAAAATTTTAATATAAATTCTGGATTTAAATACCAAATTTAACCTTAAATCTTATGAAGAATACCAACATTCAACTTTTTTTCTTAAGTGTATAATAATTTATTTAATATATTTTTAATATGTTTTTTAATACGTGTGAAACAACTTTATACGATAACTATTTTAAAATGGAGGAGTATTATTTTACAGATTTTCCAAAGCTTCCAAATACATGCTAGACTCTCTACTTTTTCTCTAGTTTATGTTTATGTATTCATACAACATTATGTTCTTTGTGATTTTGTGATTTGGCTCTTTATTTTTATTTTACCATACGTTTCATTTTTTGTTTTAATTATTTATCAATATATTGAATCGTCTATACTTATAAAGTTACGTAATGGGAGATTCACAAAAGAAAAAAAAAGGATCAATATAGTCAATCGAGACAAGAGAAAACAAAAGTATTGATTGATCTATTTGTCGATGCAATTCCCCAAAATTGGCTTGATGCTAACAGTGCAATAAATAAGTTAACGTTGGATGCCAAGAAGAACATAGACACTATCTAAATAGAATGGAGTATTTGAGAACCATATACCAAACCTATGTGGATCTTAGAGGAAAAGAAGTACAAACCAGACTTTAACTATTAAAATAAAAACAAAAAAACAGAAAGAAGAAAACATTGGAAAAAAAAACCGACCATGATAGTTTAGTGACACCAAATGTGATGACTATGACAGAACAATAACACCAAATAAGATGAAAGTCTTCCGAACCATTGTGGAGAAGAAGAGACGCCAAATCAGATTGGAAGCTTCAGAACCATTGGTCTATAAACCGAGGTTAACTTAGCAAAAGTCAACTATTGCATAATGACTATGGGTTTGGTATATACTATCTAAGTAGAATGTAGTATTTGAGAACCATATACCAAACCTCTTAAAGAAAAAAGAATTACAAACCACACTTTAACTATTAAAATAAAAACAAAAACAGAAAGAAGAAACATTGAAAAAAAAAAAACTGAAATAGATGCTTGATAATGTTTGGAAAATAAATAAATAAAGAAAGATTTACTTTACACAAAAGTTAATTTATTACTACAATATTATATATTTTTTAAAAATTACTCAGATATTTTGTGTTCTTGTGTAATTACAATAAACACCCTTCATTAATTTGCAATTTTTTAATTAAAAAATAATTAACCAAAAATTAGTTTAATCCACCTCATTAACATCTAATTCACCTCATTAACATGCAAAAAAAACTAAATCCACGTCATGAATACAGTTTCGGAAAAAAAACTTTTCTCTCGCCGGCGAAACCTCTCTCTCGGTGATTCCGAAGTCGAACCCTAATTCCACCGTCGTATCGTCTCTTCCGGCCGCTTCTCTTATCTCTGTCGCATTTCGTCTCATTTTTCACGAACTTGAGTGGGGACTCTTCGTTTTCTCGAGTGGACTCTTCGTTTTTTCGGCTAAAAATCTCTCCTTTTCACGAACAAACTTGCTCCGGTAAGTTCGCGGCTGAGTTATTATACTTCGCGGCTGAGTTATTATAATTCACGGCTGAGTTATTATACTTCACGGCTGAGTTATTATACTTCACGGCTGAGTTATAATACTTCATGGAAGACGAAAGGTTGCGTAGGTTCTGTCTCTTATACACATCTAGATGTGTATAAGAGACAGACATATCATTTTGTTTAATTTTTCCTTTTTGAAAGTTCATTTTTCTTTAAAAATAATATTCCAACGTTATATAATAAAATTTGACGCATCCAACTTTATATAATAAGATACCAACAGTCAATTTTTTTTAAAAAAGTATAATATAATTTTTAATATGTTTTCTTAATATGTGTGAAACAACCTTAAACAACAAATATGTTAAATTGGAGGGCAACTATTTTAAAACGGAGGGAGTACTATACTTTTCATGAATTTTCATCTTCTGTACTATACTTTTCATGAATTTTCATCTTCTGTAAAGATTTTTAAAGTTCATATGTACTCCATGTGTTTCAAAATAGTTATCGTTTTAAGATTAAATTTTGTTTAAAATTAGTTGTCGTTTTAAAATTTTAATATAAATTCTGGATTTAAATACCAAATTTAACCTTAAATCTTATGAAGAATACCAACATTCAACTTTTTTTCTTAAGTGTATAATAATTTATTTAATATATTTTTAATATGTTTTTTAATACGTGTGAAACAACTTTATACGATAACTATTTTAAAATGGAGGAGTATTATTTTACAGATTTTCCAAAGCTTCCAAATACATGCTAGACTCTCTACTTTTTCTCTAGTTTATGTTTATGTATTCATACAACATTATGTTCTTTGTGATTTTGTGATTTGGCTCTTTATTTTTATTTTACCATACGTTTCATTTTTTGTTTTAATTATTTATCAATATATTGAATCGTCTATACTTATAAAGTTACGTAATGGGAGATTCACAAAAGAAAAAAAAAGGATCAATATAGTCAATCGAGACAAGAGAAAACAAAAGTATTGATTGATCTATTTGTCGATGCAATTCCCCAAAATTGGCTTGATGCTAACAGTGCAATAAATAAGTTAACGTTGGATGCCAAGAAGAACATAGACACTATCTAAATAGAATGGAGTATTTGAGAACCATATACCAAACCTATGTGGATCTTAGAGGAAAAGAAGTACAAACCAGACTTTAACTATTAAAATAAAAACAAAAAACAGAAAGAAGAAAACATTGGAAAAAAAAAAACGACCATGATAGTTTAGTGACACCAAATGTGATGACTATGACAGAACAATAACACCAAATAAGATGAAAGTCTTCCGAACCATTGTGGAGAAGAAGAGACGCCAAATCAGATTGGAAGCTTCAGAACCATTGGTCTGTGAACCTAGGTTAACTTCGCTTTTTACAAACAAAGCCAAAGTCAACTATTGCATAATGACTGTGGGTTTGGTATTGACAACTTTTGCAGATCCAAATAGAGATGGGAGCCAGAAACAGTTTGGCGGATTCATTTTGTAAAACATAGTTGAGATCATCACTAATTATAGTAAAACAACATATTGATTAAAACCAACAAACAACAAAAAAGATTATTGAAGAGGAAACTTAACATAGTTGAATCATGTTTGCGTAAAACTTGGTAAGAACCATCAATACATATATAATTAGGTAATCGGATTTTAAAAAAAAAATGGTAATAAGTAAAATCAATATAGTCAATCAAGAAAGCTTTTTAGCAAAAATAAAATAAAAAATATAGTCAATCAAGATCGGGGAAACAAAAGTGTTGATTGATCTATTTGTCGATGAAATTCATCCAAATTGGCGTGCTAGCAGTGTAATAAACAAGTTACGTTGGAACAAAAAAAAGGTTACTCGTTTTCAATGAAAGAATTGGATGCCAAGAAGAACACAAACACTATCTAAGTAGAATGTTGTATTTGAGAACCATATACCAAACCTCTGTGGATCTTAAAGAAAAATAATTACAAACGAGACAACTATTAAAATAAAAACAAAAACAGAAAGAAGAAACATTGAAAAAAAAAACTGAAATAGATGCTTGATAATGTTTGGAAAAAAAAAAAAAAAAAAACATGACATATAGTTCTTATACAATCAGTACTATACTACCAACGCATACGCTCACGATTAGGATAGACATCAATTTATTATAGTTTAATGTTAAAAAGTTAACTTTCAAAAGTGCTTTTCTTTATCCTATAAACACTTAGATTCCACAACAAAAGCTCAGTTAAGCATAACGTCTTGTACACATTTGATTTAATTTGTCATTTTAACGTTTCTGTGTACATCACTTTTAACTTAAAAAAAAACTAGCACGTAATCATCATTATTAGAGTAAAACAACCAACGTATTGACTAAAACAAAAACAACAAAGAAAAACATATTGAAGAGAAAAACATTGTTGAGGTCAACATCATGTATGCGTAAAACTTGGTAAGAACCATTGAGCGCTAGAGAATTGAACTGAAGAACAATCAAATTTGTGCAGTAGCTCCGTCTCCCATGTCTCGAGGTTAAAGAGAAAGATACCATCTGTGTTATCTCCATGAGTAGAACTAAAATAGATGGAATTTCTAATGAACCCATCAGTGTCATTGGCGAGGACAATGATGCCTTGATCCAAAAGCATTAACTCGTCACCCAGAGAATAAATCACTTGGGGTCTCTGGAGGAATCCTGATGAAAAAACTTTGAAAACCCGAAAGACCCATTTTAGAGAGAATGACAAACATTTCTCAACCATGAGGACTTCTCCTGTTACTGTGACTACAAGTTTTGTTTCAAGAAGCCGAAACCTAGATGAGTTACTTGATCTGCCACCGAACAGAAATCTCTCCGCCAACACCACACTGAAAGGTTTGTTGTGGAATCTCTCCTGAAAAATCGAAGAGTTTGAAATTGAAACAATCATCGTCGCTTAAGAAGTAAAGCTTGTGATCCTTGTAAACCAAGTCACAACAATCTGATGTTTCCGGGATTTGATTCCACGAGTTATCTCCTTTCTTGGAATAAACCACACAGCAGCCTACAAGTACCCAAAAAACTACATGATCTTTGGTTTTCTCGTCAACCGAAAACACACCATCTTTGGTTCGCTCCATCTTTTTCTTTCCAAACTGTGACTCCGTAGAAGGTAGATTGATCCTCTCTTGGGTAAAGAGATTCACAATGTAGAGATTATACAGAGGATCTCGCATCAAGAGCCAACTTCCATAGGTTTTCATACAAACACTCCTTGCAAACCCCAAACCTAGATCTTGCGTTTTGTAGAGTTTGTCTTTTTCCTCGGGATTGAACAACCTGCGAGAATAATAGTATTTGGGGAAGAGTGTAACACCCCGACCGTCCCTACCGGCGAGTCACCCATCCCTCCGTCAGGCTCGTGGGCTCCGCCTCTATCCGACGGTCGGTGCGTTATTTTTCTCGTGGGCCCGACCGACTGATTTACATGTCCCTGCAATCATCACATGACCTTGATTTACTTGTCCCTGCAATCACCACATGACCTTGATTTACTTGTCCCTGCAATCACCACATGACCTTTTCCCGTGTTTTGGCCTCACTCACACGGTTCCGCAGAAGACTTCCCGGAAGGTCACCCATCCTAGTGCTACTCCAGCATAAGCACGCTTAACTCTGGAGTTCTCTTAGGTAAGTGACCGGAAAAGGTAAGTGTACTTTGATGGCATAGGTAGCCAAATCAATCCATTTAAACTTATTCACATGGGCCGGGCCCGGATCGTTACAATTCTCCCCCACTAAACGGGAATTCGTCCCCGAATTCTCATCCGGCCAATGTGAACCTTAACCCACAAACCCCAAGACAGTCTTCTGGGACAGAACCAGTTTGACTTCCTTTGACTCTGATACCACTTGTAACACCCCGACCGCCCCTACCGGCGAGTCACCCATCTCTCCGTCGGGCTCATGGGCTCCGCTCCTGTCCGACGGTCGGTGCGTTATTTTTCTCGTGGGCCCGACCGACTGATTTACTTGTCCTTGCAATCACCATATGACATTTTCCCGTGTTTTGGCCTCATTCACACGGTTTAGCAGAGGACTTTCCGGAAGGTCACCCATCCTAGTGCTACTCTAGCATAAGCACGCTTAACTCTGGAGTTCTCTTAGGATAAGTGACCGGAAAAGGTAAGTGTACTTTGATGACATAGATAGCCAAATCAATCCATTTAAACTTATTCAAATGGGTCGGACCCGGATCGTTACAAAGAGAATCAGCCAAAAATTATTTTGGGCATGTACTGTCTCGAAGCAGAGTGCCAAGACGAACATAGGGATTTAGCTCGTTGGAAATCTGCAAAGCCGAGACGTTCGAACACAGAATTCAAGAGATCTATAGGAAGATCCGACCAGGAATTGAGTGTAGATCTTTTTCGTCTGAAACGATTAAGAGAATTAGGGTTATGCTTCTCCTCCATCTCCATGGCAAAACTGAAAAAGAGATTTTCTTAAATCGACGATTGAATGTTTTGCCTTGCCTCAGAAGTTTCCGTGTTACTCCTAAGCCCTAACCTAAAATAAGGAAGCATTGGTAATGACGTGTTGGGTTTTATATGGGCTTCTTCGGCCCGGTCTATATAGCCTGGCCGTAATATCCAATGTACAGTACTCTTTTCCTTTACAATTATAATTATAAATTTGGCTCAAGGGGTTTTCTACCTTCTTCCGAACCATTGTAAAGAAGAAGAGACGTCAAATCAGATTGGAAGAAGCTTCAGAACCATTGTGGATAATGAGAAAAATTATATAATGAAAGATCCACCACTAAAAAATATTGTGTATATATTTTTTGTTGTAGTGCCCTCTCATGTTGAAAATAAAAGATTATGTTTATATTTAGTGTTAAAGAAAGCAGTAAAATCAACTATTGCATAATGACTTTTGCAGAATCCAAATAGAGGTGGGAGCCAGAAACAGTTTGGCAGATTCAGTTTGTAAAACATAGTTGAGATCATCACTAATTATAGTAAAACAATATATTAATTAAAACCAACAAACAAAAAAAAAAGATTATTGAAGAGGAAAACATATATAGTTGAGATGAATCATGTTTGCGTAAAACTTGGTAAGAACCATAGAGCCCTGAAGAACTGAACTGACGACCAACCAAATTTGTGCAGCGGCTCTGTCTTCTCTGTCTCGAGATTAAAAAGAAAGATATCATTTTCGTTCTTTCCATGGCAAAAACTGAAATAGATGGAATTTCTAACGAACCCATCAGTGTCATTAGCGAGCACAGTGATGCCTTGATCCAAAAGCATTGACTCGTCACCCAGAGAATTAATCAGTTCATGGAATCCTGATGAATAAACCTTGAAAACCAGGAAGAGCGCTTTTGAAGACGAGGATGTCGAATATTTCACAACCTTGAGGACTTCTCCTGTTACTGTGACTACAAGCTTTCTCCAAATAATACCCTCTGCATTAACACCACCCTGAAAGGTTTGCTGTGGAATCCCTCCAGAAAAAATCCAAGATTTTGAAACAACCAGATGAGCTTAACAGGTAAAGCTTGTGATCCTTGTAAACCATGTCGCAACAACGTGAAGTTTCGGGGATTTGATTCCACGAGGTGTCTCCTTTCTTGGAATAAACTACACACAAATCTTGAAGCCCCCATAGAACAACATAATCTTTGGTTTTCTCGTCAATCCAAAACACAGGGGACCTTATAATACCTTTGTGCTCCCTTCCGTCGAGGCTTGGAATGAGAAACGCACAATCTTTGGCTCGCTGCACCTTTGTCTTTCCAAGCTGCGACTCCGTACGAGGCAGATTGATCCTCTCTTGGGTAAAGAGATTCACAATGTGGAGATTATACAGAGGATCTCGCTTCAAGAGCCAGCTTCCATAGGTTCTTATACAAACACTCCTTGCAAAACTCCAAACCTTAGATCTTGCGTTTTGTAGAGTTTGTCTTTTTCCTCGGGGTTGAACAAACTGCAAGAATAATTGTTGTCGTTGTCGTTGTCTTCGGGGAAGAGAATCAGCCAATGGATCTGTTTCTTTTTGGGCACGGATTGTCTCGAGGCGGAGTGCCAAGACGAACATACGGACTTAGCTCGTTGGAAATCAACAAAGCCGAGACGTTCGAACACCGAATTCACAAGATCTACAGGAAGATCCGACCAGGAATTAGGGTTTAGGTTCTTCCCCATGACAAATTGAGAGAAACAAGTAAAAAAATCTTTGGATTTTATTATATATGTCGTTTTTTCTGTTAAATATGGGTTTCAACGGCCCATTTTTATGTGAGTTAATCCAAAGCAACATAGGATTCAATCTTCTTAATGGGCTTAGAAAGATAGAAAACTAAGATTTAAAATTAGAGAAAATAAAAGGGTAAGCTTTTATCGATTGTTTTAGGAATATAATGGCATACAAATGGGAAAGGAGGAGAGGTTGATACTTTACTTGCATCCATTTTTGTCATAGTTAACATATTTAAATGAACCTATTTGATAGAGAATTCTAAACACATTTGTTGGCATTTTTTTGGGACTTATTGACATTGTTCTTGTTAGGTTTGTTGCACGGCTCAACACATTATAGTCCACTGATTATCCTTTTATATTAAGCCGTGGCCCTATCTCCGAGAAGAGGTGTGTGACACTGACTGCTACACCAGCCTACCACCATACCTACATATTTCGAGTGTGTTTATATTTTGATGTAAAATCTAATATACTTGAAATCAAAGCTATATATTTTTTACTGAATTAGATACGACTTTCATTTGGTTCATACTTATAAAAGTAAAAATCTCAAACGAAACGAGAGTAATATTGAACTCACATGATTATTATTCAACAAGCTCAAACCTCCTTACATTGTTAGTAGCAAATGAACAAGAGATTATTTTACAGTATTTATAAAAAACTATGAATAGAACCCCCGCTTCGCGGAGGTATTTGTCGTATATTAAAACTTAAACAAACAAATTATTTTAAATTATTATAAGTAAAAATACATAAAACAAAAAATATGATAAAAATATGTAAATATTCAGAAAATTATAATTCTTAAAAAAGAAACAAAAAGATACGATACGATCTTCTAAAAAAACAAAATTTTGGATTATTAACAAATGGAAAGTTACAAAATAATTCAAATATAAAAATTTGTAAAATATTTTCAAAGAATTTAACTACTAAGATAAAAAATAAGAAAACAAAAAATTATAAGACACACAACTCTATAGAGTATTTTTTTTGTAGTGTTAAAAAATTATATATAAAAATATGCAATACAAAAAATATGATGTAAATACATATTTTGTTAGAAAATGATCATATGTTGGATTTTTTACTTTTTTATT
>JAHZTW010000001.1:337429908-337501240 GCA_020283515.1 Alliaria petiolata
TGCTTTTCGAATACGGCAGCGAAGTCAACGACGTCCTCGAAATCAGCGGTGATCTTGAATTCATATCCTGCGACCCAACTTCTCCTGTAGCCGTGCACAAGACAGGACATGATCTCGTTAGGCTCACGGAGCCAGGAGTTCATTATTTCATAAGCTCAGAGCCGGGTCATTGTGCGGCTGGGCTTAAGCTTCGAGTGGTGGTGCGACCACAACCCAAAGCCGTTACTTTCCCCAATTTTCCCAAGAAGATGGACCTGTCAGCTCTGGACCGCCTCAACAACTGGTTACAGTCGTTCAAACCCCAACCCCATCATTAACCATTCGTTTTCTGTTTTGGTTTGAGAGATTTAACTAATTTTAAAGTTTTCTCTCTTGCTTAACTTCTTTAGTATTCCATCGTTGTAGAGTTTCTTTGATTCGAGTAATATTCAATAAAATTTCATGTTTTCATAAATATAACTGAATACAAAACTAATTAACAGGCATGCGTATCCCAGATACATTTATAAAATTTGGCAAAAACAAAGATAAGAGTTTCGTTTTGTTTCCGTTCCGTTGATTCTGAACAAAATAGTAACAAACAATTTGATACGCACACACCTATATCAAAATGTCATAGAATATATAAATTTCCAAACTATAACCGGATTAAACGTTTCGTATGTGGCATGAGATTTGCTCACAACCATGATAATTATTGGTATGTACGTACGTACGTAAGCTTTTCCTAAACTGAACTGTTTGTTACCAATTCAAAAACGCTAGAACCTCACAATGGAAAGAGGTTTCAGGGTGATTTCGTTGAGACCGATGAAGATTTCACTTCAAGGACGAGAGGTTGAGTAAAAAGGAAGCACGTTACCGTAGACTGTGGTGATACGGAAGAGAGTCATGCCGCCTCAATTTCATTTAGAAGAACACATGCTAGCTGCAATCTTTTTGTTATTCATTTACGTTTTTGACCCAATTCTTCTTCTTTCTCAAACTTTTGCATTCGAACACTTAAATCCAATGGATCTATATAGGAGAACTTTTGAGTGTATATTGCAAAATTCAATATAAAAAAAAAAACAATATTCATTGGAATTTTGAAGAAATGACTAAACAACAAATGTTGTATTGGATTTTTGATTCACACAACACAGCCTGTAAATTGTAAAATTATTCATTAGTATGCACAACAGTGACACACATCCATACACACAAATGTAAGACATATTCTGTAAGTTATTCTCCAGTTGACCTTTTGACTTGGCTCTTTGTTTTTTTGTTTTTCAGGTCAATGAGCTCCAGAAGATCAGGTTAAGTTGGAGTAATCCCAATAAAGCTAAACTCTTTTCCCTACATCCAATACAGAAGTACACAACCTTTGTTGTTTGATTATTAATGTAAGAATTTCGTTGAAAATATGAAAAAAGGTTTTTTTTTTTCTTTCTCAAGTTTAATTCACCTTGTGGTGGAGGATGAGGCCGATGACTCGTGGTCTTCAACTGCTGCTCTCTTCCTCTTCCTCCGTGCCGGAGAAATCTTCTGTTCTCCGACGACTAACGACGTTGTCGCTTGCAAGTGAGTCTGAAGCACCATCCGAGTCAACTCGACCTCAGTTTCCAGCCTTCTCTTCTCAGCTTCCCACCTCGCTGCCTCACGAGCCTTGATCATCTCCATCTCCGCCATTTCCGTTCTCAGCAGCGAATCGGACAAGACCCGTATGATCGCCGACAGTCCCGTCGAGGCTGTCGAGTCAGAGCTCCGGTTAGACTCGGTCCCGGAACCGGAGCTCGAGTTTTTTTACTCAGTCATTGAGTCTGAGCTTCGAGGGTCATCGGACCCATTTTCACCCGACAAGACATCGTCGGTTGTATTAATCTCCGACGATGATTCGACCGAGGTGTGGTTCCGGCGGAGTCTCGCCGGCTTACCCATGAAACTGAAAAGTGATCGTTTGGTAAATTGCGCCGAGAGACAGTGGAACATGGGTTTTGTTGGTTGGTTATGATTCTTCAACTTTATTTAAAAGCGATTAGACTAAAGTGGTTCCACTTTCGACTTAAAAGTAAACTTTAGTTCACTTTCAACGTCTAGGAAAGTTTATTCATAGATTCCTTAATTCTGTATAGAATTAATTATCATTTTTTAATAACTTTATGTATTTAATTCGCTAAAAGATTATTCGGAAATAATTCAAGATGTCCGAATAGTTCAGATCCCATTCTCTCAAACGCTAAATTGCGAAAAAAATCCATAATTTACATTGACGTTACAAAAAACGACAATATCATAACTATGATTTAACCATTTACCTATAAGCAGATAATTAAATTGTTAAGCAACTATTATTCCTAGTCTTTCCACCAAACACACGCGCACATCAGAACACGCGTGATCAATTAACGACGTTACGAGCCAGTGATTAGATCCACGCGCTTGGTTTGCGCGTAAAACTTGTAAGCGTGTCTACCGGTTTTTCCATAGTTTCGTTCTGATTTTCTTGATTCCTCACTCTCTAATCTCTCTCTCTCTCTCTCTCTCTCTTAAATTCATTTTTTCTCCGATTAAGTAGCGAGGAAGCATCGGAGAAATGTCTTCCAAGGACAAGAAACCGTCGAAGCCATCGGGTGGTCGGACTGGTAGAATCCGCACGCTTTCCGATCTGAACCGAAGGTCAGGACCGGACTCCGACAGTGATTCCGATGGACCTCAGGAGTACTACACCGGCGGAGAGAAAAGGTCGGTTGTTCTAGCTAGAACCCTTAAGATTTTCGCTGGGTTTATTATGATCTGCCTAACTATGTTGTGGTTGTCTTTGGATCCGAGTGTTCACTGAATTAGATTTGAATGATCATTTGAACTTTTCCGTTAAATAACAGATTTTGATGATTCAGTCATATTGGTTTTAAGCCAGTTGAGTGTTTAGTCAAAGTTTTACTTTTAAGCTTTGTGTAGTTTATTAGATGATTGCTGGCTTTCTGTGAGTTTTTAGTAATTAGTGTTTGAAATGTTGAGAAGAGATACTTGTATGGTCAAGTTATAATTACATAACTTCACAAATGCATACATTCAATTGGATTTGCACAAAGCTTTAGACTTGTATGACTGAATAAAATGTTGAAACTTGATTGGATCTCTTTGTTTTTGTTCTGTTTTTTTTTTTTTTTTTTGTTGCAGTGGTATGCTTGTTCAGGATCCTTCGAAAGAAACAAAACACGATGATGTTGATGAGATATTCAATCAAGTAAGGCAACTAGGAGCAGTGGAAGGACCTCTTGAGCGTCCTTCAAGCTCTAGAAGCTTCACTGGAACCGGGAGATTGCTTTCAGGAGAAAGCGTGCCGACCGCTCTTCAGCAGCCCGAGCCCGTGATTCACAATATCGTCTTCTGGTCTAACGGATTCACCGTAGATGATGGACCTTTGAGAAAGTTGGACGATCCAGAGAACGCGTCTTTCCTCGATGTAAGAAAATGATTTCATTTGGTGGTAAATGCTTTCGTACTGGCTTATTGATTTTTCCTTGCTTTGAATTGGTTCTTTTTTGTTTCTTTTGCAGAGCATTCGAAAGTCTGAATGCCCAAAAGAGCTTGAGCCTGCAGATAAAAGAGCTCCGGTACATGTCAATCTTATGAGAAGAGACGAGAAATGCCCCGTGAGTACTCTTTTGCTCTTTTCTTGATTAGTTCTTTGGTATCAGGAGTGTTGAATCTAGTTTGTTCTTTTCTTTGTTATAGGAACGAGAGAAAGTTACGGTTGCGTTTCATGGAGTCGGAAGGACTCTAGGCGGTGCTAGCTCATCAACGGCTCAAAGCCTCCTAAGCAACCTAACCGATTTAGCAGCGGTTCCGTCACCGTCGATGAGCCTCGTAATAGATGAGACTCTTCCATCAACATCGATCCAGCTTAGACTCGCGGACGGGACACGCATGGTGGCTAAGTTCAACAACCATCACACGGTCAGCGACATTCGTGCTTTCATCGACTATTCTCGACCAGGGAATCCAATCAACTACAACCTTCAGGTCATGGGGTTCCCACCGAAGCCACTTACTGATCCTTTTCAGACCATTGAGCAAGCAGGTCTCGCAAACTCTGTAGTCATTCAGAAATTCTAGAAACTTTCCGTTTCTGTGATTCTTCTTTTCATATAAATTGCATTACAGAGAGAGAGAGAGAGATTTCCAAAACTTTGGGATTATTATTCTCGAGATATTCAGACAATGTTCTGTTGATTTGTAAGAAAAAAATAGCACAATCGGCTGCTTATTGTGGCAAGAGGGCAAAAAAACACAATATGGTTTCTATGTTTGTCGTTTGGATATGTGTTTTTTACTATTTTTACGGCTCTTACATATTACAAATGTGGAAAGTTTGGTTACAAAGTGTTTTAGAGGTCTCTCGTTTTGTATAATCTTTAATTGTGTTTTACGTTCTAATATCTTTTCAAATCTCACCTGAAAAGTTATCTGATTATTGTGTTTAATTTTAAAGTTCGAATCTAAACAGTAATTACATGACCGAAAAAGGAAGTTCGAATCTAAACAATTATTACATGCCCGTTTGATATATTATTACATATCATATCTTCTATTAATTATTCATGTTATTGGTGTGCCAAACTGGCTGATTTTGGACATACTATACCCATGATTAATATAAGTCTATTCACCTAAAACAATGTTTTGTTTCATCAAATACCTAAAACTGATGATTATTTGAATAGTTATATCGAATAATTAGTAAATTTTAATCGCCGAAAGATTAACACGCGTGGTACCATTCTAGATTTAAATATAAACATTGATCCTGTCAGCATGACTCAATATAACAACATGATAACTTAAGAAAAAATTAGGACGAGCATGAAATTTTTACAGTAAATTTTTGGTTTAGTTCTTTTTCTATGGACAAAGGAAGTAAGAAAATATACTAGTAATAAACAATTCATCTTTCGAATTTCACTTTTACCTGTACAAATATTTCCATAAAATTTTCAAACGGAAAGTAAAAAAAATTTGAAAATCGAGCCTCTTTTTTTGTTTTCTCCAATTTTCCGGCAAATGTCTCCTGCAGGAAAAAGTAAACATAATTCCAAATTTTGTTATAGGGAAAAAATAAATAAAAGAAAATAAAAAGGGCAAAATAATAAATTGCCCTTGTCAATAGTAAAACTCCCAAAATTGCAAATGACTCATCTTCATCACCTGGAGAGAATCTAGGGTTCCAGATTTACTCTTCGTCTTCCTCCTTCTGCCCTCTGAAATTTCCTCTTCTTCCCCTTCTTCCTCTTCCCATCGACCTACACATCCTAGATCTTCTAAAAACCCCAAAGCTCTGTACATTTCAAGGTACGGAGGCAAACAAAAACCTAGCTTTATTCCGGGGCTTTACCAGTTTTTTTCTTTTTCTTTCTAAACCCTAGCTTCCATGGCGAAAACTCGACCTGGTGTCGCCTCGAAAATCAAACCTGGGAGGAAGGAGCTGGACTCTTATACCATCAAAGGCACCAACAAAGTTGTGAGAGGTAGTCTCATATCATCTTCTATCGTCACTTGTAAAATTGTACATTCTTATGCATGTTTTTGAGCATTTGAGCATCGAGTATATGTATACAAAGAAATTCCTTGCTCTAAAGCTTAGATATGGAGTCTTATCGTTCAATGTCTGCTTAGGTGTTTCTATATTCGCCCTTGTTCCCAAGTCTTCTTGTTCAGTGTGTGTAGCTGTTAAATGTGTATTTCACTGCTTCGTAGCTGCACTTTGGATAGGGTTTGGTTTATGCAGAATGTCATCTTTGGTAGCTGTGTTGTTTCAGAACGGAGACACATATCAGTAAATTGTTTTGATTTGAGTTTCTTTTCTGTAAATTTTCTTACTTACTTGCTTTTTTTGGTCTCTGTGAAAGAAATTTTCCTTTAGCTGGTTAACTGTGAAACATGGACCATTTCTTTTGTTTGGTTTTGTACATGAATTCGTTTTACCGCATCTCTGTCATCTGCATTGTAGCTCGTTATGTGCGTTGATGCAAAATGTGAGCTTTCACATGTGAAAGATCTTGCATTTACTTTGAATTCTGCTCTTTGCTTGTTACTAAGTGGATAAGAGTGATGGTATACTTAATATTTGCAACCCATACTTGCAATTTTTGTTCATTAACAGCAAATTATGTTGTTTGTTGTACGTTGTGTAGATTAGAATGTCATTTAGATATGTCATAAGATTTAAATCCATTTAGTAATTTTAGGCATGATGAGCATGAGCTATGAAGTAATCTTTGAGGCTATTTTCTGCAGCTGGAGACTGTGTGTTGATGCGCCCATCGGATGCTGGTAAACCACCATATGTGGCCCGTGTTGAGAAGATCGAAGCAGATGCCAGGAACAATGTGAAGGTGCACTGTCGATGGTATTACCGCCCTGAGGAGTCCCTTGGTGGTAGGAGACAGTTCCATGGAGCTAAAGAACTTTTCTTGTCTGACCATTTTGACGTCCAAAGCGCACACACCATTGAGGGAAAATGCATCGTTCACACCTTCAAGAACTACACGAGGCTTGAAAACGTTGGGGCGGAGGATTATTATTGTAGATTCGAGTACAAGGCTGCTACTGGCGCCTTTACTCCTGATCGAGTTGCTGTGTAAGTTGATAAGTAGTTATGATTTCAGAAACATGTTGTCTTCTAAATTCTAATTAACTGGAATGTCAATAATTTTTTATTATGTTGTTGTATTTTTTTGGTTCTGAAGGTACTGCAAATGTGAAATGCCTTACAATCCAGACGATCTCATGGTGCAATGCGAAGGCTGCAAAGACTGGTAAATGTTGATATTTTTCTTTTTATCAGCTTCCTTACTTTCATTTGAACAGAAAAATAAACTTACTGGTATCCTTTTCACTGAATTATTGATGGTGAGATTGCAATTTGATGTTGTAGGTATCATCCTGCATGTGTGGGCATGACGATTGAAGAAGCAAAGAAGCTTGATCACTTTGTATGTGCTGAATGCAGTTCTGATGACGATGTCAAAAAATCTCAGAACGGGTTTACTGCATCTCCAGCTGATGATGTCAAGGTCAGTTCGTCTCTCTTTAGCCATCTCCTATATAGATGTTCTGTTTCTTTGATAACCTTGGCCTCTGCCGCTCTGTGTACACCCGTGTCCTGCCATTGACTTCAATTTGAGATCTGAGAAAAGTTGGAAAACCCAAAATATGCACTGGCTTGATGGTTCTTTGCTGAGTGAGGTGTGGCCAGAAAGATACAATTTGTGGTTCTTGGTCCTATCAGGATCTGGTTTTTTGCTTAACGTTGCTTCAGGTCTTGCTGCAAAACGATCCGTCTGTTAAGGTTACCAAAGATCCGTTTTGTAATGCTTATACTTCCACGAACTTAAGGATACTATAGACATTGGAGTTAGAAACCTCCACTACTGTTACCGGGGAGAAAATGATTTCGAAAAGCTTTTGTTCCGAAATTATTAGCTTCTGAAATGTTTGGCACTCAATAGGAAAAAAACTCTTTATATATTTCTGTTTTGTGTTCAAAAGCTTGTGACTAATATTAAACAACGACATTGTTGTCTACAGGTGGAAACGAAGCGCAGAAAAAGATAATCGCAGGGTTTCTGATGGGTAAAAGCCAGAGGGGATGGTAAGTTATAACTTGGAAGCTCTTTGGTGCAGATTTTAGTAAGTTAGGGATTTGTCTTTGTCGTTGTGGTTGTGATGATGTCTGTATGGTGCGTTTTCCCAAGACTAAGAGAAATGTGAAAAAACGAGAGAGAGAGAGATATCGGAGAGATGATGAAGACAAATTATGGTGGCAGAGTCAGTTGTATAGACTTTTCCGTGGGGGTTTAAGTTAAGTTTAGGTCTGTTTGCTATGGTCTGTTGGTTTGTGTCTGATGAGAACAGACGAACATGAACAACGCTTTTGACTTTTGGTCATCTCAACAAAAATTAACTTCAGATCTATCTTCTATAGTTTCCTGTCTTCCACTTTCTTAATCATTTTCGCTCATCTTGAAGCAGTTTTAACTAAATTATCTCGACAAACATAGAACAGAACACTGCAAGGCCAAATTCAAATTCTTATTTAGATGCAAAAAAGTTTCAGATTGATTGATTCAACCAAAAAGAAGAAGAAAGATGATCGAAACATAGTACAGAGACTCTTCTTATGTACTCTAATTTTATCCCCACAGAAATACACAAACAAAGTTTCATACGTTTTGGTCTGAACCAAGATGCATTCTTTACCTCTCTGTCGCATCCTTTGGATCAGTCTCTCTTATGTATTGGGCAAAACACTTTTCCTCATGTCTTACTTTTGGGTTTTCTAGCTGCTCCTTGGCTTCCAATGAACAGAAAAGACTCGAGCTTGGAGTAGTTTTTGGATGATTAGTACTCAGAATGAGATATCAATATGTTCATGTTCAGGTGTCCTGTAAGAAAACCCAGTATCATCACTTGATCTTCTTTTAACAACGCTTGCCCTTTGAACCAATCTCACTAGCTGTTGAACCACCTCTGACATTGGAGGCCTGAACTCTGGTTCCGGCTAAATTAACAGAAAAAAAAAAGGATGGTTACTTTACAAAAAAACAATTAAGGTTTTGTTCGTTTACTCGGGATGGTATTTTTTTACCTGAATACAGAGAGCAATGATATCCGCAAAGCGAGACAGTGACTTAGCAGGATACATGCCATTAAGCGAAGGATCAACCATTTTAGACAAAGCATCTATATCGTGAAGCTGCGGTGTAGCCCATCTCACTAGTGATTGCTCTGCTCTCGTTCTTGAGCTATCAAACACACACACACACACACAGAGCTATCAAAATGAAAGGCTTTCGTAGGTTAACATTAGATGAAAAGGAAAGAAAAAGAAACCTGTCAAGAGGCTTCCGACCAGTTAAGAGCTCAAGCATGACCACTCCAAAAGTGTACACATCACTTTTCACAGTATAAATTCCCGACAGTGCAAACTCGGGAGCGCTGTATCCAAATGAACCCACCACTTGAGTTGAAACCTACATAAACCATCAAAGGCTCAGAAAACGTTTCAACATTATCTCAAAATCTGATTCTTTCTCCCCCCCCATTGTTTTCTTTTCACCTGTCTCTCAGTGTTAGGGTTTAAAGCAGCTAAACCACTGTCTGATAAGTGAGGATTAAGTTCTTCATCTAGCAATATATTCGCCGACTTGAAGTTCCTATGTACAATTGAAGGCAAGCAAACTTCGTGCAAGTACCTGTTTAAACAAGAACAGAAAAAATCCGGTTTTAACATGAATGTTGCTCACTAAAGAGACTAGAAATTACCAAAAAAACAAACGTCACATACTCTAAAGCCTTGGCAGTTCCAAGTGCTACTTTAACACGCGCATTCCAAGTTAAGTTCATGCTTCTATCATCATTCAAGTGAAGCATATCATCTAGATTCCCATTTCCGACATATTCATAGACTAAAAGACGTTGACCATGCTCGGTGCAGTATCCAGCCAAGGGAACAATGTTAGGATGCCTCAAGCGCGACATGTTTGAAACGGCTTCTAAGAAATTATCTTCTTCTTGTAACGAAAGTGCTGCATTATCGATCTTCTTAACCGCCATTACCTAGAAATAGGTTACACACATAAATTTAGTCCCAAGAAAGAAGTTTGGCTTTGTTTAGTGTAGAAAGCTATCAACTTTTGAGTTACCTTTCCGTTGGGAAACTCTGCTCTATAGACACGGCCTAGAGAGCCTTCACCGATGATGTTTTCTTGACTAAAGCTGTTTGTTGCCACTTGGAGAGAGGAAACAGTGTATTGTGAAGCAGTGATTGGAGATCTCATTCTACTCATAGACCCGTTCTTCATAACCCGATCAACCGTTACTTTTTCTGCAGGCGAAGATTTCAAGTCTGCAACGGATGCTACACTTTTTACCCTCTGCTCGTTCACCTCAGTTGTTCCACTAAGTGGCAGACTTCTTTGAGAAGCTCTTGTGCTTCCACCAACTCTCTTTTTCTTCTTATGAAGACACAAGTAAAGAACAAGTGCTACAATACCAGCAACAAATAGAGAACCGAACACTATACCGGTGACTACTCCACCAGACAAACCCTTGTCAGAAGATTCAGAAGACTTCCCTTCAGCGCCAGGGCTGTGTTTCTTAGAACCAGAAGGTTTCCCCTTGTTGACAGGTCTATCTGGTTGAGGAGATGCAGGGGCGTTGTCAAAGGAATTACCATCAACTCTGTTTCATTTCGGAATTTCAAAGACATAAACTTGCATTTCGTTTAAACTGAAACTAAAAAGAAATATCTAAAGTAAAGAAACAGATTGTTATTGGAAACTTACATTAAGGTCTTAATAGAGCTAAGCTCCTTAGGTATGGATCCATTGAAATGATTGTTTGCAACATTTCTGCCAAGAAAACATATACGGTTAGTGAAATGGGGGAAATAACACATTCGTTGCTTTTTTCTATCTGAAGTGAAACTTACAGAGTTGTCAAAGGCAAACCCGAGAGTGCATCGATGGTACCTGTAAACTGATTGTTCTGAAGATATCTATCACAAATGAAGATAACAAGATGAATTTCTTTTTCACACTTTTTAATCCTCGTTGCAACAAATGAAATTTGAAAGTACTCACAGAAAGGAAAGCTTGGACGCTGTATTTAAGGAACTTGGAAGATCGCCAGTGAAGTTGTTGAGAGAAAGGTCCCTGAATAAACAAAAAAAAAAAGATCAATGGAAACTGGAAACAGAGATATCATTAGCATAAAGGGGACATGTAAGAGATCTTACAAGGTTGAAAGTGACTTATGATCGGCAAAGATATCTCCTATCGACATGGAAAGTGAATTACCACTTACATTCCTAGACAATAACATTTCACAGTTTAATACATGAGAAGAAGAATTGTGCTAAAACTCAAA
The DNA here is from genome assembly GCA_020283515.1 of Alliaria petiolata. Lineage (NCBI taxonomy): Eukaryota > Viridiplantae > Streptophyta > Magnoliopsida > Brassicales > Brassicaceae > Alliaria > Alliaria petiolata. Next base: position 337,440,826 of record JAHZTW010000001.1, read on the forward strand.
TTCTATGGTCATAAAATGTCACACTCACATGTACGAAAGGGAACCCATAGCAGATATGGAGTATGGAAGGTTACCACTAAAGTTGTTTCTCGCCAAGTTTCTGCATTGCATTTTCTTTCAACTATTAGTTTCAAACTGAGCATTTTAGACTTTTTTTTAAAAGAACATTGCTAAGCAAACATCATTACAGGCTTGTGAGATTCGGTGGCAATTGGTATGGAAGTGTGTCATGGATGTTGTTGCCGCTAACATCCCTGTAACAAAAATGAAAGATAACCAAGTTGCTGAATCAAAACTTTAAAAAGCACAAAGATCAAACAAACAAAACAGAAAGAAGAACATCAAAGTCATACAGTTTTCTGAGTGACATTAAGTCTGAGAGCAAGTATCCAAGAGTGCCAGAGACTCCTAAATCTGACATATCTCTGTTACAATCACAAGAACATAAAGAACAAGAACATCATTAATAAAAACTCCAGAATCATATCAATCAATGCAAGTGGAAAGAAAGGGAAAAAAATAATCAAAATCTGATTCTTTACATAGAGACAACTGCTGAGCCCTCACAAGTGATCCCTTTCCATGACTCTCCACATGGATCACCACCTCCATTTTTCCAATTGGTTAGCTGTGAAGGACTATTTAGTGAAGTATACAAAACTTGAAGGGCTTGAACTGCAACAGACCAGTGAGAAGAGAACAGCTCAGGAGTGAGAAACCCATCAAAAATCTATCATGAGAGAACAAAAAATCTCCATAAAGCCTTACAACTTTCCTTTTTGAGCCAAAAAAGGTGAAAAAAATAAAGATCGTAAATTTGGGCTTTTTTCTACCGGCATTAACATTTCCACTTTCCGGCGGTTTCTCAGGCAGTGTGAATATATCAATTAATCATCAAATCTACATTAATGCAAAAAGGGGTTTATCTTCTGAATCTAAATCTTATACTTTTAACAGAGAAACCCAGAAAAATCTCAGGTCTCAAATCACATATCCAAACCAAAGAAAAAAACGAAAAAGATCTCAAAAGAGTCGATCACAAAATGGTAAAAGCAAGAAGAAAAAAAAGTCATAAAAACCAATACTTTACCATCGGATGGATCAGTAGCACAACGAACAACGGAGAATCCAGAGATCGAAGCGACGAATAGAATCAAAACAGTGAACATAGCTCTATCTCCGGCAGCCATTCCGTGTCGGTGATCACGTGCGGGGACTTCCATTGCGAAGAAACATCGCCATGAAAGCTCCAAAAGGGGAAAGCAAAAGTAAAGAGAGAATCGACAGTGACAGCGAATAATACGGAGGAGAAGAAGAAGAAGAAGAGTAACAGTGGGTGTTGTGTTTAGTAGTTAGAGGCATGGCCATTAAAGAAAGGTACAGGTAATGCTAGTGAGAGAGAGAGATTGATTCCAAGCTTGGTTGAGTTATGAAGAGTGAGAAAATTAGTATTTTTCTCATTTTTTTAAAATTCAGGTTTCTTTGCTACTATACAAAAAAAATCCTCTGTTTCTCCGTAGATTCATTCGCATACATTTATACATAGTTACATACATTGATTAATAAAACTTATGTAAGACTTCATTAAAACTCATAAGGGAAGGATTCTTAATTGCACTGATTTAATGATTATAATATAGATATAAGTAAGTATTTTTGTGACAAACTACGTATATAAAATCAACGTGTATGATTGAGATAAAATTGGTGCTGAATTTCTTGGGCAGTTGATAATTGATCTGACTTATTACTCTGACTGGTGTTTGTGTCGGTGGGAGTTTGGGAATTTTTCTCCACTTAATTTAAAGAAAATAATTTAATACACATTCTCAGAATAGTATTATAATTGAAAAAAATGAGGGTTAAAAAAAATAGTATAGTATAGTTTAATTTTAGGGGGAATGAAATGAAGGAAAGCAGAAGCAACAACATTTGACTCGCATTCTTTTTGGCCTATTTCCTCTCGCTATCAGTTTTTTTTTTTGCTTTTACCAAAAGCTTTTTCTTAATTCTTCCTATTTTCTTTATACTCCTGTTTCACAAAAAATGTTATTATACTCTTTTCATATATATTAAAAAATCTAATAAAAAATTTATTATATTCCTTGTTAATACACTAAACAAATTTTTCTTTTTAATTAATATACTAATATAATAAAGTTAAAACTATATTTTTGTTTAAAGTTTTGCATTGAAAATATAAAACGACATTATTTATGAAACAAAAATTAAAACTTAAAACGACATTTTTTGTAAAACGAAAGAAATAGTACACATTTTCTTTTTCTGTGCCACATATCGTCGAGTTAAGTCGAGCCATTTGGTTTACCAATTACAGTAGAAACTCTATAAATTAATAACGTTGGGACCATGAGGTTTTATAAAAAAATTATTAATTTATAGATATATTATTTGGTTGAAAAACTAATTTTGGAACAGACAAAATATATTAATTTAGCGAGTTATTAATGAATCGAATATTAATTTATAGAGTTTTTACTGTATATTTACTACTTACTATACATTTGAATATTCTTCATTGTTTTCTAACATTCGATTGAACGAGAACAAACCAATCCAAGACATATTATGACGTATTAAGCTTCGTTTAGAACGGTTGCTGTTGGTGTTGGTGAGCAAAGAGAAGCTAGGTTTGTAAATTGGCTTATTGTTAGTGTGAACAGAAAAGAAACAATAATTCAATTTTAAGGCTGACTTTGTAAAATATAATGTTTTGACAAAATTTATCAACATAGTCTCGGCTTGTAAATTCATCAACCACCAAAAGAATGCACTTTGTTTATACATTAAACGCGGTTAGAATTTACACACGAATTAAATAGAACACGTGAAGGTTGTATAGCTTGAAAGTTGTTTTTATTTTTATAATTTAAAGAGAATTATATAAGTAGCAACGAAATGGAAAACGACATACATTTTTGGACAAAAGAAATGTGGGATAGTTTCGTGAAAACGACTAATAATAGACTACATAAGAGTAAAAGAGATATCTCCCACTCGTGAAAACAGGAGCATTATGTTACCTTTTGGCCTGTTCTCATGTTATATTATTTTTTTGTACTTTTATGAAAAGATTATTCCTCTCGATATATATTTTATTCATCAATAAGTATATATAGAGATAAAGGAAATTATATTTAAAGCTGAAAGTGAAATCATGTGTGGATCCAATCTGTCTAATAGCTTATAAGTTATAAACCTGCTCAGCTGTGCTTGACAGAGAAGAGAACATCAATGATTCATAAATTAACCTTTTCCTCATTTTTATTGATCTTTTCATTATTCTGATTTTTTTTTCTTGCACACAAAGTTTATAATGATACTATTTGAATTTGAATGATAGAGTCAAATAACTTATCAATAGATTAATTTCGTAACTAATTCATATTTTGTGTATAGTTTTATGTTATTTTGTCACATTTATATAATTTTTGTAATCCCCTAACGATTAAATATTGTATAACTAGACGAAATATTCCATCTGTTTCAGAAAGAGTGTCATTCTGACATTTTTCACACAAATTAAATTTTTTTTGTAAATCTCTTTTATACCCTTTATTAATACACTAAATTAGTTTCTTTCTCTAATTAATAGGTTAAAATAGTAGGGATAAAACTGAGATTTAGTTTAAAAAATTGCATTGAAAATACAAAGTGACACTTTTTGTGAAACAAAAATCAAAAGTTAAAATGACACTCTTTGTGAAACGGAGTTTCTTTTTTTCTTTATTGTATTGGTGCTGAAAAAAAAAACATGAACTTGAATGGTATTTGGAAGCAACCCGAGAGATACTAGTAGTATCACCCCGTATTTTCCCCTCGCAATCTTCTTCGCTTATTTCGCCGGTGATCGGCGCGTGGCGGCTCCCTTAGCGCCGGCATTGATCATTTCCGTTTTCTCTTCTCGGGTTTGTGGTTGCGTTTAGTTCTATTGAGTTGCGGTGAGAGTTGTGAGGTTTTGTAGTAGAAGTTTAGCCATGAGTGGTTTTAGATCTCAGATCTAGTTTGGAGGTTCTGCCATTCGTGTTGTTGGAAGCGCCGGTTCGATTCGGACTACGAAGCGGACGTGGCTGCTAACGCTTTCGGTTTCACATATCTTGGATCTGTTCTCGCTTTTTTTTGTAAGTTGTGAAGAAGATTTCTTGTGGCTATTTGTGATGAGCACCTCAAGCCACCACACGAAATTTCCACCATGAGGTTGGCGCCAAGGACTCGTTCCGGTACAAAAGCACTCCGAGAAGACTTCAACAAAGCCGTGGAAAATTTGATCACTCAAAGGGAACTTGAAGATATCACGGATCAACTTGACAAGCTGGTCATCACGCCAAAGACTTCTTTTCAAGTCATACTCCAAGACCAAGACAACCAAGCACTGCCATCGGAGATCATGCGGGACGGTCCAAATCATCCGGAAATGCACATCAACTCATACAAGGATGAATGGCCGGTTTTATCAACTCAACCACGAGTTTCCTTATTTGTCATCTCTCCAACTTGAACCGAACCAAGGAGAACCAAGATCAAAGAAGAGAGGCACGGTTATGAGAGTTAAAGGCATTAAACCACGACTTTCTTAATCCTTCTACACGTTCAAAGGTAAGACTTTTTCATTTAATATATATCTTGATTAATCCCTTTTTGCTCTCTTTTTTGATCTTGCAACAGCTAGTTATTTGAATTTTAGTCTTTGCATTTATGCACTTTTGTATCAAATCCCTTTAATTTTGCTGTTTTAATTATTGTATTTATTTCGGTCATTGAAACCGCCCAGCTGCTGAACCACTATATAAGGTTCCTTCTCAGCTATGTAATCTTCACCTTTTGATTAATAAAAATACCCCTTTGTGTTCTTGAGAGAATTCAATCTTTTCTGAGTTTTTGAGCTTGTGTGTGATTCACTTGTTCTTTGATTCACATACTTATCATTGCCTAGATTCATAAGGCTTTGTGGCGTCTATCATCCCACTTTCGTCCATCCCACTCCTTGATCTGATCTGAGAGAGTTTCACAGCCAGCAGATCCGATTCCACATTCATTCCTTTCGACTCCATCAACCGATCAAATAGAGAGAGTTGCACAGCCAACTATTTGATCCCACCGTTTCCACACTTATAAGATCATACTCCCTTGATCTTATATCAATTTGGGTCAGATTTATGCGAATCTGAGGTGCTGTGAAGATGGAGTTGCCGGATCTGGTACGGTGCAGGTCATCGGTTTCCTCTCCTCTCCTCGCTGTTCTCGTTTTCATTTTCCGCTCCATTTACGTCTCTCGGTTTATCTCTCTTGGCGGTGGTTGTTTCTTCTTGGTATCGTAGTTTTAATTGGATTTTGGTTAAGCGCTGCCGAGTTATGTCCACCTTTAATTTTCCATAGTCTTTCGGTTTGCTAGAGTTGTTTGTCGATTGTGGCTTGCTTTTCAACGTCGGATGGTGCTCTCTAGAGACAAGTTTTTAGAGAAGGCTAGTATCTGGTTTTGCGATCAGTCAGTCTCGTTGATGGCTGAGTTTCAAAACGGTATGGTGGTTTGTGTTGTGGCTCTTCGGTGGAGGCCCTGCGTTAGTTTGTCAAAGTGTATTGTGGCCGAAGAGTTTGTTGGGTTTTGGATGATTGCTATTTCATCAGCTTGGTATGTGCTGTTGAAAGCACGCAAAGTCATCGATTGGCAAAGTAATTTTCGGATCCGAGATTGTTGCTTTGGTCAGTGGTGTTATCTGGTCAAGATCGTGGCTTCCCTTTGAGTTTCATGGTCTTGGAGAAGTTGTGTTGGCTTCCGTTTGTTGTGTCTGGAGGCCCTCGGTGTCTTCAATTCGGCTTTGGCAAGGAGTTTTTCTCAATCCTCTGTTTATTCCTTTTTTTTGTGTCAGGGGTTGTTTAGGTGAGCTTCTGCTCATAGTTCTTCTCTCGTTGTTCTTTCAGTTTTGTTTAAAAGTTTTCGTCTTGTTTTTTGTAAACTGGATCGTTAAAAGTTATATTAATTCTCAGATGACAAAAAAAAAAAGAATGGTATTTGGAAGAATCAAGATTGCTTGTTTAATGTCGTAAGGAGAGAGAGATTTTATTCCACGGAATGAAATCCCGTGATCTTGTCTTGGATTCTTTCAACGTTGATATATTAAAATAAGTTTATTTATGTTATAAACCAGTAATTACAAAAAACAAATACAAAGTGCTACTATTGTAACAATTTATGCATATATCTTCATGAAATATTAACCTTGGAATAAGACTTCATATACACAATCAGATGGAGAAATAATTTAGATGAGTAGTTGAGCCAATCAAGTCAAACAAATGTATGTAGTAATTTTATATTAAATTCACATTAAATGTTTTTGATCATAAACATGTTTTTCTTGATTTTCTTAAAGAAAAATAAAGCCGTAGGTTATAACTGAAACCTTATAAAAGAAATTTATGAAAACATACATTGTTTGAACGGTATTGTAGAATACGGTAATTTTTCAAAACTAAAAATTGTTATGATCCTTATGGAAAAACAAACTTTTTCGTCACTATATTCTTACTAATATTGTTATGGAAATAAAGTATTTGTGGTCACTATTCATAAAGAACTAATTTATAGTTTTTTAATAATTAACTTTACAAAAATGCGTGTGACATAAAGTTTTACAGGTCGCAACATCAAACTCGCAAGTGACGACATGCCAAAGTCATTGCTGAGGAGAGGAAATGAAAATGGGACTATATACAAAAGGAAATGAAGAAAACAACACAAGCAAGTTCTTTGAAAGAAAAGAAGCCAACCCACCAATAGCTTCGAAGAATATGAAAAATTGTTTAGTGGTCCATAAAGATTCGGGCTCTTTGGAAAGGGTCTTGTTGGAAGTCGGCCCATTATTTTATTGGTTGGTGGTCTTTACTTACATTTACTTCAACTTCTTTTCTCATTTCCTTACGTTTAGACTTTAGAACGTCCGAATCGAAGCGGCATGAAATTTTCTTCTTAAACCAATTTTGGACAAAACCTTCAAAATTACCGATAAATGATATGTTTAATTACCTTAATTTTTGTGAAGTTTGGATCAGTATTTTAACAAAGATCGAACATTGATTCTCGTAGACTCGGAGTGTAGGTATGCTTAGTTACTTGTAATACTCGAATCTTTTGATATCTCTTTCTATATGTTGTTACCGAATCAATTGGTCTTTTTATATATTATCAGCATATAGTGGTGAGTGGTCTCCATATTCGAATCCAGAGTATCCATGAAAACGTTTTTTGTGGTCGTGGCCACTAAGCTAAGGACTCTTATAACTTTCTAAAATCTAATTCCAAAGTTCAATTATTCAACAAATTATATTTTCGTCTTATAATTGACTCCAATTATTCAACAAATTATATTTTCATAGTCCACTAAATTAGACAATGAACTTTGGAATAATTTTTTTTGAATAATTGATTTTGCATGATTTTCAGCATAAAGTTTCCACTTTAGGCCAAAATAATAATCTATCATTTAAGAATTGTGTTTTAATCACCCACCACTCACACGCTCCACACTTATGACGTGAGTCTCTGTTTTAGTTGGTTCCATGCACCACACTCGCTTAGTTCGCGCGTGATCCGAACATCGCAACATTTTCTGCCCGTTACAAAAGTCCTCGTTTAACTAACCGTTAGGAGGATTTGCAAAGCTAATACGTAATAGCTACCACTCAATAAATTTATCATTAAAAAAGAAAAGACTAACATCCAACGGCCAGAAAACGCCAAAACAATTATTCCTATATCAATAAAAGAATTTTTTTTTTTTGAGTAAAAAAATAAAAATAGTAATGAGCAAAATAATACTGTCTTTGATTGAATAGCATAACTTTATAAATCATTGTTAACACTAATCATTGTGCGTGGAGAAAACATGGTTAGGCTTTGGCCCAGTTGGATATCCGGTGGACTGGCTTTCTCGGTTTATCTTATCCTTCGGATTAACCGGACTTGTTTTAAAAAAAATAGTTTTAAATTTTTTCACACATATTAAAAAAATAGTATAAAAGAATTTTTAAATCTTATTTTTATTAATTATTATTTAAGTTATTATTTAAATATTAAATATTATAAAAATAAATTAAGTAAAAATGGACAATAACTACGCATAAAAAATTGAAAATTTCATTATTTTTGAAACAATTTTTTTTTTTAAAACTACATTTTTTAAGTAACAGAGGAAATAATATTAGTTTAGTTCTTGCAAAGCAAATCGAATTTCGCACTCTCTAATATATAGTGTCGGAGTTAGGATTTACCTAAATGATTCCAGAAAAAAAATGATAGAACATCAATGAATTCTTTAATTTAATCATTTAATTTAGGAAAACCACTTACCACAATTAGCAGCCCGGCTAAATAAACAAATACAAAGAAAATGATGTTCTTTTGTTTTGCGTCACGATCACAAAAGTTAAACAGAGGAAGATTCGGAATTACTAAATTGATTCTTTTGAAATTGTTTAATCGTCGCCGTCCATCTCATAATTTGTTTTAGGTGAACGAAAGTAGCCTTTCCCTAAAAATCCAACGGCCACTACGAATAAAAGTATTCGAAAAGATGATAAATAAATAAATAAATATAAATTGGTTCTTTGGGGAGTAACAACAACTCTTGCCGTCTTCTTCTTCTTCATCTTCTTCCTCGCGACTGTACGATCTCTTTCAATCTCCCTATCCCTTAATCTTAACCCTCCGTAACTGCTTCTCTTATCGGTTTCCATACCAACATTACCTCAAAACAGTTTTATAAATATAATAATATATCCTTAAAAGTTTTTTATAATTTTTTCTCTATATATATAAAATTACTTTTCTCGGAGGTTTTGGTTGTGTGTTTGCGTGTTAGTAATTCACTCAGGAAGGTAGAGAAATAAAAAAGAAAGTTCTTATCTTTGGGATGAATCTCGAAGTGATCCAAACACTGGCTTATTCCACTCCCCATCTATAGGGTTTCTCTCTCTCTCTGTTTCCCTTAATTTCTGAGCTTATTCTCTCTTTTATGAAATTAAAGTCTCTGGATCTCAATTGTTTCCGTGGAGTAAATCTGGGGATAGCTAACAAAAAAGCAAACTTTTTTGATGCCCTGAGTTGTTTCACGGGGTCCCTTTTATGTTTCTGTAAAAGATTCGAACTGTTTTGGAATTTTGGTGTTGTGAGGTTTGTTCCCAAACTTTTGGCCTTCCTGGGTTTCTTCCATCTTCTGTATATATATAACACTTTCGAATTTGGGTTTCTCTTAGATTCAGATTTGTGAAGATCCCCAAAATTTTTGGTTTGGTTCTAGAGTTTAGAAGACGCTTAAAGCTTTGAAAATGAATGTTTATATCATCAGCAAGCTTCAATTTTTAACTTGGGAGTAACAAGTTTGCTGGTTTTTTTTTTTTGGGTATTTTACAGGTTGATTTTTTAGATAAGGGAGCAACAGTAGATGGCGACACTCCAGGATATTGGTGTATCAGCTGGGATAAACATCCTTAGTGCCTTCGTTTTCTTCATAATCTTTGCGGTTTTGAGGCTCCAGCCGTTTAACGACAGGGTTTACTTCTCGAAATGGTACCTCAAGGGGTTAAGAAGCAGCCCTGTGCGCTGTGGCGCCTTTGTACAGCGCTTTGTGAACCTGGACTTGAGGTCTTACATGAAGTTCTTGAACTGGATGCCTGAGGCTCTGAAGATGCCTGAGCCTGAGCTGATCGATCATGCCGGTTTGGATTCAGTTGTGTATCTCCGGATTTACTGGCTGGGGTAAAGTTTTGAACTTTGCAGGTTTTTTGGTTGGTTCATGAGTTTGTTTTGGTTGATTTGGTCTTGAAATTTATAAACCAACGGTTGTTTTCTTACTTAGTCAAACCCAAATTGACCTAAAGAAGCAGAAGAGTTACATGTTATATGCTATTTTTGGCAGTAGGTAGAGTAATGAAAGTTTAGTCAAGGCTCAGGACCACTTTCTTCTCTGCTTAATGATTGGATAAATATATCTCTTTTGTTTTCTTTGTATGGGCAGGCTTAAGATCTTTGCTCCAATAGCAGTGCTTGCTTGGGCAGTTCTTGTGCCAGTCAACTGGACAAACAACACATTGGAGTTGGCTAGGCAGCTAAGGAATGTAACTTCGAGCGATATTGACAAACTCTCTGTTTCGAATATCCCAGAGTATTCAATGAGGTGCGTTAGACCTTGCCGTCTTGAGTCTCTTATGTTCCCATCTTTACCAAATGGTGGTGGTCAGGTAAAGTTATGAGAGCTACAATGTCTTGATCTATCTGTTGTTTTTCCAGATTTTGGACTCATATAGTAATGGCATATGCCTTTACCATCTGGACTTGTTATGTGTTGATGAAAGAGTATGAGACAATTGCTAACATGAGGCTCCAGTTTGTTGCATCAGAAGCTCGTCGACCTGACCAGTTCACTGTAAGACTCCTTTCTTTCCCTTGGTTTGAAACTTTAAACACTGAACAGAGTGTAAAGTCGTGGACAGCGATCTAAATATGTTGGGATTTGTGATAGGTTCTTGTCAGAAATGTACCTCCGGACGCAGATGAATCTGTTAGTGAACTGGTGGAGCATTTTTTCCTGGTCAATCACCCTGATCACTACCTGACACATCAGGTAAATTTTCTCAGAAGCTTGAAATTGAAACAACTAAGTATTCTTTGAGTTATGATCTTCTTGAGATTTAAGAAAAATACAAACTTTGTGGGACTGTGATATGCTTCCCGGGTTCTTACTTTCGTCCGAAACCAATATGTAGGTTGTATGCAATGCAAACAAGCTCGCTGATTTGGTACAAAAGAAGAAAAAACTGCAGAATTGGCTTGATTACTACCAGCTCAAATACTCTAGAAATAACTCTGAGAGACTTATTGTGAAGGTACTTGAATTGAAATCTTAAATCTTGATATATATATATATATATATATATTTCTGTACTGTTAAATGGACACTTTTCATTCACCAACCAGCTTGGCTTCCTTGGGCTTTGGGGAAAAAGAGTCGATGCAATCGAACATTACATTGCTGAAATTGACAAAACATCAGAAGAGATTGCTAAAGAAAAGGAGGAAGTGGTGAACGATCCCAAGGCAATCATGCCAGCATCTTTTGTCTCCTTTAAAACTCGATGGGCTGCTGCTGTCTGTGCTCAGACCCAACAGACCCGGAACCCGACCCAATGGCTAACTGAATGGGCTCCAGAACCGCGTGATGTATACTGGCCGAATCTTGCTATTCCATACGTTTCTCTGACTGTGAGAAGGCTGATAATGCACGTTGCCTTCTTCTTCCTAACCTTCTTCTTCATCATCCCAATCGCCTTCGTTCAGTCTCTTGCTACCATCGAAGGGATTGTGAAAGCTGCGCCGTTCTTGAAGGTTATCGTCGAGGAGTGAGTTTCTTCTTCACATTCTCTCTTCTTGTCATCAAATAAACTGAATCCTTTACTAATATTTGGGACTGACTTGGTTTGGTTTTTATGCAGTAAATTCATGAAATCAGTGATACAAGGTTTTCTACCTGGTATTGCACTGAAGCTTTTCCTCATCTTTCTGCCATCCATCCTGATGATCATGTCCAAATTCGAAGGCTTCACATCGATCTCGTCCTTGGAGAGACGATCGGCGTTTCGATATTACATCTTCAACTTCGTGAATGTCTTTCTTGCAAGCGTTGTCACCGGAGCTGCGTTCGAACAGCTTAGCGCTTTCCTCAACCAGTCCCCGAACCAAATTCCCAAGACCATCGGCGTGGCGATACCGATGAAGGCAACTTTCTTCATCACTTACATAATGGTTGACGGTTGGGCAGGAGTGGCTGGAGAGATTCTGATGCTGAAACCTCTGATTATGTTCCATCTGAAAAACACTTTCTTGGTTAAGACTGAGAAAGACAGGGAGGAAGCAATGGACCCGGGAAGCATCGGTTTTAACACGGGCGAGCCTCGGATACAGCTCTACTTCCTTCTCGGTCTTGTCTACGCTCCCGTGACACCGATGCTCCTTCCTTTTATCTTGATCTTCTTTGCACTTGCGTACATTGTGTATCGTCATCAAGTAAGTTTCCCTTCCCTGCTTCTTCCTTCCTCAAACTTGGGTCGAATCGGGTTTCAAAGCCGATTCCTAGACATCTTTTCTTGTTTCTGTCACAGATCATAAATGTATACAATCAAGAATACGAGAGCGCTGCAGCGTTTTGGCCAGACGTTCACGGACGAGTCATAGCGGCATTGATCATCTCTCAGTTGCTTCTGATGGGTCTATTGGGAACGAAACACGCTGCATTAGCTGCACCGTTTCTCATCGCTTTGCCTGTGCTTACCATCGGTTTCCACCGCTTCTGCAAAGGTCGTTATGAGCCAGCCTTCGTCAGATACCCTTTACAGGAAGCTATGATGAAAGATACATTGGAAAGCGCAAGAGAGCCGAACCTGAACCTTAGAGGCTACTTGCAGAGCGCTTACGTTCATCCGGTTTTCAAAGGGGACGAAGACGATTATGGCGTTGATGATAAGCTCGGGAAGTTTGAGGACGAAGCCATCATCGTCCCCACCAAGCGTCAGTCGCGGAGGAATACTCCTACTCCTAGCAGAATCAGCGGAGAATCTTCGCCGTCTTTGCCCTTCAGTGGTAAAATAGTCTAGAGAAACTTTTTTCAACGGGGGAGAGATGTTTTACAAGTATATACATATGTTACATTCTATATGTACATAGAGAGAAAGAAAGAGAAGAGGGTACGTAGCTCAATGAGCTTGTGTTGTGGAGACCGTTAAGGGGGTTTACCGGTGGATTTTAAAGTTTCGGGTTGTTTTATAAGAAACGATATTGATTCTATTGAGGTATGTACCAAGATCATTTTTACCATCAGATGAATGTCAAAGAGCCTGTGAAAGAAGACAGTTTACCATCAAGAAAATCGTAACCAACGAAACTGGCAAAGTAACTCAAGAGTATGTATGTAATATAAGTATAACCTTGCGGGTGCTGACTACAGTTTTGAATGCGTTGGTTTAACTTCTGTATTGAGTGAGGCTTTCGCCAGCACCCGCACGGTACGCTTATACCGGCTCATGTAGTCATGTGGTTTCTTAGCCAGTTCAGTATCATTCCAATGGTTAAACACAATTGATTTATTATGTCTTAACAATTAAAGAACAAATAAATAACAACAAGGTACAGGAAAGACGATAATTTTGGGGATAGATTATTAGATGAGCATCTAGCGCCAACAAGTTTGGATAGTTTTGTTCTTTTCAGAGGCAAACAAGTTTGGTGGTCTGAAACCCAAATTAGATATTCCAATTCTCGTGGATCGTTATTTGGTTACAGTCTTTGTCTCGTGGATCATTTACTTAAAAAGGTATTATATGTAATATAAATTTAATCTATTTATTTGATTACAATCTTTGTTAATGAACAAGTATTGTATTTATTCCAATTTTTATGTTATGTTTTCATGGGATTTACTATATTATTTTTACAATTGCAGGCACTTAATCTGGATAGTTCTATACTTCTATTATACATGAACTGAATTTTGAAGAAATCAACAAGGCTTTCGATAATTCGATTTATTAGAGCATGGAAAGTGTCTCCGCTGCATTCTATGGATGGATAAGTAACAAAAAAGAGTTTATGTAAAAAAAAAATTATGTAAATAAGCGATTAAGACTTTAAGTATAGTCTCTTCTATTTTTTTTCGATGTTTTGAAATTTGTTTTGCTTTTAATAAAATATCAGATGTATCCTTCTGTTTAATGTTAACGTGTTAAGTATGATGAAAACTATGAATGATCTATTCTTTTTTTTCTTAAAGCATTATGAATTATCTATTCAAGTTTCGAAAATCACCAAGGCTCTAACTAAGTGGTGATCAAAAGAATGAGAAGGAATAATAAATTTCTCTTAATTCCTTAAATTTTTTTACCATTTACTTGTAAGATTTTTTTCTATATCATTCATTCTTATTCTTTATTCTAAAAAAAAATGATAGAACAAAATATTTCTTATCAAATTTGGAGAGAAAAAATCATATTTATTTATTTCTATTGTGTGTATCTATTCACGACACATTAAGAAAGATTATATCCTCAATTACTTCTCATATAGCTGTACATATCGTTAATTGATATCTTTTGTAATTAGGCATTCAATTCGTAGTTTTCTCTGCAATATTGTATATGTATATTTCTGTCTCTAAGGCTTGTCAATACACAGAGAACATTCAATCTCTTTCTGTTCAATTTTCTTATATACATTTAGTTCTCATTTTTTCTTATTTTGTTTTCTTTCCATCCCTATTATTCCTTTGATAGTCACCAGTTAGAACCCAAGTGTAACAGAAAAATCTCTTATATTTTGGAAATATTAATGTTAATTGTAACCAATCCATTACAAGTGGTATGAATCATATATATTTTGACCAAATATACTTTTTGAAAATATATTACAGATTATCTTCCAAATCTAGTTAAAGGTACCCCCATTAATTTTTTTAGATTCATGTTCATAAGTATTACAAGAAAAAAAAAACATTTGTTGAATATGTGTAATATATATACATACTCATACAACCTGTATTATATCACAACCAATACTACTACTCTTTGATTTTAATTGGCACAAAAGAGTGACAAATAAAAATCCACACGATAAGAATCATGAGATCTGCTACTCTTTTTTTGGTTTCCTGTATTCTCATGTCCTTCGTTCTAAACCAAGTCAAAGGTAATACATAGATTTTTGTTGTTGTTGTTTTGATTAGAAACTCGTAAAACCTAACTTTTGCCAATTGCGAAATACGTTGTTTACATGAGAAAACGTTCTATATAGACAATGTACGAATTTTAAATTTGTTGCATTATCGATGACTATATTTTTCGTAATTAACAAATTTTGTGGTTTTTATATAAAACAATAGAAGTGCAGGGTGGATTGACTCCAATGGGTAACCAATGCGGCCGGAAGAACATCTTTGTCGGAGGATGCGGCCACGACGGAAGCAAGACGTGCATAAACGACTTTGTTAAGACAGGAGGCGAAAGCAATAGGCCTTCAAGTTGCGAGTGTGATGACTTTGGCGAAGAACATTTATGCCGATGTAATCTTCCTTGCTAGCTTTTGTTATAGTTCTACAAACAAATTTATACAATAATAAATAAGAGAGAATAACATGGAAGAAACTAGTTTTATTGTGGTGTGTTTCTTAAATCGTTTTGGACGTTGGTGAAAACGTAAAGAAGAAGAGAGTCGCAAAATTTATTAGAACCTTAAAGCCTCGTTTCCTTAAGACTCTGAACAGCTTTCCAGCAAAAGCATTTGTACAATTTCGTATCTTAAACGCATATCCCAGCTTTGAATCTCTGCTAAAGCAACCATTACTCCCTTATTGGATTGCGCGACACCATTTTTCATGTCGAAGTAAGGTAAATGATCATGTAGATCATGGTTGTTAAGTTGGGGAATTATCATAATGGTTAACTAGGGGAATTAAGTTTGAAAATCTGAAGAAAAAAAAGTGTGGAAATTTGGTTGAGTAGGATATTTCTAAAAGCTTAAAAGTTATTACATGTGGGATTGCAAACCATAAATTTGTGCGTAATTTGTCGACTGCCCACAAGAGAAGGCAAGGGTAAAATTGTTAGCGGCATAGTTCAACTCGATCCTCTTATCTATTAATCTAATTGCAATAATCAAAACTCTTTGTTAAAGGAAAAAAATTCTCTCTCAGAATCACATAGAAAAAAACGAACCTTAATTTGATATTGATCTTCAACTACATTTAAATAATTTTAGTCTTTAGCTATATATTAAGAGTCGGATTGGTATATATGTGAGATGAATAACAGAATTATGGAATAACTGAAAAATTATTAGTGGGACAAACTGAACAGAATAATTTTATCAAATAATTGTAAAAACACTGAAAAGCTAGTTTTAGTAGATTAATCACGTTCTATCTTTTCTAATTATATTTTTAACACGCTAATTATATATATAGTAAAATCACTTTTCAAAAACACGAAAACGTCAAAATTTGAATAATAATGTAAATGATAAAAAAAATAGCGGAATCACATATTCAAAACGTGAAAACGTGAAAAAATCGTATAGCATTCAAGAATACAACATATTTTTAGCCATTAATTAATATTGCTCAAACATTGTATTTTCTAGAGATTCCCATTGATTGTGTCCGTTAACAAATCCATCACAAACGGTAAGAAAAGAATGCTATCCAACTGAATGTCGGTCTTTGTTTGAATATTTACTTTCCATATAGTTTTCTTAATTGATTTTACCAAATTAAATAAATTCCTTGAATACATCTTCACTTCAAACTAAGAACAATATACAGAAGATATATTAACTTTAATTCAAAAATAATAATGAAATCTGCATCTTTGTTTATGGTTTCTTGTGTTTTGACGTTCCTCATTTTAAGTCATCTCCAAGGTAAGAATTTTACTCTCTTTTTTTCATGTTGTCAAATTTCTTAGGCCGCTGGTTTTAAATTAACTAATTTTTAAGATTTGTTTTTTTCACAATGTAACATTAACAATTCATGTGATTGACATAAATATGACAGAAGTCGAGGCGTTAAGGCCGATGAACCAATGCCCAAGGAAACAGATATTCGGCGGTGGAGGTTGCGGAAGCGATGGAAACAAGACCTGCAAAGACAGTTTTGTTAAACAAGGAAGTGTCAAGCCTATTAGTTGTGAGTGTGATGACATTGTAGACGAACATTTATGCCGATGTATCTTTTCTTGCTAAATTTTATTACATCCTACAACTAAATTTTTGGAATAAATTATAGCTACAAGTAATATTAACGTTTTTTATGTAGAATCTCGACACTATCAAATGAAAAAAAAAAATAAGGTTACGAAATATCATTTTTTCTGGTTTTTCTTTCTCTTCTTTATTCAATTTTTTTCTTTTTATTTGAATGGAAGTAAAAATTTCTCGCTGAGAATTCATAAACTTCCAATTCAAAGTTCAATTACATTTTCGGTGAGGGATCTTATCAAACTCCTTTAAGATAATATTCTCTTGGTTCATTGAAATTTCTTAGACCAATATATATATATATCCGTATGAATAGAAATGGATATTGGACACTAGAGGCTCCTTTGTAAGGTATTGGATTTGTAGTCTAGTTTTGGATTGTACAATGTGAACTTTAGCGATCCTCATCGCAATAGATATCCCAAACTCTCTGCTCATTTGTGTATCATGCATTTCTCAAGGGTAACAACATCTTTCTCCTCTTTCTCAAGGGAAATATTCATTTTACAACTTACCCAACTCTCTCTCTCTCACTAGATTAATACTTCCTTTGAACTCCTTCATTTCAAACACTTGGAATCTAGTATTATTCAATTTTGGAATCTTAGGCTCTAACCTCATTGTGGAATCTAATATTATTCAAATCAGTGTTTAATTGACTCTTACCACCAATTTTTGGAAATTCAAGTCTTCTTAAACACACTCGCCGGTTTATTTAATTATTTTGTTTTTTTATTACATGAAGTGATCAAATTGATGAGCTCTTTTCTCAATTAGATTGAAGAGGTCCTGTTAACCAAAAGGGTCTTCAGTTCTACAACAACTTCATCCAACGAACTTGTAAGCCATGGTGAGACCTGTCTTCATATCCAACCAACCAACCAACTCTTGCAACATTTTCTGCCCGTTACAAAAGTCCTTTGTTCAACTAACCGTTAGGAGGATTTGCAGAACTAATAAGTAATAGCTACCACTCAATAAATTCTCATTAAAAAATAAAATACTAACATCCAACGGCCAGAAAACGCCAAAAAAATTATTCCTATATCAATAAGAGAATTGCTTACAAAATAAAAAAAGTAATACTAGTATTGTTGAGAGAGCAAAATAATACTGTTTTTGATTGAGTAGCATAACTTTATCAATCATTGTTAACACTAATCCTTGTGCGTGGAGAAAACATTAAACATGGTTAGGCTTTGGTCCAGTTGAATATCCGGTGGACGAATGCTTCTCGGTGTGGCTTTCTCGATCGGTTTATCTCATCCTTAAGATTAACCGGACTTGCCTTATATGTTATGTTAGTTTGGTTCTTGCAAAGCAAATCAAATCTCTAAGAGCATGTTCAATGCAAGAATCCCATGAGGAATTCTTACTTAATATTTAATTATTTATTTTAAGAACTCTTAAATACTTTAAACTCAAATTAAATAGTGATAACTCAATTTTCAAATCATCATTTTTTTATAACATTAATGTAGTATTGTAATTCAAAGAAATATAAAATTATTTAAAATATTAAGGCGCAGAACGCCGATAAATGTTCCGTGTGCAAAACTCAGATCACCTTACTCATTTAGGTTATTTCCTCTTGCCTCCTTTCTCTTTTTTCTCTTACCTCCTTTCTCTGGTTTCTTTGGTTCTCTTACCACAGGCAATCAACGTCAGATATCATCGGGAAGACGAAATGACCGGCTTTCATGATGTCGCTGCCTTCCCCCGTTCATTAGGTGGCCCTCTTCCCGAGGCTCAAACCAGCGTTACCAGATTCGTAGATGGTATATTGGTTTATGAAGTTGACGGTGTACGGTACCAGGCGCGTCTCGAGAAGCAACAATCCTCGCACTATCTCCTCATCCTAAAGGATAGGGAGTTTGTGGCTGTCCCAGTTAGAAATTGGTATATAGGTATGTTATACAGTTCAAGTTCGCTGTTACTGTCTGGTTGTTTTTTGTTTGCTGACAATGTCCTTGTTTTTCAGGCTTACCATGTTTAGGGCTTCGGTTCCCGTTGCTAATCAACTCACAATCGAAGAGGCTGAGGAGGCGATGAACAGACGTGAAAGGTGCATCCAAAAAGCTGCAGAATTTATGCTGAGGAAGAAGCAGACCTGAACAGGTGTGGTGTGTAGAGATCAACAATATAATATGTTTTTAGCCACTAAGAGCATTATCATTGGAGAGATGGTTCTTAAACTATTTTCAATATTAAAAAAATGATTTTCGGAAAAAAAATATGACAAATCAGATGTTGACACATGTCGTAGAACCGATACTAGCGGCTCTTCTCCAAGATCCGATTCTTCCTTTTTCACTTGCCAACTCATTTTTTTTACCTTTTTTATATTAAGAACTTCCCAAAAACTGTGCAAAAATTGAGCTCTAATATTGCTCAATTGAATTGTACACCACTAATATTTCGGTCATACAGGTCTAGTTTTAGATTGTACAATGTGAATCGCAAGAGATATCCCAAACTCTCTGCTCATTTGGTATCACGCATGCATTTCTCAAGGGCAACAACATCTTTCTTGGTTCCCAAGTATCAAGCAATTGCATATCAATTTCTCCTCTTCCTTCTTATAATGTTTGGATCTATATATTCTGATGAATTATTCTGTTTTGTTTAGAACTGTAATTAGTGAATAGTTAAAATCTCACACGTTCCACCGGAAAACCATCACGTTTTTCTGTTCTACTGAGTTTAGACTGCATGCCGTTTTAAAAGCCCATCATGCATAAGCTAGCAACACGCTTTCTTTAATCCCATCATGCATAATAGTGGATTTTGTTTTATTCGGTCATTAACAAAAGCTCAGAAATTTTCATTTCAACTCACCCAACTCTCTCTCTCACACTGGATTATTACTTTGTTTTATTGGATCCTCTTTGAACTCCTTCATTTCAAACACTTGTCTGTGTCGCTCTGCTTTTGAGTCCACGTTGACTATTGAAACAGACAACAAGTGTTTTATTTTTCCACACAAAAAATTAAAAACAGGGTGCGAACAGAGACAGAAACAGAGTAATGGAGCGGGTTTTGTCTCTGATCACCATTTTTCTGGTTCTCGCTTTGTCTGGAAGATGCAGCGATGTTAATATTTTCAGCA
This sequence comes from Alliaria petiolata, assembly GCA_020283515.1. Taxonomy (NCBI): domain Eukaryota; kingdom Viridiplantae; phylum Streptophyta; class Magnoliopsida; order Brassicales; family Brassicaceae; genus Alliaria; species Alliaria petiolata. The sequence goes on from JAHZTW010000001.1 coordinate 337,460,748, forward strand.
GGAACGATTTCCCCGAGGGCTTCGCTTTCGGATCCGCCACTTCTGCGTATCAGGTTCCGATTTCGATTCTCAACTTCTTCTTCCATTTCTACTCCGTTTTTTTTTTTTTTTTTTTTGCCGACTTATCTGAAAAAAAGAAATATTTTTATGGTTTCTGAAAGTGGGAAGGAGCTTTTGATGAAGATGGGAAAAAGCCTAGCGTCTGGGACACTTTCCTTCACTCTCGTAAGCTTTTTCATTTCTTGATTTTCTTCTTTTGGTGTTTGGAATTTAGTTGAACCACCATGTGTATAATCTTAGAATAGCCTCATTTTGGAATTTAGTATTATTCAAATTAGTGTTTAACGAATTTCTTGACTCTTAACACCAGTTTTTGGAAATTCAAGTCGTTCTGGTTTGGATTTAACTTGAACAGGTAACGTAGATAATGGAGACATAGCTTGTGATGGGTATCACAAGTACAAGGTTCATTTTCTTTCTATGGATATTATTCACCAAGCAAACTCTTAAAGAATCAATTTTTGCTAATCTTAGATTGTCTTTGTTACCACATCCATTTTCTTTTTTTGCTTTTGCCTGTGCAGGAAGATGTACTGTTGATGGTGAAAACTGGTTTAGATGCCTTCAGATTCTCCATATCTTGGTCTAGGCTTATACCGAGTAAGTCTTCTTAAACACACTCGCCAGTTTATTTATTTATTTTGTTTTTTAATTACATGAAGTGATGAGCTCTTATCTCAATTAGATGGAAGAGGTCCTGTTAACCCAAAGGGTCTTCAGTTCTACAAGAACTTCATCCAAGAACTTGTAAGCCATGGTGAGACCTGTCTTCATATCCAACTAACCAACTCTTGGAAACTACCAATTCTTCTGTGTTGCTGAGTTAGTTTGGTTTTGGTTCCCTACTAACCGGATTTACAGGAATTGAACCACATGTTACACTGTACCACTACGATCATCCTCAGTATCTCGAGGATGAATATGGAGGGTGGATCAACCGCAGAATCATGTAGGCTACCAAAAACCTGCTTTTCGCTTAGTTTCTTTTACATATTCTGTACTGAAAAACTGTTACCTGGCATTGCAGCGAAGATTTTACTGCTTATGCAGATGTTTGCTTCAGAGAGTTTGGGTCTCACGTCAAATTCTGGACCACGATCAACGAGCCTAATGTATTCGCTATTGGAAGTTACAGCGATGGGATCACACCGCCTGGTCGTTGCTCCTTACCGGGCAGAAACTGCTCTTCAGGGAACTCTTCGACTGAACCATATATCGTAGGCCATAACTTGCTGCTTGCGCACGCCTCTGCTTCAAGACTGTATAAGCAAAAGTATTAGGTATACAATGTACATGTATATATATTTTACTTAACCAGCTCTTGAATGTGTGTGTTGATGACGAAGAAGCAATATCTTATATATAATGTGTAGGATATGCAAGGAGGTTCCGTAGGCTTTAGCTTATTTGCAATGGGGTTTACTCCTTCCACAAGCTCTAAGGATGATGACATTGCAACTCAAAGAGCCAGAGATTTCTTCTTGGGCTGGTGAGTCATGCACAAACGTTTCCATTTTTTTTCAAATTGTGCAACATATCCAAGGTTTTTAAGAAAGAAAACTTGAAAATTCAGGTTGCTTAGGCCTCTTGTATTTGGAGACTATCCCGATGAAATGAAAAGAACCGTTGGTTCAAGGCTACCAGTTTTCTCAGAGGAAGAATCAGAACAAGTTAAAGGCTCATCTGACTTCTTAGGAATCATTCACTATCTTGCGGCTTCTGTCACAAACATCAAATTCAAACCTTATCTTTCAAGAAACCCGGATTTTCGCTCAGACATAGGCGTATCTTTGACTAGTAGGAACCAAAACTCAAATCTTTTGAATGACAAAACAAACTCTTTGTTCTTTTAATCTCGACATTTGTGTTTTTGCTAATCTTCTCTTCTTCGTTTCACTGTTTGGAGGGGACAGTCGTTGGGAATTTTTCGGCTTTCGAGGTAAAAGTTTCGAGGCTACCAAACTCAGATGCAAAACTCCTAATAGTACTTATACAGTTGTTAAGTCTTTAAACAAGAATTATTGTTCACAATCCATCTTTACTAGTTGTTTTGTTTTTGTGTGGATAAGTATGCTGTTGCTCCATGGGCTATGGAAGGTGTCTTGGAGCATATAAAGCAGAGCTATGGCAATCCTCCTGTCTACATTCTTGAGAATGGTCTCTCTCTCTCTCTCTCTTCTATGATCTCTCTCTCTTGTTTTTGTCTTAGTCGTCTCGATTCACTTGCCAACGCAAACGAATAGGGAGACCGTTGAAGCAAGATTTGCAGCTGCAACAGAAGGACACACCAAGGATTGAGTACTTACATGCTTACATTGGTGCTGTGCTCAAATCCGTTAGGTTAGTAAAGTATTCTTCTCTTCTCTTGAATCTCTTCTCAGTTTAATAAAGAAAAAAAGACATTATTATACTACAATACTACGTGTAGGAATGGATCAGACACGAGAGGCTACTTCGTATGGTCATTTATGGATTTATACGAGTTACTGAGGGGATATGATTTTAGTTTTGGATTGTACTCTGTTAATTTTAGCGATCCTCATCTCAAGAGATCTCCAAAACTCTCTGCTCATTGGTACTCTGCTTTTCTCAAGGGCAACACCACTTTTCTTGGTTCACAAGGCATCGCCAAATGGCAGAGCAACTTCTCTTCTTTAGCTTCTTCGTAGTAGCAATGTTGCATTTATATATTCCGATGAATCTGGTTCAGTTTTTTTTTGACATCAATCTGGTTCAGTCGTGAGAGTTGTTCTGAATGAAAATCTCATGTTCTAGCGGAAAAAATCACGCCTTTCTGTTTAAAAGGATTTAGACTGTTTGCCGTTTTAATGGTCCATCATCTTAAAAAAGAAAAAGAAAAACCAGAACGACAGCACGCTTTCCTTTAGCAGATGTAATAGTGGGCTTCTTTTCTAATTGGGCGCTTCTTTTTTAATTGGGCCATTAATAGGCTCTTAGATTGGGAGTACAAATTTAAAGTGAGCTAGCTGCAATTGAATGAAAGTATGTAACTATGCTTTAATCAAAGTAACAATTTTATATATTGAATCATTGACCAAAAAAGTAGTAATCGATTGGTACATATAAAACACCTCACCAGATAAACATTATACTAATTAATGTAAAATATTTAAATAAAGAAAATATAATTAAGACGTTGGATTTTTCCATCCAAGCAAGTCGGCTATAGAAATGTTCGTGGGGAAGCACGTACATGTGATCTTGTGTAAAGACACCAAAATCTCACCAATACAACTTTGATCGTTAGGCCACTGTTAGGACAAGATCGTGTTTATCACACCTTCTAATCTTTCCGACACAATCTTTCATCCAACACTTCTTAAGTACTTGCCCATCTTTTCTATTTTCTTAATCTCCCTTCTCAAACCCTAAACCCCGTCCTGGACCATGACTCTTTTCTCTGTTTTGTGTCTCTCCGTGGCACTACTCTTATGTCATTCCTTGGTTCGTGCCGATAACAACGGTTACTACGGGTATAACCCGGTCGCCAGCTACCTGCCGGAGAAACCTCAGAACATCATGAATCCAGTAGACTCGTGTTGGCGGCTCAAGTCTGACTGGGATGCCAACCGCAAAGATTTAGCCGATTGCGCGATTGGGTTTGGTTCATCTGCCTTGGGAGGCAAGAAAGGTAATTTATATGTTGTTACAAACCCTAACGACAATGCAGCGAACCCTCAGCCGGGTTCTCTGCGGTACGGCGTGATCCAAGACAAGCCTCTGTGGATCACTTTCGCTAAGGATATGGTCATAACCTTAGAGAATGAGCTCATGGTCAATAGCTATAAGACCATAGATGGGAGAGGGGCAAAAGTGGAGATTGCGTACGGTCCGTGCATTACGATACAAGGAGTGACGAATGTAATCGTGCACGGGATCAGGATCCACGACTGCAAACCGGGGAAGTATGGAATGGTGAGGAGCAGCACGACGCACGTAGGTCACCGTAAGGGATCGGACGGTGATGCGATCGCGGTTTCCGGTTCGTCGAATATTTGGATCGATCATTGTTACCTAGCGAGTTGTACGGACGGACTCATCGATGTGATCCATGCTTCCACGGGAATCACTATTTCCAACAACTATTTTACTCAGCATGATAAAGTCAGTACATTTCAAATAATTCTATTCATTATGAAATCATTGATATAGCTGATTGATTTCTCGAGCAATTAACATGATATTGGTTGTTATTTATGTATAGGTGATGTTGCTTGGACACAACGATGGTTTCGTGGCAGATGTGAACATGAAAGTGACCGTGGCATTCAATCATTTTGGACCAGGACTTGTGGAAAGAATGCCAAGGTAATATTTTTTTAAAAAATTGAAAAATTAAAATCACTAATTATTACGAATTAGTTTTAATGCAGAATTAAAAATATAATTATATAAAAAGTGTGGATCTGATAGGAAAAAATAAAAATAATAATGATATAAGAAGTGTGGTGGGTGCAGGGTAAGACGAGGGTACGCTCATGTGGCAAACAATAGATACGATAAATGGATAATGTACGCAATCGGTGGTAGCGCCGATCCCACCATTTTCAGTGAAGGCAACTATTTCATTGCTTCTGATAAATCTAACAGCAAAGAGGTATTTTAATTTTGTCCTCCTAATCCAATATTATATATACATATACACATAATTCACACAGACTTATACGGTTATACCCATACAAAATAGAAACGAAAATCTGGCTCTCAATACTATTTTACCAGGAAAAAAAATTGATCGGATTTTTATAGCCGAAAGTATTTTGGGACACTTTTTGGTCTGCTTGATCCAAGACCATTTATAGTTATTTTAGTCTAGTAATTTGGACGAATGTTCTTTATTGTGTTATTATCGAAAGTTATTACCCATATTCAAATTCGAATAATGCATATTGTTGAAAACACAAACAATAGACATAAAGTACTCTTACATTGATTGAAACACCTATTAATCACCAATTATATATTCTTCTTACTTTAAAAAATAAAAATAAAAAAACCGTTTCTTAGGATTGACCACGACTATTCGACCACTCAAGTTTTTTCCGCTGATTTTCCAAAAAAAGCGACGGCAGCTTAGCATCGGTCGTTTACACGGCTGACTAATTGCTAGACGTCCCGTTTTGGTTATGTATAAGGACTCTAAGGATCATTAAGATATAATAATATATACTTAACTATTGCTATGATTAATGCATGGAAATAAAATTTTAAGCATGGATAAAAAAATAAACAGGTGACAAAGAGAGAAGTGAAAGGAGGGTGGAACAATTGGAGGTGGAGAACTTCAAAGGACGTTTTCAAGAACGGAGCTTATTTCGTACCTTCCGGTTACGGCAGTATTGTGTTGCCGTACACTTCTGCTCAGCGGTTCCCAGTCGCTCCGGGAAACATGGTTCCTTCTCTAACCGCAGACGCTGGCCCTCTAAACTGCAACCGCAACCGCCCTTGTTATTAGTATAGAAGAGCTAAACGCAAACGCCAAAAGAAACTGTCGCATGCATGTACACATACTTTTTTCACGATATGTATCTAATTTCTGGTATATCACGTTATTTTTCGTTCTTTATTAGTTTATACCGATTAACTATATATATATTTCGGTCTGGTGCATGCTTTTGCTACATTAGATGTGGTAATGACTTATGAGAACGAGATACGTCAAGAGTTTGTTGCACCAAATGCATATTTTAATTATTTGTGTACACATATTTATAATTGAGATTTTTCTTAATCCATAATACATACTTACATAATCAAGCGGATGATTGGGGTCTTATAAGTTCTTAGTTTAGCAACGTTATTTATTTGTTTATCCTTCAATTATCTAAAAGCCAAAACATTATTTACTGGTCCGGTTCGACCTAATCTATTGATTTTACCGATCCCGGTTTATTGGCGCTTTTGGGCCGGCCCGGTAATATTATTATTTCTCTCTTTTTTTTACATTTAATATGAGATTGGGTATAGAGAGAGGCTAGCGGACAAAAAAATCAAACCAAAAGGATTGGTGGATCAAAGGAAATAAAATTTATTACTAAGTATGGTCGGAGGAGCAGAAAACCATTGGATCGGTCAGAACTCCGAACGATTCCATCAAATCGACATATTCCCAAGTCAAATATAAACCCGGGCAAATCTTTTTTTTTTTTATCGCGAAGAGTCGTATCTTAATTACTTTCGATGCTCGTAATTGACATTTTTATAAATAATTATGCATGTAAGAAAATAATTTGACTAAAATGTATTTGAGGAGCTTGTTTTGTTATGGGGTATCTTGTCATAAAAGTCCCTTATATATAGTTCTGATATTGATGGACTTGGACTCCCTTGTTTTATTCATGAAGTATGGACTATTGACTTCGCAAACAAAAACTGAAGACTTTTAAGTTATTTCTTTTAGACAAATCTAAATGCAAGCTCATTCCAACCGCTTTTATGTTTCCATCTAAGTTTTTAAGTGTTTGTACAATTAGATATTTAATTTACACTCGATTGAACCAATTTTTTTTTTTTTATTATCAAAAGGTTCAGGGCCGAACACGTAATTTTTCAAATCTCAAATTACATAATATAATATTAGTTATATCCCAAACATCATTTCATTATGTGACCTTTAAACTTTACCTAATATAATTTTCTAGTCGAGCTACACTTGGTCTCGATTGACTAAGTCTAACAACCTAAGATGCACGTTAGCTTATTGCATCTTAGCTGACATGTGAGTTATAGAATTAAACACACCACACATGTTAATCTATATGTTTGTGTCTAATTGGTCAATGGGTAAGTGCCAAGTACCTCATTGGTCAATATAGCTGCAACTTTATTGATAAAAAAACCTACTAATGTACTTTAATTTGTTTTGTTGTGTGATACTGAACACTTGTTATGACATCGGATGAAACCGATGATCGTCTTCAGCATAAGAGAGAACAAAAATTAAGGTGGATATCCATGCAAATCTAAGACGATTATATAAACCTCAAAACTCGATATCAAAAAAAGAAAAATTCGAATAAAGCCTCATTAGCAATGCATATTTTAAGTCAATTAATTAATTGTGACATATTCTGTCAATAACTAAAAGTTGCGGACCTTGCGGTGATAAAAACAAGTTAATACAGTTCTACACCTTGAAGTCTTGAACTATGTACATGAATGACACAACTTGGTTCTTGATTATCTTACAACTATATTTGTTAATTGATTTTTTCTCAAACCATCATGAAATGGCATATTTGACATGCTCCAATTCTTGTTCTATTTATTATAACAATTTTGATTCGACTTGAAAGTAGTTACAATAAAAAAAATTATAAAAACTAGTGTAATAAAAAAATGATATTTTCAGTTTTTTCATGTTTTTTTACCACTATTTTTTTAATCTCTTTTGATTTCAGTATCGATTACTATTTTTTTAATTGAACGCATGGTTTACAAATGATAAAATTGTTTTCTGTAAAGCAGATAATTTTTTTTTGTGTGGATGGGTTAATTTTTTTACTAAAATGTAAAATTTGGACTATTTATCAATTGCGTGCATTAGAGCATCTCCGAGAGATATTTTATAACCTCAAATATGAGGTTTGTTGCATTCCAAAAGAAACCTCAAAACTTCAAAATTTGAGGTTTCATTTTTTTTATTTACATTTCAGTCCTTATAATTATATACTATATAAATATTTGTATTTTAGTTTTGTTGTTTATCACTTTAGTCCATATAATTTAAGTATTTCATATATATATTTATAAATAAATTTAGAAAAAATATTACACATCATTATAAATATTTTTATTACACAACAACAATATTACATAAAGCAAATTTAATACAAAATAAAATAATACAATAAAATTAAATACATAAACACATAAATATTACACAAATTGATATTTTTATTGTAATTTATGATTTAGTTTGTGTTTGTTACTATTATTTGATATGTATTTTTGTATTATAATTTAATGTTTTATTGATTAATATTGCTTGTAATTTTTTTATATGTATATTTTTGTTATTTATAGAAGTTTTATGATGTTAATTAATTATTATTAATATTGAGAACTATAATGTAAAATATTAATATTTTTGAGGTTTTTTTTTAGGTTTACCATTGGAGAGTAACACCTTGAAACCTCAAATTTGAAGTTTCCATACCTCAATTTTGAAGTAGCTCTTGGAGATGCTCTTAGTATAAGTAATGTTAATATCGTTTTCAGTTTTTCGGATATATCAAAGAGACTGAATGTATTGTTTTTCGTACCCAATAAAACTTCTCAAATTTCTTTTCAAAAAGTTCGGTACGCCATTACTGTAAGATAGCGAAACATGCAATTACCTACACAAGATTCATAATTGTATAGCAGCAAAAGAAGACTTGGAAATTGGAACCTCTGATGTGGGCGAGATAAGACTAGCTATTTGAGTCACAAGAATTAGTTGTCACTTAATAATTATAACTTTGGGAAATGAATCCATCTAAGATGGGTTAAGATTTTTTTTGTTATATAAAAAAATTCTAAAATTAAGCATAAACAAAACTCAAATCGAACCAAAAAACATGCAATTGCAAAAAAAAAAAAAATGATGATTAACTAAAGCAAGCAAGCAAACATTAAGGAAACATGAAGAAAATTAAGAAATTATTTAATCAAAATGTGTGTCAGTGTGTATGTTTAGTTTTGAGTATTCTTCTTTTTCAAATATGTTCAATACGATGTATTTATTAAAACTAGATCACATCAAGTTACAATTATTAACCACTGGCTGGGCTGGGTAGGTGGATGTGAAAATAATTGAAAATATTTCACATTAAACACTCCGAAACAATGGTTTTATTTTCTAGGTAACCATAAATCAGGGATTTACACTAAGAGCCTGACCATTACTTGAAGCTTCAAGCCAAATGACTATCAAAGAGATTACCGAAGATAACATTGAATCTGTCTTAAATAATATATATTAATCTTTTTTAAAATACTAGTCATTAGTCTATGTAGTGTTTATGTTTCCTCGTGTGTTTTTTTCTTATGTAAACAAAAATTCCAAAGAGTTGAATAGAGAGAGATACAAACAAAAAGTCAAAGGAAGTGAGCGGGTCCCACGGTATGATTGGTCAACAAATCTACCGGTAAACATAAAATTCTGGGACTACTACGTGGGACCCAGTCGGGAAGCCGGTTAGGCATTTTTGTTAATTTGACTCTATTTCTGTATTTACATAAATATTCCCGTTAAATAAACAAATAACAATCGCAAAAAAAAAAAAATCTTTTGAAAATAACATTTGGAAATAAAAATGAAAGGATTAATTTATTCTTTACCGAAACTTTGTTTTGTAAACTCAGCAAAAACCTAATAATGGTATTAGATGTGGTAATTAATTTCAACAAAAAGATAGAGCACGTTTGTGATAAATTAAACTTTCTTCATCCACTAATTTCAGTAACAAAAATTCTAAAATCTTTATTCAGAGCTCACGAAATTAATTACTAAGCTAAAGGAGGATTAGTTTACTCGACGTTGGTTTAAAGTTATTACTCCAAACTCCGTTCCTTTCTCAAACATATATATACACTAATACACACTATACACGCGTGCGTAATAGTAATACAGTGTACCGACTATTTGAGTCTCAACATAATTAAACTATAGAGAAATACCGATGGATGTCATTTTATAATAAGGTATTTAATTTTCATCTTTCACTAATTTCTCTTTCATACTTTACATATAGCAAAGTTTTTTCTATCCTCATGTTTGCTAACTAATTACAAGTTTTGTTTTTCTCATTTCTCTTTCCTTAAATTGTGTTACTGATGAAAACAGAAAACAGAAGAAGAAATGGAGGAAGAAGAATAAAAAGAAGAAGAAAAAAAGTGGTGATGATGACGGTAGCGATGGTGGAATTGAAGGTCGGTGATGGGGTGTGATGGTGGTGGCATGGACGATAGTGGTGGTGGCGACGGTGGTGATAAACGACGACGAGGATGGTGGTTACGCTTATGGCCGTGACAATGTTAACGATGCGGCGGTGGCTACGACGGCGAGGATAATTGAATTAGCATGATAATTTATATTTTTTAATATGATATAATCTTATATAATCAATAATTTATATTTTTCTTGATATGATAATCGAATTAGCATGATAATATTGGTTAGATAACACGATTAATCCGATAATATTAGTTCGATAACACGATTAGCATGATAATTTGATTTGTGTAACTCGTTTAGCATGTTTTGAACATTGATAATTAGGTTAATATGTAAATTGATAACTGGTGTAACATGTATATTTTCATAATTTGTTAACTTGTTTAATATGTTAATTACATGATAACAATGTCAATTTGTGTAAACAGTGTTTCGAGACAGATATGAACAATATTTTCCGATGGGTTGTAAACAGTGTTGTCGAGCAAGAAGTGAACAGTGTTGTCGGGATTTTACATCGCTAACAGAGTTTCCAAATCGATGGCATTGTTGTAATTAATTCCAACATGGAAGGAGTTTTTTGGTTTAAAATTTGTTTCTCTCTCATATATATTTAATTTTCAACTTTCCTTTTCCATTTACTTAATTTATCGATCAAATGATGATACCTACTCATATCACCCTAAACTATAAGCCGTTTTTAAGATTAAGTTTTTTTTTTTAAAGGAGAAATTAAGAATTTGCCGGCAATAAAAAAATAAATTGTTTGAAAGAATATTATTTTGCCATAAAACAATTTTCTCAATCACGTGGAAGGTGCCGATCTGGTCGCTAGCGGTGTTGTTTTTTTTTCATTTTCTATCCTTTATATTTGAAATAGTCCAAAAAAATTCTTAAAAGGAGGAAAATAATAAACCAGAATTTAATTCAATTAAAATTAATTTTCTAATTTGATAAAAATAGCCTTTTCTACGAATCACCTACTTTTCTCCGCATTCAATTTCCTTAGGTATATACTGACACGTTCACTAAGATTTTCAAACTTTCATATTTAGTAAATAAAGATCTAAAAATAAATCCAGAAATATTTTTTAAGAACAAAAGTTTGACATTATCGAGAGATCTTAATACTAATATCTAAACCACGGATTGAACACGTCTGAGAGTTCCGTACTACTATAGCTAACACTATTTAAATCAAATAAAAACAAACAGCATGGAGTTGATTTACACAGAACGAAAACAAGGCGCAGTCTTTTAGATTTTTGTGCCGCTAATAACTGAAACAACACGTAGTTTACCATTTTCTCATATCACAAAAACAAAACCCTACAAGTAAACGTGTAAACTGTGATGAGATCTCTTAGTTGGACATTTCTCTATGTTGTCTGGTTGAAGTATAGAACCCACGTCTCTCTTAAAGTGTCAGGTGGCAGACAGATGACGCAGACTCTGACGCTTTTTGAGCAAAACCAAAAATCGATCTCCACGAAACTTCCAAAAAGAATCTAATATCATTTTAAAGAAAAAACTCAATTTACACAATTACACACATACATACATTCATAAAATCTATATATAACTAAAATTGATAAATTATAAGATAAATTTGGAGAGATATCTGAGTCGACGACGTCAAAACCCTTTTTGTAGGCGAAGCATCTGGACCGGTAAGAGACCTCTCTCATCCATCATAGCCACATAACTAAATCAAACTCTCTCTCTCTCTCTAAAATCTCTTTATTTGCTCTTTTATCTTCTTGATCTTCCTATATATGGAGAAGCACTGAAAGGGTACTACGACACTGTACGGACCCATCAAACTGGATTGATTATCCACAAGTACCTTTTATCTTATCCAGCAAGTTACCTATCCTTTTTTCTTCCTAGGGTTTCGGAGAACCGTAGTATAATACTAATCAATATCACATAGACTTATTAGATGTTCCGGTTTCCGGTGAGTCTAGGCGGTTCACGTGACGAAGCCCGTCACGATCAGATCACACCGTTGGATGAGCCTCGTGTGGTGGTTGGTGAGGTTGACTTCTTCTCGGAGAAGAGAGACAGGGTTTCACGTGAGAACATCAACGACGACGAAGACGACGAAGCCAATAAGGTTCACGTCAAAATGGAGACTTCACGAGTTGGAGATAACGATCGTTCTAGAGATGTTAATGTAAGTATAATCGTTTTTTTCTTCCTTTCATAACACTAGTAACAATTACTTTTCATAGAGTTGATTTTATTATTTACATAAGCAGAACAAATTGAATCTGGTTTGTAAATTAATAAATTGTAAATATATATATTTAGATCGGACTGAATCTTCTGACGGCGAATACGGGAAGCGATGAATCAACGGTGGATGATGGACTGTCAATGGATATGGAAGATAAACGTGCAAAGATTGAGGTACTTATTAATAACAATTTGATCATATAGTTTTTTAGTTTTCCTTTTTATTTTATAACTAATTAATCAACAAACAAAGAATATCCCATCCTATCATTACATATCTTCTTCAGCATCTACCTTCACTAAATTAGTGGTTTTGATTTGATTTTCTAAATGGTGTTCTGTTAGAGAGCAATAAATATTTGTAAAAAGTTAAAAAAAAAAAATCAATGGATTATTTTTTTTTTTAAATGGTGAAAAATTGTTAATATGTATATGTTTTTTTTGTAATAAAATGAAATGAAGAACGCACAACTACAAGAGGAGCTGAATAAGATGAAAACAGAAAACCAAAGGCTAAGGGAAATGTTGAGCCAAGCGACCAACAACTTCAATTCCTTACAAATGCAACTTGTTGCCGTCATGAGGCAGCAGGAACAACGTAACTCCTCCCAAGATCATCTATTGGTAATCTTACATTTCTCTTTTAGGCTTTTGCAGTTTTATTTGATTGATCTCAATCTGTTTACACTAAAATATATTTGGTCAATCTGTTTATTTATCAGTTTTAGTTATTGTGTCAATAACAACTAATAAGTAACCTATTGGCAAACCCATATGTTTGTATAGTTGATCAACGTTGTTCTTTTGTTTCTTGATCAATAAATTGATCAATGGTTTTTCTTGGTCGTTGATGTAAAATTTTATCCTCACCAACTCTTTACATTTGGTCGTTATGACGGCTGTAAAATCGAGAATAATTAATCGTAAATAACGTCTGCACAGAAGCCCTAACTACTTAAAACGATTTTCTACAATTGTTATTTTAATTCTATTATTGTAACACAAGCCCAAACAAAAAAATTCATGGTCTAAGTATTTCTTTTTGGGGTCTAATTATTTCATGATCTATTTGAAAATATCATTCCTCAGCTAATTAATAGGTATACAGAATGCCAAAAAATATTTAATATGCACGTATATATCGAGCATAAAGTTTTAAGATTTCTTTAATTTAACTTAGGCTGCGGAGGGAAAGAAACGGCAGGAAGTGCAAGCCATGGTGCCAAGGCAGTTCATGGACCTCGGGCCGTCTTCTGGCGCGGCCGAGCATGATGCCGAAGTGTCATCTGAAGAGAGGACGATGGTGCGTTCAGGATCTCCTCCTTCGCTTCTAGAGAGTTCCAATCCCCGAGAGAGCGGAAAGAGGTTGCTTGGGAGAGAAGAGAGCCCAGAATCCCAGTCTAACGCCTGGGGAAACCCTAACAAAATCCCCAAACACAGTCCACCGACTGGCAACAACAACGGAAACGGGAACGTTATCGATCAGTCCGCTGCAGATGCCACCATGCGAAAAGCCCGTGTCTCAGTTCGTGCCCGATCTGAAGCTACTATGGTAACCCTAATTAACTCTCTCTAATATAGTACNAAAAAATTGAAAAGGTAAATAAGAAAATTAAGAAAAAATAAATAAGTTAGCCACGGTTTAAGAAATAAAAACGTCAAACTTAAATGAATAACATAAAAGAAACTTAAATAAATAACATAAAAGAAACTTATTATTTACCTTTTTTATTTTTTTTATTTTCCTTTTAATATTAGTAATTGATCATACAATTTTCTTATTTTAAATGAAAAACATAAAATAAACTTATTTTCTTTTTTAAAATTTTTTTATTTATTTTTGTTTTGGTATTAATAATTGAAAAAGAAACTTAGTTTCCTTTTCTATTTTTAAAACTAATTTTTTTATTTTCCTTTAGTATTAGTAATCTTATTAGTAATTTTCCTTTTAATATTAGTAATTGATCATATAATTTCCTTAATTTATATGAAAAACATAAAAGATACTTATTTTCCTTTTAAATTTTTTTTTATTTACTTTTTCGATTTTTTATTTTTATTTTGGTATTAGTAATTGAAAAAAAACTTAGTTTCCCTTTCTATTTTTAAAACTATTTTTTTGGTTTTCATTTTAGTATTAGTAATTGATCATACAATTTCTTTAATTTAAATGAAAAACATTTAAAAAAAAATTATTTCCTTTTTCTTAATTTTTTTTATTTATCTTTTCAATTTTTTATTTTCCTTTTTGTATTAGTAATCGAAAAAGAAACTTATTTTCCCTTTTTATTTTTAAAACTAATTTTTAGATTTATGTAAACATTATGTTAAAATCTAATTGGTTGAATTTTTTTAACACGTATCAAAATTTAATCGATTAAATTGACACGTGTCACATGTTAAAAATTAACTTTGATGTATCATACTTTATATAATAAAATTAGTTTAGCAACGTTATTTATTTGTTTATCCTTTAATTATCTAAAGCCTAAACATTATTTAGTGGTCCGGTTCGACCTAATCTATTGATTTTACCGATCCCGATTTATTGGCGCTTTTGGGCCGGCCCGATAATATATTATTATTTCTCTCTCTTTTTTAATCCTACAAAATATAATATGAGATTGGGTATAGCGGACAAAAAAAAAATCAAAACAAAGGATTGGTGGATCAAAGAAAATAAAATGTATTACTAAGTATGGTCGGAGGAGCAGAAAACCATTGGATCGGTCCGAACTCCGAACGATTCCATCAAATCGACATATTCCCAAGTCAAGTATAAACCCGGGCAAATCTTTTTTTTTTTTTTTATCGCGAAGAGTCGGATCTTAATTACTTTCAATGCTCGTAATTGACATTTATAAATAATTATGCATGTAAGAGCAAGCTCAATAGAGAACTTATGTTGAGTGTTTTAAACATATTTTAATATTAAATATAATATTAATTTAAATTAAGAACTAAGACACCAAAAAAAAAAATGTCTTATTTTAGATATTGTTCTTAAAAATAAGACACTCAAATCATTTGTTTATTCAACTTTATTATTAAGAACCTTACTTAAAACACCTAAAGATGACCATTGGGGTTGATCTAAGAAAATAAATTGACTAAAATGTATTTGAGGAGCTTGTTTTGTTATGGGGTATCTTGTCATAAAAGTCCCTTATATATAGTTCTGATATTGATGGACTTGGACTCCCTTTGTTTTATTCATGAAGTATGGACTATTGACTTCACAAACAAAAACTGAAGACTTTTAAGTTATTTCTTTTAGACAAATCTAAATGCAAGCTCATTCCAACCACTTTTAAGTGTTTGTACAATTAAGGTGGATATCCTTACAAATCTAAGACGATTATATAAACCTCGAAACTCGATATCGAAAAGAAAAAAAATTCGAATAAAGCCTCATTTAGCAATGCATATTTTAAGTCAGTTAGAAGTATAGAACAACATTTCATACATATTCTCTCTAAGTTTTTATGTATTTCATATTTTTAAAGTGTAATTAATTAATTGTGACATATTCTGTCAATAACTAAAAGTTAATTAGCGGTGATAAAAACAAGTTAATACAGTTCTACATCTTGAAGTCTTGAACTATGTATATGAATGACACAACTCGGTTCTTGATTATCTTACAAATATATTTGTTAACTGATTTTTTCTCAAACCATCATGAAATGGCATATTTGACATGCTCCAATTCTTATTCTGTTTATTATGTTTAGTATAACAATTTTGATTCGACTTGAAAGTAGTTACAATAAAAAAAATGATAAAAACTAGCTAGTGTAATAAAAGAATGATATTTTCAGTTTTTTCATGTGTTTTTTTACCACTATTTTTTTTTAAATCTCTTTTGATTTCAGTATCGATTACTATTTTTTTAATTGAACGCATGGTTTACAAATGATGAAATTGTTTTCTGTAAAGCAGATAATTTTTTTTGTGTGGATGGGTTAATTTTTTACTAAAATGTAAAATCGTTTTCAGTTTTTCGGATATATCAAAGAGACTGAATGGATTGTTTTTCACCCAATAAAACTTCTCAAATTTCTTTTGAAAAAGTTCGGTACGCCATTACTGTAAGATAGCGAAACATGCAACTACCTACACAAAATTCATAATTGTATAGCAGCAAAAGAAGACTTGGAAGTTGGAACCTCTGATGTGGGCGAGATAAGACTAGCTACTTAGTTAGAGGTCGTATGAACATATTTTAAAATCAGTGTTTTTGTAATGTTTCCTTTGAGTCACAAGAATTAGCTGTCACTTAATAATTATAATTTTGGGAAAAGAATCCATCTAAGATGGGTTAAGATTTTTTATTTTTTTTATTAAGCATAAACAAAACTCAAATCGAACGAAAAACATGCAACTGCAAAAAAAAAAAAATGATGATTAAGCAAGCAATCAAACATTAAGGAAACATTAAGAAAATTAAGAAATTATTTAATCAAAATGTGTGTCAGTGTGTGTGTTTAGTTTTGAGTTTTCTTCTTTTTTAAATATGTTCAATACGATGTATTTATTAAAACTAGATCACATCAAGTTACAATTATTAACCACTGGCTGGGCTGGGTAGTGTAACCAATGGCCTGACCATTACTTGAAGCTTCAAGCCAAATGACTATCAAAGAGATTAGCGAAGATAACACTGAATCTGTCTTAAATAATATACATTAATCTTTTTTATTAATATAGTCATTAGTCTATGTAGTGTTTAATTCCTCGTGTGTTTTTTTCTTATGTAAACAAAAATTCCAAAGAGTTGAATAGAGAGAGATACAAACAAAAAGTCAAAGGAAGTGAGCGGGTCCCATGGTATGATTGGTCAACATAAGTTTATTCTGGGACTACTACGTGGGACCCAGTCGGGAAGCCGGTTAGGCATTTTTGTTAGTTTGACTCTATTTCTGTATTTACATAAATATTCCTGTTAAATAAACAAATAATAATCGCAAAGAAAAAAAAATCTTTTGAAAGTAACATTTGGAAATAAAAATGAAAGGATTAATTTATTCTTTACCGAACTTTGTTTTGTAAACTCAGCAAAAACCTAATAATGGTATTAGATGAGGTAATTAATTTCAACAAAAAGATAGAGCACGTTTGTGATAAATTAAACTTTCCTCATCCACTATCTTCAGTAACAAAAATTCTACAATCTTTATTCAGAGCTCACGAAATTAATTACTAAGCTAAAGGAGGATTAGTTACTCGACGTTGGTTTAAAGTTATTACTCCAAACTCCTTTCCTTTCTCAAACATATATATATATATACACTAATACACACTATACACGCGTGCGTAATAAGTAATACAGTGTACCGACTATTTGAGTCTCAACATAATTAAACTATAAGCTGTTTTTAAGATTAAGTTTTTTTTTAAAAAAGGAGTAATTAAGAATTTGCCGGCAATAAAAAAAAAAATTGTTTGAAAGAATATTATTTTGCCATAAAACAATTTTTTTTTTTTATAAAAAGGGTTTTCATATAAAACAATTTTCTCAATCACGTGGAAGGTGCGATCTGGTCGCTAGCGGTGTTGTTTTTTTTTTCATTTTTCTATCCTTTATATTTGAAATAGTCCAAAAAATTCTTAAAAGGAGGAAAATAATAAACCAGAATTTAAATCAATTAAAATTAATTTTCTAATATGATAAAAATAGCCTTTTCTACGAATCGACTACTTTTCTCCGCATTCAATTTCCTTAGGTATATACTGACATGTTCACTAAGATTTTCAAACTTTCATATTTAGTAAATAAAGATCTAAAAATAAATCCAGAAATATTTTTTAAGAACAAAAGTTTGACATTATCGAGAGATCTTAATAATATCTAAACCACGGATCGAACACGTCTGAGAGTTCCGTACTAATATAGCTAACACTATTTAAATCAAATAAAACAAACAGCATGGTGTTAATTTACACAGAACGAAAACAAGGCGCAGTCTTTTAGATTTTTGTGCCGTTAATAACTGAAACAACACGTAGTTTACCATTTCTCATATCAGAAAAAAAAAAAAAAAAACCCTACAAGTAAACGTGTAAACTGTGATGAGTTCTCTTAGTTGGACATTTCTCTATGTTGTCTGGTTGAAGTATAGAACCCACGTCTCTCTTAAAGTGTCAGGTGGCAGACAGATGACGCAGACTCTGACGCTTTTTAGCAAAACCAAAAATCTATCTCCACGAAACTTCCAAAAAGAATCTAATAACATTTTAAAGAAAAAACTCAATTTACACAATTACACACATACATACATTTATAAAATCTATATATAACTAAAATTGATAAATTATAAGATAAATTTGGAGAGATATCTGAGTCGACGTCAAAACCCTTTTTGTAGGCGAAGCATCTGGACCGGTAAGAGACCTCTCTCATCCATCATAGCCACATAACTAAATCAAACTCTCTCTCTCTCTCTCTCTCTAAAATCTCTTTATTTTCTCTTTTATCTTCTTGATCTTCCTATATATGGAGAAGCACTGAAAGGGTACTACGATACTGTACGGACCCATCAAACTGGATTGATTATCCACAAGTACCTTTTTATCTTATCCAGCAAGTGACCTATCCTTTTTTCTTCCTAGGGTTTCGGAGAATCATAGTATAATACTAATCAATATCACATAAACTTATTAGATGTTCCGGTTTCCGGTGAGTCTAGGCGGTTCACGTGACGAAGCCCGTCACGATCAGATCACACCGTTGGATGAGCCTCGTGTGGTGGTTGGTGAGGTTGACTTCTTCTCGGAGAAGAGAGACAGGGTTTCACGTGTGAACATCAACGACGATGAAGACGACGAAGCCAATAAGGTTCACGTCAAAATGGAGACTTCACGAGTTGAAGATAACGATCGTTCTAGAGATGTTAATGTAAGTATAATCGTTTTTTCCCCCTTTAATCTTGGTTATATCTATATTAAAACATTTCTTTTATTTCCTTATATTTTTGTTGAAATTTTGTTTCTTGGGTTGGTGGGATGTGAATGCTCATAACACTAGTAACAATTACTTTTCATAGAGTTGATTTTATTATTTACATAAGCAGAGCAAATTGAATCTATTTTTTATATTAATAAATTGTAAATATATATATCTAGATCGGACTGAATCTTCTGACGGCGAATACGGGAAGCGATGAATCAACGGTGGATGATGGACTGTCAATGGATATGGAAGATAAACGTGCAAAGATTGAGGTACTTATTAATAACAATTTGATCATATAGTTTTTTAGTTTTCCTTTTTATTTTATAACTAATTAATCAACAAACAAAAAATATCCCATCCTATCATTACATATCTTCTTCAGCATCTACCTTCACTAAATTCGTGATTTTTATTTGATTTTCTAAATGGTGTTCGGTTAGAGAGCAATAAAATATTTGTAAAAAGTAAAAAAAAAAAAAGCAATGGATTATTTTTTAAAAAAAAATTGGGGAAAAATTGTTAATATGTATATGTTTTTTTTTGTAATTAAATGAAATGAAGAACGCACAACTACAAGAGGAGCTGAATAAGATGAAAATAGAGAACCAAAGGCTAAGGGAAATGTTGAGCCAAGCGACCAACAACTTCAATTCCTTACAAATGCAACTTGTTGCCGTCATGAGGCAGCAGGAACAACGTAACTCCTCCCAAGATCATCTATTGGTAATCTTACATTTCTCTTTTAGGCTTTTTCAGTTTTATTTGATTGATCTCAATCTGTTTACACTAAAATATATTTGGTCAATCTGTTTATTTATCAGTTTTAGTTATTGTGTCAATAACAACTAACAAGTAAACTATTGGCAACCCATATGTTTGTATAGTTGATTAATGTTGTTATTTTGTTTCTTGATCAATAAATTGATCAATGGTTTTTCTTAGTCGTTGATGTAAAATTTTCTCCTCACCAACTCTTTACATTTGGTCGTTATGACGGCTGTAAAATCGAGAATAATTAATCGTAAATAACGTCGGCACAGAAGCCCTAAATACTTAAAACGATTTTCTACAATTGTTATTTTAATTCTATTATTGTAACACAAGCCCAAACAAAAAAATTTCATGGTCTAAGTATTTCTTTTTGGGGTCTAATTATTTCATGATCTATTTGAAAGTATCATTCCTCAGCTAATTAATAGGTATACAGAATGCCAAAAAAATATTAAACATGCACGTATATATCGAGCATAAAGTTTTAAGATTTCTTTAATTTAACATAGGCTACGGAGGGCAACGCAGTCGGAAAGAAACGGCAGGAAGTGCAAGCCATGGTGCCAAGGCAGTTCATGGACCTCGGACCGTCTTCTGGCGCGGCCGAGCATGATGCCGAAGTGTCATCTGAAGAGAGGACGATGGTGCGTTCAGGATCTCCTCCTTCGCTTCTAGAGAGTTCCAATCCCCGAGAGAGCGGAAAGAGGTTGCTTGGGAGAGAAGAAAGCTCAGAATCCCAGTCAAACGCCTGGGGAAACCCTAACAAAATCCCCAAACACGGTCCACCGTCTGGCAACAACAACGGAAACGGGAACGTTATCGATCAGTCCGCTGCAGAAGCCACCATGCGAAAAGCCCGTGTCTCAGTTCGCGCCCGATCTGAAGCTACTATGGTAAACCTATACTTAACTCTCTCTAATATAGTGCCTTGGTATAAGGTTATTTGAACAAAAGCTTAATCATAATGTACTAATGTCTCTATGTAGATAACCGATGGATGTCAATGGAGAAAGTACGGACAGAAAATGGCTAAAGGAAACCCGTGTCCGCGAGCTTATTATCGCTGCACGATGGCCGGTGGATGTCCTGTTCGCAAGCAAGTACGTTTGCTCTTATATTACAAGTCGGCAATAAACATTTAAGAACATTACATCTAAAGATCTAATATATAAGTTGCCTTTTAAAACAAACGATCGAAGCCTTAACCACAATGATGTCTTAACAGGTGCAACGTTGCGCAGAAGATAGATCTATTCTCATAACCACCTACGAAGGAAACCACAACCATCCACTCCCACCAGCCGCAATGGCCATGGCCTCAACGACCACCGCAGCCGCAAGCATGCTCCTCTCAGGCTCAATGTCGAGCCAAGACGGTCTAATGAACCGAACAAACCTCCTAGCTCGAGCCATCTTGCCTTGCTCCTCTAGCATGGCCACAATCTCAGCCTCCGCGCCCTTCCCAACCATCACACTGGACCTCACCAATTCATCCAACGGTAACAATCCGAACATGAGCACTAATAACCCTTTAATGCAGTTCGCTCAACGGCCCGGTTTCAACCCGGCGGTTTTGCCTCAAGTGGTCGGTCAAGCTTTGTACTATAACCAACAACAATCCAAGTTTTCCGGTTTACAGTTACCTGCTCAGCCGCTGCAGATGGCGACCACTTCTTCGATGGCCGAGAGCGTTAGTGCCGCCAGTGTAGCGATTGCGTCGGATCCAAACTTTGCGGCGGCTCTAGCGGCTGCGATTACGTCCATTATCAACGGTTCTAGTCATCAGAACAACAACAACAATAATAATAATGTGGCTACGAGCAACGGTGACAATAGGCAATAAGAGTTTTTATTTTGATGGTCGATTTTTTTTGTTTTTGATACTTTGTTTTGAGTTTTGGATGTGTAATTATTCGTATTTTGGTATTGTTTTTGTTCGTGAACAAGAAGGGTCTTTGAGAATTGAGAACATTTTTTTTCTCTGTTCTTTTAAGATCAACAATTTTGTTCGGAACTTAGATTTCTTTTTAAAATAGATTTTCTTTAATATAAAGGCTTATAAGCTCACATATTCGAGGATCTATATCTATCCATATATAAATATATATATATATATATATATATATATATATACTAGAATAGGATCCGGATATATGCGGGTTTTTGATAAAATATTTTAAACCCGTAAAAATAAATTGAAAACAAAGTCGGATAATTTATTTATTCTAAAATTTTGCCAAATTAATTATCCTACTTTATTATAATTAGATTTATCATAATTAAAATCTAGATTAGGATCCGCGTATTATATTAATAAAATTTAAAACCCGTTAAATTATTTTTTTAACAAAATAGAAAGCAAAATCTGATCACTACTAAAAACATATATGAAAAACACAAAATCGAAACCTAAAAATTATTTATTTAGTTTAATTCTCATTTATTTTCAATTAAAATATTTAAAACACAGAACTGTTATGGATCCTAAGCAACATTTACCCTACTTCTCATATAATTAACACACTTTATCAACTATCGTTTTCTGTTTCGTTGCGTTAAAAACTTGAGTATTTAATTTGAGTCAATCGAGTATATTAACGATCTTTCCATTAATTCTCTTTAAGTAAATAAAGTATCTCTTTCTCTTCACATTCATCTCCCTTATATGATCTTTCTGCTCTCTAGAAAAGTTATGCTTCTTAATACTCGCATCAAAAGCCTCTCTACATGATTCTTGATATCATCCTCCTCATTGATCTCATCATCGTTTAATGTCATATCATTAGCATTTAGAATTTTCTTTTTTTTTAATTAAAATATATCCTAGTTAATCTAATTTACTTTTTGGTTTTTTTTTTATTTTTCTTTTGAAATATATCCTTTTGTTTTTATTATATATTTTGTTAAAAAGAATATATTATCCTTTTGTTTTGTTAAAATAATATATTTTTAATAATATTTTGAAATATTATCCTTTTGTTTTGTTAAAATAGATCCTTTTGTATTTAAATTTAAATATATTTTAGTTAATTTTATTTTAATTTTGTAATCTAAATCAATAAATTTGACATTTATTTTTTGTAAAATAATATTTTACCGAGACACGTATCGAAATCTATATGATATGATATAATGTATTAAGTTACATCGTCGTCATATCATTAGCATCTAATTTTTTGTTTTAATTAAAATATATCCTAGTTAATAAAATTTACTTTTTGTTTTCTCTCGTATATGATCTCTCTGCTCTTTAGAGAAGTTATGCTTCTCAAGACTCGCATCAAAAACTTCTCTACATGATTCTTGCTATCAACCTTCTCACTCATTGAGCTCATCATTGTCTAATGTCATATCATTAGCATCTGGAATTTCTAATTTTTAATTGAAATATATCCTATTTAATCTAATTTATTTTTTTGTTTTCTTTTTTTTTATTTTCTTAAATTGAAATAGATCCTTTTATTTTATTTTATTTTCTTTTTCTTAAATTGAAATATATCCTAGTTGATTTTATTTTACTTTTGTAATCTAAATCGATAAATTTGACGTTTTTATTTTTTTAACCGTAGCTAACTTAGTTTCTTTTTTCTTAATTTTCATATTTACTTTTTCGATTTTTTATTTTTCTTTTGGTATTAGTAATTGAAAAATAAACTTATTTTCGTTTTTTAATTTTAAAAATAATGTTTTGATTTTCCATTTAGTATTAGTATTTGATCATACAATTTCCTTAACTTAAATAAAAAACATAAAAAAACTTGTTTTCCTTTTTTAGTTTTTAATTTTACATTTTCGATTTTTTATTTTCCTTTTTGTATTAGTAATCAAAAAAAATTATTTTCCTTTTTTATTTTAAAACTAATTTTTAGATTTATGTAAGCATTATGTTCAAATCTAATTGGTTGGTTTTTTTAACACTTTTTAATTTTAAAAATAATGTTTTGATTTTTCTTTTAGTATTAGTAATTGATCATACAATTTCTTAACTTAAATGAAAAACATAAAAAAACTTATTTTCCTTTTTTTATTTTCTTATTTACATTTTCGATTTTTTATTTTCCTTTTTGTATTGGTAATCGAAAAAAGTTATTTTCCTTTTTTATTTAAAACATAAAAAACTCCTTTTCCTTTTTTTTATTTTTTTTTACATTTTCTATTTTTTATTTTCCTTTTTGTATTAGTAATCGAAAAAAGTTATTTTCCTTTTTTTATTTTTAAAACTAAGTTTTAGATTTATGTAAACAATATGTTAAAATATAATTGGTTGATTTTTTTAACACATCAAAATCTAATCAATTAAGTTGACACGTGTCACGATCATGTTAAAAACTAACTTTGATGCATCCTACTTTATATAATAAGATGTATAAGTGTAATATATTTATATAATTGACTTCTCTTTAAATGGCTCAATTCTTTTAAATATTTCTAAAATGAGGAATATCTTAGCATAAATTAATCCTAAAGGTAAAAGGAACAAAAATGAACGCAATACGCATGATCAATATATAATTTTTCTAAACGTCACGAACTATCCGTCTACTCGGTCAATTACTCGCTGATCAATAGATAACTTACACAACAATTGATCAATTAATTGACCTACTAATTGACCGGTTCCCCGAAGAACTAGTTACCTATACGGTGAGGGATTTCCCTCGCTGGCCACGGCCACTCCTTCGACGCGATCCAAAGATCCGTACTTCGCGTGTCAAAGAAGACGTTGAGCGTTTGGTCCGGAGTACCGACTTTTATCTCGCCATAGTAGCTGTTGTCGTAGGCATTCTGCAACGTATTGCTTCGATTTGGCCGAGGAAGAGGATGCTGAATAGTGCAAGGCAGTGCCGGCCTAACCAAATTGGTGGCCGAAAGCCAAAAAAATAATTATAATTTTTTTATATTTATTATTAAAAAATATTAAATAATTTCAGTTTAAGAAAAATAAAATAAATAACTATATATATATATATTGCTATATAAAGTTTAAATTTTCTTGTAATTAGTTTTTATTTATGTTTGTAACTTTATAAATGTACTATTTAAAATAATAATGTGGCCCAATAATTAATAAAAAAATTTGGTAGCCTTTAAACCGTAACTTATCCCGCTTGTACTCTGGGCCGGCTCTGGTGCAAGGACAAGAGCTACGGTTTTTGTTAAAAACTTTGGAGCCATTTTGCCCGGAAGTTTTAAGAGGAGAGAAATTAAGTGTAGTGTGGTTGTGGGGTATTTATAGTGGAGAGAAATTTTAATAATCGAATTTTTTTTGTTACTTAGGCGGTTCAAATATTTGTATACAATTGTAAAAACTATTAAGTATCATATGGTAGAATAGAAACATAAATTAGCAGGTTGGTGTCAATTTGCATCTAAACTTAGATAAAAAAAAGCTTAGGATTCGTCTATATATTAATAAAAGCAAACTGAATCAATGTCATTTGTGATCGTATTTTTTTTCATAATTATTATTAGAGTGTATTTTTTATTATTTATTAGATACATTTTTGTTTATAACCGCTTATTTTATAAAAATTGCATCTTTTAATATATATGTTTTTTTAACTCTATAAAAAACATTAAAAAAAAAAAAAAATTTAGATGAATGTTTAGCAAAAAAAATTATTAAGCTAGTGTATATTTGTTTTTTGCTTATTTTTTACTTATTTTTTGCTTATTTTTTGCTTATTTTTTATAGAGATGAGAATGGATGAATGATATTTTCATTGAATTATGTATAAAAGTAGTCATTTGGAAAAAAAGTTTAAGAGAGTTCATATCAATGAGATAATATTACATGTAAAAATTCAATCATTGTTAAAATTGAAAAATTATTTCATCAATTTATTGATGATCTTTATAAATCGTTAAAATTGTATTATCTCTAATGGATAAGATCAAATCAAATAAAAATAAAAGTCGATAAATTTTAAAAATAAATATTTTTAAAAAATGAAATTCCGTAAGGTAAGAGAGTTTAGCAGCTATCGGTTATACTTCTCGTCTTGATATACTCTACCTAATCTTCTAACTACTAGTTTCTTTTGATAATCACATACACACTCGTTACCTAATCTTCTCTAAGACCATCTCCAATGCTAAGAACCTCTCATGAGTTCTTACCATTATTTTAATTATAAATTTTGAAAATATTTAAGTTAAGAACCTCTTTAAAAGTAATTAAAATTGTATGGTTCCAATGGTGAAACCTCACTTAAGGTTCTTAAAAATAAAATAAAAATATTATTTTGAAAATTATAATATTTTAAATAGAATTTATTTTGTTTAAATTATTAAAATATTTATATTTTATAAAACTTAAAAATTATTGCATTCCATAAATTTTGTGAAGTTTTAATTTTTATGAAGTTTTGTGAAATTTGAATTTTTGTGAAGTTTTGTGAAATTTTAAAATTTTGTGAATTTTTAAATTTTTTTTGTTAAAATGAATCGACCAATCACAAACTGACACGTATGGGGTTCTTAACAATTCTAAAAACTCTCTTTTAAGAACCACTTCTTAATATTTTATTTAATTTTAAATTATTTTTTTAACTTTTTTTCTAAAAACTCTATGTTAGAAACACCCATTGGAGGTGCTCTAAGACCCATAACTTTACTATATATAATTTTCTATGCTAGGGGTTATCATCTATAGTTGTTCGTTCATTCCTCACCACGCGTGAATCAGAACATGGGGAGTGTCTTTGGCGAGAAGCAAGATCTTCTTCCCACCTGATTTGCGCTCATGCTCTTGGTAGCACATCTTCCATTGTCATGCATTGATATTTTGTCAGCTCTTTGTATAGGTCTCCATTTGAAAGCAAACCTCTTTTAAACGCTGAGACCACTGTCGATGTGACACATCCGGGTATGGACACTTTCTCTTTGTTGAAGCATGACACATAGCTACGCAGCGACTCTCCTCTCCTCTGAACGACCTCGTAAAGGTCATCAGTTGTCTTTTCCAAATTCCTGCTGCTTGCAAATTGCTCCACAAAACGGTCAGTCAATGACGCAAAGGAGCCAATTGAAGCGTTGGGTAGGTTTGTCAACCACTGGAGGGCTGGTCATGTGAGGCTTGACCCAAACCCTTTGCACATGGTAGCTTCGCGATATTCCCTTGCAATTGCCATGGTAAACATCAGTTGCTTGTATTGTGCTATGTGATTATCAGGGTCGGTTGTTCCATCATACATCTCCATCAGAGGGAAGATAAACTTCTTTGGCATCTCCACGAGTGCAATTGCATCATGAATGGAGTGTCTGCGTAGCAGTTGAGAGCATTCTTAATAATTGGAGGAGCTACTCCGGGAAGTCGTGCAAGCAAGGCTTCCATTGCTTCCAGATGTTTCAATAACTCAACGATTTGATAGGAATCTTCTGAGGACTGGCGTATCGCTGAGTCAGAGAGCGGAGCAGGTGGTGGGTTGGTGTGTGACTCTCTGCGTGCATCTGCCCCCGGTATGATTGTCTCATGTTGCAGCGTCGTTCTATCATCTATAAGTATCCGAGTATTTCCCAACGACTGTATCGGAGTGACTCGCGCCCGAAATCTGGCATGAGGGTTAACTTCTGTGGTTCTACCACCCTCCGGAGGGAGTGCAGCGGTTAAAGTAGTGTGTGCTTCCTTCAGTGAGGCGTTTTCCAATTCCAGCGCTTTCAAAAAGGCGTTCTCCGCTTCGAGTTGTGCTAGTCGTTCTTCGTTCCGGACGACTTTTGCTCCTAACAATCAAGACATCTCCTCGTACAGTGACCACCACGTTATTCTCCCTGCGAACCACTTTGTCTTGCATTCCAAAATATCTGATGTACATGATGCCAACATGTTTTTGTCTTTTCACATAACCATGCACGCTAATTCTGAAGACTTGCAGCGGAATATCTCCAGAAAAGTCGAAAATATGGAGATCATCATAGTTGAGACAATAAAGCTTGTGATCTTTGTATACCATGTGAAAACACTTGTAGATACATGACAATGACAGCTGGGGAATTTGTTTCAACGAGTCATCTCCTTTCTTAAAACAAACCAGAGCTTCTTCATCAACCAGTCCTATAACTATGTAATCTTTGGTTTTCTCGTCTATCCTTAATTTCGGAGTCCAGAGTTTTCTCACTGGAAGAAAATATATTAATCTCTCCGATTCAATAACAACTCCCGGTAGATTTATCCTCTCGCGGGTTAAAAGATCTAAAATATAAAAACATCTTTCCTTGCCTCCATAAGGAGGTTCCATCAAAAGCCAACTTCTACAAGTCGCCACACAATTACGATCTGCCAAGTCGTCGCCGAGAGGTTGAGTTTTGTAGAGCTTTTCTTTATCTTCGGGATTGAACAAGAGACAGTAGTTCTTGTTCCTGGGGAATATAATCATCCAAGGGATCTGATTGTTCGGCTGAGATTCTCTCGAACCGGATTCCCAAGATGAGCAAACCGATTTAGCTCGTTCGAAATCGGTAAAGCCAAGCCGTTCAAAAACCGTCTGCATGAGATCTCGAGGAAGGTTGGACCAGCAATGAGGATTTCTTCGACTGACGTAGACGGCGGGAGATTTCCGAGGAGGAGGTTGGGCTAAGGCTGATGCTGGGGAGGCCATCTGACGGAATCTTCACGGCCAAGCCTTCAAGTGTGGGATAAGGGAATTTCCCGAACCCGTCCCGTTGCCGTCCCGTTCCCGTCCCGTTCCCGTCTTGTTTTTATGGATTCCCTTTTGGGAATTGCTATTCAATTCCCGAATTTTCCGTTCTCGTCCCGTGCCCGTAAATTCTCGTCCCATTTCCCGAAATTTCCCGAAAGATTTTAACGTAATGTTTACATAAATCTAAAAATAAATTTTTTAAAAAAAAAAAAAAAGTTTATTTTTATGTTTTCCAATTAGATTAAGGAAAATATATAATCGATTACTAATACTAAAAGAAAAATAAATAAATAAATCAGAAAAGTAAATAAGAAAATTAATAAAAAGGAAAATAAAATTTTTTTTTAATGTTTTTCATTTAGATTAAGAAAATTATATGATCAATTACTAATACTAAAAAGAAAATCAAGAAATCAAAAAAGTAAATAAGAAAAAGATAGTTGATAAAGTGTGTGAAATATATGAGAAGTAGGGTTGATGTTGCTTAGGACATAAATGAGAATCAAATGAGAATCAAAATAAATAAATAACTCTTTGATTTAGATTTTGTGTTTTTCATATATTTTTTCAGTAGTGATCCGATTCATTTTATATTTTTAAAAAAAAATATTTTAACGGGTTTTAAATTTTATTATTATAAACATGCGTATACACGAATCCTAATATAGATTTTAATTATGATAAAAGTAGGATAAATAATTCGTTAATATTTTAGAATAAATAATTATATTTATAGATAAGGCATTATAAGTAAACATAATTTAGAAAAGAATATTAAAATATATATATTTGAAGATATTAATAAAATTTTATTTTATTTTTTTCTTATCCATTATCCAATTTTGTTTTTAATTTACTTTTACTAATTTAAAATATTTTATTTATTTCTTTATCTACTACTAATATGTTTGGAAAACATAAATTCGATGCAAAGGCATATGTATATAGTAACTTTTTATATATTTATTTTATTAAAATAAACAATTTTTCACGAACACAAAAATCATAATCTGTAGTTGTAGTATAAAAAAAATGTATAATTTTAGAAGAAAAAGAACGTACAGTAAAACCTTTATAAATTAATAATGTTCGGAACATGAGGTTTTATAAAAATTTATTAATTTATAGTGATTATTAATTTATAGATATATTATTTGGTTGAAAAACTAATTTTGAAACTGAAAAAAATATATTAATTTAGCGAGATATTAATGTCGAGTATTAATTTATAGAGGTTTTACAGTACCATTTTTCATTATTTCTGAAATTCTATTAGAGCACACATAAAGCCCATGAAATTACCATTAGAGAAGCCAATATAAGCCCATGTTATTAGGATTTCTAGGGCTGTCCAATCTGGATATCGGTTCGATTTTCTCGGTTTTTCGGTTAGTAAAAAATAGCTACCATTTTAATACCATATCTAGTTTGGTTTGGTTCGCTTTGGATATCTTCGATTTTCAATTTATTCGGTTTTTAACCAAACCAAGAATTTTGTGGTATAATGTGGATTTTAGTTTTTTTATAGAAAATTAGAAATATTAACAATAAAAAGTAGAAAACATAAAAACAATTAAAATTGTAAAACTCATGTCTATTATAAAATCAATAAAACTCTAAAATTTGTAATTAAAAAAAACTTAAAAACGAAAGCACTAAAGCACTAGTCTTTAACATCATCAAATAAAATAAAATATTAAACTTAGAATGAAAACTAAAAAATTTGACGGCGCCACATTAGGTTTTTTTTTTTGTCAACTACTAGGTTAATTATATTGTTTTTTTAAATTTATTTAGACATTAGATTTTTAGGGTTACATAATTTACATACTTATTGTATACTATATATTATTATATTATGATTTAAAATTAATCAGTTTTTTCGTTTTAATCGGTTTTATCGGTTAATATCCAAACCATATCTGAATCCTACGGTTTTGAAATTATTACATCATACGGTTAATATAATATATCCGGAATCCAACCATATGTTCTATTTCGTTTTGGTTCGGTTCAGTTCGGTTCGGTTTTTCCAGATTGGACAGCCCTAATTTCTATCTAGTGGTTCTCATATATATATATGATTGTAATTTGGGAAAATTCTATAAAAATACCCTAACTAAATTTTGTTAAGCTTCTTATTACCTCGATTATTTATGGGCCCAGAAATATACTCCAATTATTTTTTTTTCCATTTTTAATTTCCAAGTTTATTTTTGTTACCTATTTTAAATCTCCAAGCTTATATCTAGTTAACAGAGAGTAGACGGTCTTAAACGAGCCCTAAATCCCTAAATCAATTTAGCTTTACTAGACTAAATATCGCATGTGGTATAACACCTCTTTTAATAAATCCCCAAATAGAACCCTAAATCCCTAAATCAATTTCTCTGTTTCATAAGAAAAAATTGATTTTGCAAAACAAAAATTTCGAAAGATCTAAAGATATTACTAATACAATCTTGTTCATAGGAAACATCAGATTGAGAATTTAAAATAGTACTCCACATGGATTTTGTTGGCCGATTCATCACGGAGCACGACCTCGCTTCACTTCGTCTTTAAGCTCACGACGCTGATGAAATTCAGGTCAAAAATTGATTTTTATCAAATGTTGAAATTTTGGGAATCTAATACTAACGAAGAAATCAAAGAATCGAGTAAAAAAAAAATCTGAACTTTAAAGAAAATTTTGTTTTATCTAATTTGGGGATACGAGTATTGGTTTTGAAATCGTATTTGAGAATCTTTTGCTTCACAATCCATCGGTAAGTATCGTTAACATTCTCATGAACAACCTCCGTCGTCTCGTAATCGTACACTGACCGAAGGTGAACATTTTTTCCTAATAAAAATTTACAGAGACAATCTAAAGAAATTAACAATAACTTTGTTTCTCGGTTTTGATCGCTTTTATGTGAGTTTGAAAGTAAAGCGAGTGATCGCTCAAATAATGTAGCTGAAGAATTCATACTAACAAATTCGATTTAGGGTTTCATTGAATTGAGGATTTGAGTTTTTTCCAGATTTTGGAATTTTTGTCGAGAGTGAAAGAGATGGGTCGATATATTAGATGGGTGGGTGTGGGTTTTCGGGTCAGGTTGGATAGTTTTAAGTTTTACTTTTAACCAGTGTTTTTAGTTAAATATAACTGTAGTTAATTTAATAACGGAATCTGAACGCCGTTAACATTTTCACTAACTTTTGTTTCGTATACGATGTAGAATAAGTATACGAAACGCATTTGAAGATTTAAACTGGATACGAAAAACAGTTCGAGCATTTTTCTAAGCACCTAAATAGTTGAAGTATTAAAAAGCTTAACAAAATTTAGTTGGAATTTTTTTATGGAATTTTCCCATTGTAATTTGTAATGAACATCTATGAATCAAGTTTAGGGTTGCCGATTGAGCAACCACCCCTTTCATCTTTCATCTAATTTTAAAAATAAATAGATAAGCTGAAACAGATTGCTAACTATGAAAAATGGAACGTTTCTTTTTCTTCTAAAATTATACAAGCTCAAAATCAAATACATGCCTAAAAATCAAACAAGTGTTACCAAATGGAATATTTCCAAACCCTCATAAGAAGAAAAATATTACCAAAATGTTGTAAGAATATAAAAAGCATATAATAAAAGATAGAATCAATCATTCTCGGTTAAAACTAGGTAAGAACCATCGCGCATTAGAGCATGGAACGGACGAACAAACAAACTGGTGCGGTTGTTCAACCTTCTCTGTATCGAGATTGAATATGAAGATATCATTTTCGTCATATCGATCTCCAAAATCACGACCATTGAAGTAAATCGCATTGCTCTTGATTCCTTCAATGTCCTTGGCGAGCACCGTGATACCCAAATCCAAAAGAATCGCCTCGTCTCCCAAAGAAACAATTTTCTGCCACTTGTTTCCCTTCGATGAACCCATCTTGTAGATTTCGAAATTCCATATTTTGGACCTACTCGGACGTATGCTTTTAACAATTAAGACATCTCCACGTAATGTGACTACCACATTATGCTTCATACGAGTCCAAGAGAAATCCTGAACAAATCTTCCACGGGGCATCATTAACATTTGTACGCACCCATGTACCCTAATTTTGAAAACTTGCAGTGGAATCTCTCCAGAGAAATCAAAAATCTTGAGTTTGTGATAGCTTAGACAATAAAGCTTGTGATCCTTATATACCATATTAAAACACTCCTCGATACCTGACAATGATAACTGAGGAATTTGTTTCCACGAGGTATCTCCTTTCTTGAAAGAAACAGCATATTCATCATTAAACATGCCTATAACCAAGTAATCTTTGGTTCTCTCGTCTATCCAAAGTACTGGAGCGGTGAGCCCGAATTCTGATTCCAAAGTTGGTAGATTGATCCTCTCTCTCGTTAATATATCTAAAATATAAAGGCCATATAGAGGGTTTTCTATGTTCCCTTGAGTAAACTCTTTATATTGAGGGTCAAGCATCAAAAGCCAGCTTCTACAAGTCGCCACATAAAAACTCTTTGCAAAGTCGTTTCCGAGATCTTGAGTTTTGTAAACCTTGTCTTTTTCTTCAGGGTTGAACAAGAGACCGTAGTTGTTGTCCTTGGGGAACAGAAACATTCAAGGGATTCGATTGTTTGGCTTGGTTTGTCTCGAAGCTGATTGCCAAGTTGAACAAACGGATTTAGCTCGTTCGAAATCAGCAAAGCCAAGGCGTTCAAAGACCAATCGCATGAGATCTAGAGGAAGCTTGGACCAGCCATAATGGAGATTTCTTTTCGGTCCTGCTCGAGTGAAGGATATAGCTAGATCCCGAGCAGGAGGATCGCCGTGAGGGAGCCAGGGAGAGGCCATTTGATTGAGTCTTAGGCCGGGAGAGTATACGAGCCCTTAACGCTTAGAAAAATATAGCTTTTGCATTTTCATCCGCTCAAGTAACATAAAAGAGAAACTTTCTCTTACTATTTTAACAAAAAAAAAAAAAAAACTTTCTCTTACTACCTTGAGAATCGACCTATTTAAAGAACTTAAAGCCCAACCTAAGAAAAGGGACAAGTATCCAACACTAACCAATCCATTTCATATTTGGAAAATAAAGTTCATAAAGAGATATGTATAGAATAATTTTACAATTTAGACCAATATAGTAAGAAATATGATTTGTATAAACTCGATTTATTTGATATTTTACAAAAGCATTCATATACTATATATATATATATATAATATTAATATTTGATATATAATCATTTGACAATCTGTAATATCTGGAAACAATAGATGCATGTCTATTTTTGTAAAAAACAATATCATCACATTTCAAATATCTATTAATGTATTACACTTTAGCCAAAAAGTGAAACTTCTTTCTTTCTTGTTCCTGGTTTACCACGCTTATAGGTAACTAGTTCTTCGGTGAACCGGTCAATTAATTGAATAAAATTGTTGTAGAATTAAGTTATCTATTGATCAGCGATTAACTGACCGAGTAGACGGATAGTTTCAGATTAAGAACAATTTATATTGATATGCGTATTTTGCATTCATTTTTGTTCCTTCTACCTTTACGATTATAATTTATGCTAAATTCATTATAGCAAAATTTAAAGAAATTGAGCCATTTAAAGAAAAAATATATATATATACCACATAATAAATACAGATCCTCAAAATATGTGAACTTATATCAAAGTAAAAATATTTTAAAGAGAAAATTTAAGTTCTGAACGAAATCGCTGTTCTTAAATGAATAAGAGAGAAAATGTTTGCTACTTCTTTGATAGTTGGATGTAGTGCAGTAGTGGTCAGCATCTGCATCTTATAACTGGTTTGCATGGATTCAGATTTAACACTTTTCAAATATTTTTCATTATCTATATTTTTTATATGCAAAACTCTTTTTTTAATAAACTATAAAGAAACGCATAAAAGATGTATACACTAAAAAAATCATGATACACAAACACAATAGATATGTTCAATGCATGTACGATTAGTGTGTAGAAACCCGCATTAAACGTTAGACACGTAATCAACACATAAAAACTGTTTCATGCTTACGTATAAGACAAAGAACACAATTAAAGTATGTAGGCGTAAAAGTTGTGTAACAACCAACTACTGAACTACACACAGACAAGTTGCACGTATAAATATCGCTCTTTCCTTAATCTTTTCATTATTGTTTTTCACTTTTTCTTGCTTTTTTAAAGATTGGTTTTATTTTCTTTTTAAACTAAATAATGAACTTTTACCTTAAAATATATAAATTTTATTCATTGTTGTCTAGTATTAATTGCGTTAGTAATTCCAATCTGCCGTGGATTACAAATGTCGAATGTCAGTATTTTTAATGTTTTTTTTGGGGTTAAATGTTAAGAGAACTAAATTGGACAAATTTGTTTTACTATTTCTTCTTTATTTTTCCTGTGGGTGCTTATGCTGCTATAGCAAAGCCAATTCTTAGTTTTTTAATATCCTGATAATCAAATACCGTATGGTACGGTCGCATAAAAGTTTCACCCAAAACATGTAAATTCAAATCCAAAGAAACTACATAAACTGGAACAGTATGTTTCAGTCGTTTTGTGGTGGCTCACCGTTTGTAAGTTGTGAAGCCACTACAAAACGACTGAAACATACTGTTCCAGCTTATGTAATTTCTTTGAATTTAAATTTAAGTTTTTGGATGAAATTTTCATGAAATCGTATCATACGGTGTTTGATTATCATAATATTTAGAAATCAAGAATTGGCTTTGCTATATAGGTGCTTAAGCACCCACAAGCCACAAAAAAAATAAAGAAGAAATAATCAAACAAATTTGTCCAATTTAGTTTGGTTTGTTGTATTTTCTGATAGTGTTGTTGCAAATAATGATTAAGTTTATATATAGTCTATAACAAAAATATCTATATATATATAAACGTTATTGTTATTTTATACATGAGTTGTCAGCAAATTATCTTAATAAACAAATAACAAAATTAATTTTGATTGGATATATCAAGTGCAGAAATTTTTTATAAAAAAAATCAATAAATTTAAGCTCAGTCGACCTTTTTGTCATCTATTACATCATCATCATAAATTTTCGATTTAACCTTATTATAAAATTTTAATATATATCACAGAGTATTTCTAATATAGCTGTCGACTGTCGTTTTGTATCATATTATGTTACTCGTGACATATTTTAAAATAGTAAACATAAAAACATGCTTACAAATAGTTACTAAACAAATAGTAAAAATTTCCGTAAATAGTTTCTCTTTCATGCATGTTATAACTCATGTCATGTTTTAATTCTAGTTCTCAATGTCGCTATATTCCCAATTAACCATTTAAAATTTGTTACATTTTAGTAAAAATAAATAAATTTTCAATAACACAATTTACAAAAATTATAGTTTGATATATGTAAATATTTCTTAAATACACAGTCCAGCCCATAAGACAGACAGGTTAAACTATAACTTAAGACCACCAACATTTTTATCAATTTTTGAGTCTGTTTTATGGAAAATAAATATATTAGGACACAAATATTAATCTGAGACGGAATAAGTGATGTATGGTCATCATTTTTTTTTTTTTGCTTTGGACCACCGCTTTTGTGAAGCCGGCACTGTACTAAATACATTCAATTTTAAATATGTTGTGGTTGCTTTGCTTTGGACCACCGCTTCTTATTCCCAACGAAAACGTTGATGTATGTTGTGGAAAATTATAAATGGTTCAGAATCCTATTTTTATTTGAGTTGCAAAAGATCAAAACAAACCCTATTCTCAAGATAGATACTGTAGGTAGGGAAATTTAAAAAATATCATTTTTATGATACCATTTTTAAAAAAAATACTATTGTTTATTGTTAATTTTTAATAATATTAGTTTTATAAACGTTTATAAAAACTTAAATTTGAATTGGCGGGTGACCGGATATTGACGGGTTTTATGGATTTTACTGGTTTGATAAGACTCGAGTTATATGATCAGTGAACACAGACCAAAATTAGTGAGCGGTTTTGACATAAGTTCAATAATAATAATAATAAATATAAAAATGTCATGTATAGTGAAAAAAGAAATGTTTTTTTTTTTCGACAAACAAAAAGTACTAACAGAAAACCTAAACAAAATTATAACTGAAACGGATTTGCTTACAAGAGAGAGAGAAGAGAATTAATACTTATGCATCCGTCTATTCAGAACAACAATAAATAGGCTAGTACAACAATTCAAACAATGAAGGAATTAATAGTCAATAATCTACTATCTATACGCACAAGTCAAAATGAATTAATGAATATCTAATTTGTCTGTAAGACTAATTAAAAGAGTTTGCTTGCGTATTCATCAATGGCTAATCCTTGTAACCGACACAAGGTGGATCTTCTGGCTAGATCTCTTAGTTCAGACAAGCTTCTCCCGAGTTTCAACGCTACTTTGGTCTCGAAAACTTGACCGTTCTCTCTTCTCTCTGTTTCGACCGTTTCTTCTAAGAGAGAGAAGAATCCGGCGGAGTTTCTATACATCTCAAACACCATCCCGACTTGACCACCGTGCTCTAACGTGTTCACTACGGCAGCCAAGGAAGCGCAAGTCGTCGCCACTACTCCTGCTATATTCGAACTGTGGCCTATATAACCTGAACTTACAGCAGCAATTCCGGTTAACACCGGTCCAGAGATTGCTAAAGCCCGGTTTAACTTCAATGCCACGTTACCTAATCTTTCGTATTCCTCTGCATCTCTCGTCTTTATAACCTCAACCACCTCTTTCATCTCCATTTCTAGTTCCTTGTTCCACCCGTTAACCGCTGTTTTTGAACTGGTTTCTGGTTTAGTTTCGGGCCACCAAGTCGCTGGCTTGAATTCTTGTGGGAACTTCTCCAGCATTGTGCCGATGAGAGGAAGTGGGTAAGCTCTGTCTAAACAGAGCACTCTCTCTATCGCTTCCTTCACGTCCTCTTCGCTGATTCCGTCTTCGCTTTTCTCTCTCAGAACCATCTCGATTCTGTTTCTCAGCTGCTTGAACAGCCTCGTCGCGTTCCTCTGCTCCTCCACAAGCTGCGACGGCTGAATCTTGTTCATCAAGGCAACCACACCCGTCGCAGACCCTAGCAACACCGTAGAAGCTATCTTCACCGCCGAAGCATAATCTCCTCCAACGGCGTTCATGGAGGCTATTCCGGCCATCAAAGCGGCGGTGAGAGTGATCATATTGACGGAGTTGAGCAAGAGAGAGTTCCAGTTGTTGCGTTGCTCTCCGATGTTCTTATGCATCTCTACTCTGTCTATTACTTCTTCAAGAACCGCAATGAGCCGCGACCTCTGCAAAACCCGATCGTCGCACCCTCTCTTCTTCTGTCTTTGTCTCTCTAATAGCGAAAGATCGAGACTTTCTGCGAACCCATCCAACCCAAAAGTTGGTTCTTGAACTCTTAAATTTTGGTTCTTGATTGGTATTTTCGGTACAGAGACATTGAATTTGGGCAATTTAGGGATTGATATTGCGGATCTTGTCCCTGTGCAAGAAGAAGAAGAAGAAGTAGGAAGCAGAAACCTTGAAGCCTGCAATGATGCCATCTATGTTAAGTAAGGGAGGGCCACTTGCCCCCTATGACATTTTTAAATTTAGTGTAATTTTCTATAAGATTCTAATGATGCCCCTGTATGATATTATGCTAATAGTTTTTATTTTTTTCCCGGATAAAAACAATTTCTAGATCCGCCACTGATGCCATATATTATATATGGAGATAACAGTGGGGATTATCTTCTTCTTCTTTACTCGGTTTAAACCGGTTTAGTTGCTGACTTGCCGAGGATGTTTCTTCTCTGGACTGTATTGTGTTTTTCTCTTTGGTATCTCTTGTTCTGTTTTGTTGCTAAGAGCAACCCCAATGGTAACACTATAGTGTGGTGTCTTATTGATTAAATAATAATATTTTGTGTACTTTTTGAATATAAGACACTTTGTAATATTTTGTTGTTTTTGAGTTTACAATGGAGACACTTTGGATGGGTGTCTTAAAAATCAATTTTTTTTAAAAAATTTAAGTAAAAACTTATATTAACAACTTTTTAAACAAAATACATAGTATATGTAAATTTAAGTAAAAACTTGTGTTAAAATTTTATATGATAGATTTGAAAAAAGAGTAAATATGTAGCATATGTTTTTTCGAAGACATAGAAAATCTTGAAAGAATAATTATTAATTGATATAAAATCTTGAAAGAATAATTTTTAATTCCATCGTTCACTCACAGCTTGCCACCTGTCGGGTTCTTAACTCAAAATAAGTGTTTTATATTAGACACTGGTCTTATAAATAAGACACTCATAACTATTTGTTTAATCATTTTTATTCTTAAGACACCTTGCTTAGATCCCAAAAATGACCATTGGGGTTGGTCTAAGGAGGAGAGATCTACATTTATATATAGTTAGTGAAAATCTACCAGGAACAAAAAAAAATAATATAACAAAGAAGTATAAGAAAATGTTTGACCAAGAGGAAAAATTTGACCAATGACCAGTTCGTAGTTGATGGATTCTCATGTGGCGATTTTTGGTCCAACCATTAGAATAAAATCCCAAAATTATGCTTCACTTGTTGGCCTCCTTAAGAACGAGTCTATTTGCCGCAACAAGTTTCAAATATTAAATACTTTAATAATATTCAATAATTTAAATATCTACACCAATTTAACATTTTTTCATGAGGTTGGGTAGTTTTCAACTGATAGAAGAACCACTAGAAACTAAAATGCATAGGTCAAATAACGTAATCCAACATCGACTAATTCAAAATCTACTAGTTTGTTTTACCGAACAAAATAGTGGGGCCCTAACATTTGTATTTTCATCTACAACAAATGAGATCGAGCAGTGAAACCTGCCGCTTCCGTCAGAGTCTTTCTCGCGCGCCAATATACACCATTGGCTGTCTCTGATGTTCCCCATCTGCAATAAACACCACAAAACAGTTTTAGAGTAGCTTCAGATTAAGTCTTAGTTTGGGTTAACGTCAAACAAAAACTTTCAAACATTTATATAATAAGATTACCTAATAAACAAATTTTCTATTAATATGCAATGCAGTTCTTAAAGAATTTTTTTTTTTTACATATAGTCCTCTCACACGGCAATCATTAAAACGACTAATTTATGTGGTTACTTGGTAACAAGATCGGCGGTAATCATTAAGAAAATGCATGTCAACGACTACGTACTTAGTTTCGGTGGTCATAAAATATACTACAAGATTAGATTTGTTAGTTTTATTTTTTGTGGCATTAGTTGCAACAAAAAAATTAGAAATATTATGATTTATTTTCTCCTGATTAAAACAACGTACTGTATATTTTTATTATTCGGGAAAATGAATCCATCATACATGAATTTATCGATGAAATTTTTAAAATAAAATAACTAAAAATCAAAATTTGAAACCAAAAATCCTTATTAATTGGAGTTGACAAATGAGATATCTTATCGACTCCATACTCTCCCTAAGGAGAAGTTTTATCATCTCCGGTGATATTGGTTTGATAAGTGGTACCACCACCACTTCCTCCTCCGATGCCAATACCAAACCCAATGCCCATTCCAAAGCCCACTCCTACTCCTCCGCCTCCTCCATTTCCTGTGCCGGTTCCTCCTCCCATTCCATATCCTTCTCCTCTTCCGCTTCCACTTCCTCCACCACTACCTCCACCGCCGCCACCACCACCTCCTCCACCCCCACCGCCTCCACTACCACTGCCTTTACCCATTCCAGAACCACTACCGTAACCATATCCACTGCCAGAACCAGCACCTCCTCCACCCCCTCCCCCCCCACCACCGCCTCCTCCCCC
>JAHZTW010000001.1:337504721-337521891 GCA_020283515.1 Alliaria petiolata
AACTTATTGATAGAGGGAGCGATACAAATACTCAAAACTAAGAGACTTAGATAAAGCGATATTATCATGTTGCGCAATAATGTAAACTAAAGAATATTTCTAAGAAAAAAAAAACTAAATGCTGACTCCGAACCAATCATATTAGGCCTAATCTTCGAGGTTATCAAAACAAAAAAAAAACAAAATAATGAATATCGAGAACGAATTTGGATAAGGAAAAGAATAAAGTCGAGTAAAGCAATATGATCGTTTAACGATCAAAACCAAGATCGTAAATGAAATTGAGTAACACAAAAATTTATGATCAAAGATAACGAAGCAGAACATACAAAAAAAGAATTGAAGGAGATTCTTTGGACTATATTCTGGAGATAAAGTTACATCTCTAGCCATAATAACGGCATTGTTTATCATTCTTTCCGGTTCCCGATAAAATAAATGAATATAACAATTTGTTTTATAAAGAGTCATATGATCTTTTGATGTGATTTTCAAAAGACATAAGTGAAAAGAAGCAAATTTTGATAATTGAAAAGAAGCAATTTTTGATAATTGAAAAGACGTAACCACAAATGACATTTCGTTAATTAAAATTAGAATTTATAAAAAAATACGAATAACAATTTTGAAAAGACACAAGTTATTGAAAAGCAATTGGCATTTATTCAGATTGTTATTATAGATAGATATATAAAATAAAACGTGAAATTTTGTTTTTTCAAATAACTAAGATTATATTTTCTATTTCTTCTTCTTTTATCATAATTCCTTATTTATTTATATTCAACGCATATTCATTAATTCATATATTCAATTCATTCTTCTCGTCAACCACTGGTAAAAATCATATTCTTGGGGAAATTTAACAACTCCACTAATTATACTTATATATGACCCGTTTCAAATGTTTGAAAAAATTAACATAACTAATATATATAATAATGTTATTGATAGCCTGATAGGTCGTTTGTGGCATTTGGTGTTGAAATTCAAAGTAAATTACTCTCTTGAATTGATGATAATTAACTTTCCTTCAAAGAAACACATATTTTGTTTTATATGGATAAAAACATGTTCAATAAATATCTAAATGTTTCAATTTAGAACCTTGAAACGTTGAGGCGGTAGCCTGTTGAATTAATCACTTTGATTAGGTTAAAAAGTATTTCATTGTAATGAGCTAACAATTAATATTTCATTTTAATGAGCTAAAAACTAATGTAAAACAAATACGTTTCTCAACATATATATTTATAAAATACATATAGTTTTGGATGTGTATGGATATTACACTTTACAATCTTTGAAGATACGTATAAGGAATTTGGAGTTTAGCGTTGAAGAAAGTAGTAGATGGGAGAAGTCTAGTCTTAGATTGGTACTCAGTTTTAGTGGAAGCAGCTATTGAACTATGGATAAAGTTTTTATACTATGTGTGAACGCACGACCAAATTATGAAATATTATGCTGTAAAATATGGAAGCGTTTACTGCGTTTTAAATCGTCCAACGGGCAACAACTTTAGGTCTGTCAATTTCCATCCAAATCTTGGTATGCTAGGTCTGACATTTTGAGGCACTACCGATTTTTCATTTTGTAACGTGTCGGGACTAAAAAAGTTACCAATCTTGACCCCTAAAAGAAACCGGACTAATCTTGACTCTTGACCCCTAAAAAAAACCGGACTAATCTTGGCCCCTAAGAAAGAGGTCCAGTTTTTTTTGTTATTTGTCACAAGTTCATAACAAATTCTCCTCTCTTTTTTTCATTTTAAAGATATTTCCCGCAAATTTTAAATTCAGTTAATCTCAAATTTTGCAGGTTTTTATGGAGTGACAAATATGGATGTCTAGTACGAGACTTGTGGTCTAACCAAAATAATTTTTTTAATTTAAAACAAGAACCAACATTTGATTTAATCATTTGAATTAAATTGAAAGCTCAAGACAAGCTTCAATTTGTTTTGCTCCTAATTTTCTTGCCGTAGTGAACAAATCCACGAAGCTCACATTTTTTTTGCCACCCTCTCGTGACAATACAAAACATTTCAAACCATTCAATCTAGAAAAGAGTAAACCGTTGAGCCGTTCGCATCCGATATCCATTCTAGAACGGCCTAGTGTGGCGGCCTCTAGCTCGTCCGCACATAAGAGCGTTCTTCGGGGGCGGATACTCGTCTCGGTACGAAGTAGAGGACGTGTAAACTCGGAGATAGAACTGTTGCCCTAAGTATTGTCTTGCCCAATTCTCCGACCTTATGTTCCACATTCCAACATTGTCTAAAGCTATGTAGATCGCTGTCCATGCCCTCGGGTAAACCTGAACGGTGGACCGTGAAACCGCGTCCCGGAGGTTGTACTTTGCTCGACTTCCGGGTGTCCATTGGCCTCCTTCCATTCTATTATCCGAGAAAATATGAGATTCATCAAACTTAACTCTAAGATCAAATTTCAACGGATCTAAACATCCTA
This sequence comes from Alliaria petiolata, assembly GCA_020283515.1. Taxonomy (NCBI): domain Eukaryota; kingdom Viridiplantae; phylum Streptophyta; class Magnoliopsida; order Brassicales; family Brassicaceae; genus Alliaria; species Alliaria petiolata. Next base: position 337,507,193 of record JAHZTW010000001.1, read on the forward strand.
GATAAGAATAGACTTATAAATCAAAACGATACAAACTGAATCGAATCCCTATCAAAATGCTTAAACCAAAACCGAATCTACATGTGTTCATGAACTAAGTGGTTTGTTATTACATAACCAAAACCAAGACCGAACCAAAATCGATACTAATGTGACCGAACTAACCAACATTTATTTTCAAAAACTAGTTATATAAATAGAAGTAATTATATTACATTCGTTGTATTAGTTAAAGAATTATTTATATATATCTTTTTTAAAAAAATATCTAAACCAAATCAAATCCAAACTCAATTAAGGATGGTTAGTTTCCGTTTTCAAAATACCAATAAACCAATAACCGAAAAAACAAGCCGAAACCAAAATGTAAGTCACACTTCAATACCTAATTAATTAGTTATAAGAAAAGAATATTTCAAGATAAAAAAAAAAATCGAGTTAAGAGAATCAATTGTCTTCTTACCCGACGACGAAGAAAGAGTAACCGGAGATGTGCCAAGACTGGACTGAATTTTCCCAGTTCTGGAAAACAATCTCGATGAACTCTCTGAAGTTAGCAGCCATGACTGAGCTTTGAAGGTAGCCTCCGTTTCCACCAGAGGGACTTGTTGGGATGCTTCCGAGGTTAAAAACTCCAGGAATCTTGAAGTAATCAGCGAGCTTCAATGGCGTGTCAGGCGCAACAAAAGAGGCACCGTTCACGGCATACCTTGGCTTTCCGTTGATCCAAGGAGCCGAGTTAGCGAGTATGATCGTACGGGCTGGTTTGATCAAACCGTAATGATACGATCCTTGCGGGTTCGGCCTCGGACCGCTCGCAGTTAGATTCCTCCTATTAATCACCAGCATCAATACACACAAACATCAGAAAAAGAAATCAAATCCCCTTTTTATAGCGGTTACTTATACACCAAGAAACATGTTTTTTTACTTGATAGTTCGAGCTTGGAAGACCGAGGAGGCAATGTCCAAAGTGAGTCCAGATGGAGCAGGACCAGATACGCCTCTTCTAGAGTTGCTGTAATGGAGAATCGAGGTCGTGGTGAGCACTTTACGAGTGAACCTCGAGGAGACGACGATGTAATAGTCTTGAGGCGCTTGGTTAGCGGTAACGAGAACAGAGTAAGACTGTCCTAGGTGAACGTCGAGTGAAGTGTAGACGTTTTGAATAGTGTGAGAGCCTTCCACTTCAACGAGCTTCATCGTGTGGCCTTGAATTCTGAAGTTTAATGCAGTCGCGGTCCCAACGTTTGATATTCTGAATCTATAGGTCTTACCGGTTTGCACCGTGAATGTATTGCCTCCCCAGCCTCGGCCATTGATGAGTACTCCATCAGGGAACGGAAGATTCCTTCCCGCTTCCAATAGACGTCTCAAAACCTAAATCAAAGGAAGCAATGAGATTTTGCAAAAAAAAAACTAAACAGAAACGCTTAAACTGAAACCAAACTGATATTGATTTACATAAATCGATTGGTTTTGTTATATATTAAAACCGTAAAGCCGAAACCTACTAAATGTAACCGAACCTAATAAACCGAAGTTGTATAAAATCGAAAACCAAACCCTAAAATGGCTATATTTGGCTTAGATTTCTACAAAACCGGACCAAAAACCCAAGAAACTGAACCCGAAATAAACTGTAAACCGGATTAGCCACTCTTTTTCTTGCTATACAAGTCAAAGGGGTTAGGGAAATAAGGAGTGTACTTACATAGTGATTGGTTTTGTACCAATCTCCGGCGAGAAGCCAGAAGTCTCCGTCCGGAGAAGGGAACGGGACGGGGATGCGAGGACGGCTCCAGACACGGATGGCTCCAAATGCACCAGCGGCTTTGTGGAAGGCAAGAGAAGGGAAATAGTAGAAGCTACCGATTTGATCTTTGACTTGGATTATGTAAGTGAAGTTTTTGCCAGGTGGTATTGGACATGTTGTCCCAGTTACTCCATCTTGCCATGAGTTCTTCCTCTGTTGTACTCCGTTCCTAATAAGAAACAGTCTCCGAAGATTAGGGACATTTCAGAACGAACTAAAAGTTTGGGGTTATATTTTGGATATTTCAATAGGTCCGGGACAAATTAGTTTCAATGCCTTCCTATTCTTTCCCACTGACACTTAAACCTCACATGTGTCATCGCATGTGACAAGTTGTATGGATCTAGTGGAATTTTTAATTTCTGATGGCATATATAAAAGTTATTTTATTGTATCGTGACAGCCAATCATGTCGGGTGTAAGAAGTGCTTTTAAGGCTCGAAAAAGAAAAATACATTGACATTCTCAAATGAAATAAAACAAGAACATTATTATTTTCCATTTCTTTGTAGCAAATCTATTTGAACTGGAACACTAGAATGCTAGATTTTCTGATTGACATTATAAAGTTGATTTATCCTTAAGGGTAAAGACTATTTTTGTTCGTTTGAGTTGAGAGTTGAAACTTTTAGAGTTATTTTGTTTTGGGAAGACCTTCTTGTGGTTATAGTTTATAAATACTCCTTTTATTAACTCGCAACAAACAATAATAAATTGGTCATTGAGATACTTCATTGCTTTCAAACTTTTACAAACGCTATATGTAAACAATAATAAATCTACGTTTTTTAATAGCATTAATACACCGAGAAAGAATAATGAATCTAAATTTCTTCAGAAGTTTTGTTCATTGGACTAGATCTATCATTTTTTTCTTGTAGATTAATACATAGACATATGTACACATGTACATGTAAGTATCGATAACGTGTGAGATGAGATGTACTCAAATGCACATTCGTCCAAAAGTTGCCTTCTTTTGGGACAACAAAAAAAAAAAGTGTCGAAAATCAAAAGTTAAGATCTTATCCTATTTTTCAATCTTTGTTGCTCCTTTCCGTCTTAGTATATTCAATTTTTCTCGGCAACCCATAAAGCACATTTGGCCAGGAAATATAGTAAAGATTTGTGAAAGAACTTACCAAGAAATGAGGAAAGGCTCTTTCAAGTAATTGAAAACACTGATAATGATATTGTCATTTGTGATTGCGTCAATGTGAGGTCCAGGAAACTGCCCATTTATCAATATTCCCTGCATTCAACAAAACCCAACCGATGAAAATGTTATCACCAGATTTTCTCGGGAAAATAGTCATAGAATATGTGGAAAAATAACATAAATAGTTAAGTTACCTGTTGTTTAACACCAAGGGGATAAATGTTGCCGTAAGTTATTTTCCAGGTGAAGAATCTATAAGGGTTATCTCCAAAGACACCATTGATTAGAACCAGAAGAAGAACTATAGAGACTTTGCAAGAATCTCTCATTTTGTTTCTCTCTTCTGGTTTTTTTTTTTTTTGGGGGTTTGGGTTATTGATTTGAGTCTCAGACTGTGAAGAGGTGTAGATCCATATACAAAGGATTTTGGGAGAATTTATTAAAGATTCTCTCTCTTAAATATTAGTGGCAGTGGCACCGACGTAATTATTATATTTTTGGTTTTGAAGAATTACTTTTATTTTCGAAAAATGTAACTTAAATCTCTTCGAATGTTATCAAATTGATTGCATTATTAAAAATTGATTTGAACTTAAATGGATAACGAATTCAAAATAAGAGACTTTATATAAGATAAAATCAGTCTGTAATATTTTTTTCCATTGTACCAGAATTCGTTAAAATATATTAAATATACAGTAAAATTTATATAAATTAATAATGTTGAGATCATAAAATTTTATAAAAAATTATTAATTTATTATATATTATTTGGTTGATAAATTAATTTTGAGACTGATAAAAATATTAATTTATCGAATATTAATTTATAGAACCATAAATTGTAAATTTTTTAGTCTATTGACAAATATTTTTTTAATAGTTTGATTAGATTCAGCAAGCTAGTATTACCGATTTGGTGTTTCATGTTTGTAACAGCTTAGATTACAAATTATGTCATAATAGTTAGTTATATGATTATATCCAATTAAAAATATTAAATTTGTCATAAGATTCTCTGCCTTTTTCCTCTTTTAGATCTCACTCAAAAAAAAATAATTAATTTACTTTTATAAATGTGAAGGCTTTTTTGGGTCAAGAGTACATTCATCGACCATCGCTCCGTATTGTCCGCAAGCGAAGTGTTTTGAAACGCGGCGTGTGAGCTGTCAGGATGTAGAAATCACGTGTGTCTATAAAATCTTGTAATGAATATAATTGGTCGTTGGATTTAAGTAATAGCTGAAGTCAATGCAATATAGACGGTGGAGATTACAGATCAGATTTATTAGAGGTGATATGAAGCGGAAGATACAAGTTCTGCGCTTTCACGTGCTCGAGACCACTCTGCGCCATAAGCAAAAGATTGAAGAAGTATACAGACAAAACAATACTGTTATTTGAAATAATTATTTTATATAATCATAATGGAAACAAACGAATTTATGTATATATATTCGAATTCTACCAAAAAGTCTGGTTATGTCATCTGTGAGTTCCGATGATTTCGGTTGAAGGAAGTCCTTTTGAACAATTTGTAATTTATTGGCTTTTTTTCTTGCTTATATAGTTGTAATTATTCTTAAATACTCACTCAGTCCCAAAAATATATGATGTTCTAAAAAACAAAAATGATTAAGAAGTAACTTTTTAAAGAAAACATTATTTAATAATTACTTGAAATTATAATTTAAAAAATCATAAAAAATACTGTAGAATTGGAAAAGTCAAAAGTATCAAATAATATTAAAATTTGCATATAAACTTGTAAAACATTTTATAAAATGGAACAACTGTTTTTTAAGAAAATTGTGGGTATTTATTGTAGTTTTCGAGGTTCAAGATCAATTTTGATACTAATTATTTATGACCGATCTTTATTTTCCTTGGTGGATAAATCAAGACCAAAAAACCAAAACAAAAATTAATTCTACGTTCTAGTAGTTTTTTTTTCCTGGCATATATTAATTGTCGTTTACACTCAGAATCACAATGATGTACATGTACTAGTACTTAAGCAAGAATGGATTTCATGACTTGACCAAAGACTTTTTAACTAATAACCGGATTCATACAACAGTTTAGTTTTACAGAAACAATTGTTCGTCTACGTGGAGCTAGAGGAAGATCCCTGACGATTGAGCAAATACTGCCATGCATGATGCACCGCTTAATTGTTACGACGGTCTCTATTCGTTACTTACTTTACCAATAAATTAAATACGGAATCAATCATATGCAATTTTTTTTTTTTGCAACAAAAAACCATATGCAATATTGTGAGTCTCACTTAGCTACATAAGTAATTTAATCTTATAGGACAGCGATGCATGGAGTTATAATGTACACGTCAGCTGAAGTGTCAATGAACATCCAAAACTTGAAGAATTATAGGGAAAAAAAAATCAAGTGTTCTTTGTACCAATCTTCACTCCACCATGAGGAAAGATTGAAGAAAAAGACAGACAAATTAAAAAATATTGTTACTTGAAATAGTATGTGTGAATGTAAATGTGGTCATGCTATGCAATCATGGGTTCTTTCGACCAAAAAGTCCGGTTATGTCATCAGCGAGTTCCGATAATTTCGGTTGTAGGAGTCCGTTGTAAAATTATAATTTATAGGTTTCTTAGCTTAATTTTAAATTGTAATTATTCTTTTTTTTAAAAAATTATTGTAATTATTCTTTTAACTCTGAAAATTTGGGGCTTTTTTTATTGGCACCGATGCCCTCAAAATTTGGACATCGGAGTACTCATAAAACAATGATTTAGTACTTAAAACAATAATGGATTTCATGACTGGACTGAAGTCACTGAACCATCAGCATGTAATAACTGGATTTATACAAAAAATTGGGCTTTACAGGATTTATACAAACTGTTTTTTGTTTACGTGGAGGAACTAGGAAGGTTCCTAACAATTGAATGAATATTAATATACGTACTGCCGTGCACCGCTTGATTATTACGACGGAAGAATCAACGGTTCCCTACCAATAATCTGTAGTAAACTAAATGCAATTTCGGATCTCATTTAATGTTTTTTTTGTGTGTTAAAGCTCATTTAATGCTATTTCATTAAGTGTTTTTAGTTTTCATTTTTAGCAATATGCATTCAAATAATAATATAATCTATTTATCAATTTGCAAACATTTTTCATATCGTATATCAACATATCGTACTGTAGCTCTCTGATTTGCATTACTACACATGGCAATGGAAAAATACACACTTTGAATTATATGAAAATAATAGGTTGATTTTTTAAATTTTTGGTCATTAATTTTGCAGAATGATGGAATTATTTAGCAAAACTCGTGATCACACCCCTAAAAATAAAATTGATGAAAATATGTAAAACTGCGGAATCTTTCTAGGGTGATTTATGGCTTCATGCATGTGGAATCCTCCTCATACATGTACACGAATGAACAAAAGATTCATTTGGAATGGGCCAATTTACAATCGAAGGATCGGACCACGATTCGCTATGTGGCCATAAGACCCAGTAAGACAGTAATGTATATTACTTAGTTCAGTAGCCCAGATACAATACAACCTTTTTCTTTGCTGAAAACAGAATAATCTAGTGATTTCATTTTAGCGATTAGAATTTCCAAACCCGTTTCATTATATGAATTTCCTCCTCCCGTATTTTATTAGATATATAATGTGGATAAAGGATAATACTTTTCTATACATGAATCACTCGTTCTGGCTTATAACTATTATTTCCCATCTCTATATTCGAAATGGACAGTCCTACGTCCACCGAATTCGGGACCATACCAAATGATTCGGATGTGTCATGGTTTGAAAATGCGTATAAAATATTTATGCAATTTGAAGTTTATAGACTCGCACAGATGTCATGTTGTATTAGTCTATATATGGAGATGATTGGCAAAAAAAAACTAGGGCTAAAGATTTTGTTAAAGTTTCCACGGTCATTAGTTAACTGATCAGATTATTATGGGTTTTACAGAAAATATAAAGTCTAAGAAACTTTTGTTTTTATAAAGCCTAATTAACCTATTAATCACAAATTCGCAATCGCAACCATACTCTTTTTTTTTTTGTCACCCACGACCACAAATTCACAACTAACCATCTTCCGTTTATAAATCAATTCCTTACTCAAATTCCATATCTTATATCTTTATTAGAATTCGATACAATTGTTTTGTTGATTTAAAAGAAATACAAAGCAAACTAAACATGTGTTTTCTCACATGCATTAGAACTTAGAAGGCTTATAGGTAGGTGAAGCACGTAGTAGAATACTATTAAGCAGGTTGGTGAACAACTTCGATGATTGTTTATGGATGAAATGAGTTATATTCTACCAATACGGATGAACACCAAAAGCATTCAGATTCTTAGTATATTTTCATTAATTTACTATACTAGTGGTCTTTTAATTGAAAATAAAATTAACTATTTAATCTGTTACAATTCAAGTGGTCCGAAAATATTACTTTCTTATTTAACGTGTACTTTCCAATTTTTATTTAATTGAATACTTTGGGATATGAAAATATCGTTGTAGTTATCACAATACATTAAGATTTTGGGATGTCGCTTTTGTTGAGATTTTTTTTAAAGTTAAAAAAGATTTTCAAAAACCAAACATATATAGTATTGTTTTGACACAGTTGTTGTGTAACTGTGTATTATAGATTTATAGACTTATAGTGCGTGTGAGTTTTTTTGTCTTTGTTTCGTCAGGTCTCACTTTAGAGACCATTTTAATCCACATGGTGACCACTGACCAGGATCAAACCTTAGAGGATACACAAGATGTCAGCATCCTGCATGTGATCGTATGCACTAAACTGTGATGTAAAAGCCAAATAATCATAATTATAAACGAACTTGTGGCTGAAAATTATGCACAAGATGTCAGCATCCTGCATGTGATTCGGCGTCTGTGAGTTATAAACGAACTTGTGGCTGAAATTTTGAGATGTAAAAGCAAAATAATTAACTGTGAACCTGTGGCTGAAAATTTGTAAAAACTGTGGTATAAATATGTTTTATAAATAAAACAAAAAATTATAAAGGTTGAAGTGTATTGTTTGTGTTTACTATAAATTAAACAGAATAATAATACTCCTATACGAGTAGAAGATGTATATAGAACCCAAATAAACATTGGTCAAGACTATATTTATAAGAAATTTTCTGTCAATTTATAAGTATCCAAAAAAAAAAGTGTAATTATAAAATAGACGTAAGCTTTAGCAAAATAAAAATAAAAATAACAGACGTAAGAAAAAAAAAAGAATTAATTACAAAATATTTGGGGAAAAAAAGAAGAAGGAAACGAAACCCAACGCTAACCCTTTGGCTGTGTTTTCTTCATCTGCGCCGCGTTCTCACTCTCTCGATTGATTCCTCACGACTCACAAGCAAACCTTCTCCGTAGGTTCTTCCTCGCGTGGTTTCTTCTTCAATGTAAGTTTTTCTCTCTCATATCTTCTTCGAAGGCTCGTGTGGATCTCAAAGTAGATCGCTTTAGTAAGGAATCAAGCGAAACAAATGACCTAAATCTAGCTCTTCCATTTCTAATCGCAGAACCCTTACCTAGATTAGTCTGGAGGATTTGATCCTATAGTCTTGAGATTTGGCGATCGAAATCGATTGTGGTGTTTATTGTGACGGAACCCAGTTTACGGAATCGTTGCGCCGAGTTAATCAAATCCCTAATTTCGGTGGCTCTGTTAGGGATGAATCCAATTGCATCACATTTCTGCTTTAGTAATCAAAGATTACTCTCTCCAGGGATTGTTCTATAAGCAACATTTCAATCAATCTGCGCTTAGCTTGCGATGTTCTTCACCATCTCACACATCTCTCTATGGCTTAAAAGTTTGGTCTTTGCTTCAACGCATCATCATTGTTAACACGAAATGTATAAGTTCTGAGGTTTCTTAACTAAGTTTTGAGCTAATCGAATTACAGTTACTACTGCTGCGTGTGTGATATCATCTTTTAAGAATTTGAATTTTATGGTTATTAACTGTCTTTGCAAACTCTACAGAAGCTATGGCTGGGAGAGCTGCAGAAACCGTGGCAAAGACTGTGACGGCGTTTCAACAGCCATGGAGGGCAAAACTCGATAAGTACAGAACCGAGCTGACGAAAGGCGTGTGGGGTTACTGGGAGATGGGGGCGTGGAAACCGCTGGGGATAAGCGCGCGTAGGAGGGCGATGCTGAGGAAAGAAGTGTTGACCTCTGGAGAGGACTGGCCTTACGACCCAGAGAGGAAAGCGATGAGGACGAAGAGGAAAGGGCACAAGTGCGATAGAATCTCGGCTGAGAAAAGGGAGAACACGGCGAAGCTGATGCTGAAGATGCCTCAGATGCTGCTCGATTACAAGAAGAGAAGGTGGGAGAAGAAGATGAAGGAAGAAGAGAAAGCTAAAGAAGACAAGTGATTTTGATGAGATTTTTCACAACACTAGAGAGTCTTCTTGCGCTTTGAAACAACACAGAAAATCTGATGAGTAGTAATAATCCGGTCGTGTGATCGGGGATTTGGTATTTCGATAGATGGCGTAATGCTTTTGTGTGATGTTTTTTCGTTTCTTTTGTTGTCTTGTTTTTTAAACTGAAACCAAACGTTGTTGAGGTTTAGGCTCGAATTTGTTGGACAGAAGCTCGAACTTGTCCGTAATGTAGCAAAAAGAATCTCATATAAGATCGTTGACTCTATTAACAAAAAGGTAAAAACAAACAATATTTCAAACGATTGTTCTAAAGGTTAGTCGAAATAGATGTTCAAATACTATGATTAATCTTATGACGCTAAAAGTTTTGTTGTGAATCAAAAGATAGTTAAATAGTTAGTAATTTTCTTTTTAATCAAGTTTCTATAATATTTTTTTCTAGAATAAAATAAATCTATGAATAGAACATGAATATTTTTTGGTATTATCAAGTGTGTGTTACTTAATAGGAAAAGATTTGTTCGGCCAATGTTGACCAGGTTTTCTCTACCACACGACCAAAGTGACGCAAGCAATGATATAGAGGAATAAGAAAATGCCGCCACCTAAAAAAAAAGGTGTCCAGGTTCAATGAACCTATTTTCACCTGATTCTTTTATAATCCCACATTCATCAGAGAGAGATCTCAAGAGAAAACCAAGAAAAATAAACCTCAGATCATCATCAATTCTTTAAAAAGACTTCGAGAAAATTTTGTTTTGGTTGTGAAATGGCACTAGCAATCAACGTTTCTTCGTCTTCTTCTGCGATCTCAAGCTCTAGCTTCCCTTCTTCTGAGCTCAAAGGTAATATATATGTCATCAAAATCTCATTTTTAAATCCGGGTTTCTCGAGCAGAATCAGAACTCAGTTTCAATAATCTTAGGAATGGGTTTGATGGGTCATTGTGTTTTGGGGTTTGATTTGGAGTATTGCTTGTTAAGTTCGTTCAAAATTCGATGATGAAAACTAATTCGAATTCGGCTTGTGATTGTTCCTCAATTTCAGCTCCGCAAATCGGTTCGTTGAGATTATTGGATCGTGTCAATGTCTCTGCGGCGTCTCTGAGTATGTCCGGGAAACGATCCTCGGTGAAACCTCTAAATGTGCAGTCACTTACAAAGGAATCGATTGTTCCTCAATCAGCATCCATGGTGGCTTCTGGTAAGTTCTGGTTAATTTTCAATTGATCTTGGTTTAATTTAATCGGTGAAGTGTATGCTAATGATCTCGTGGTTTTGTTACAAAGCAGAGGTTACAGAGAAACTAGATGTGGTGGAAGTGGAAGACTTTGAGGAGCTAGCAAAGAGGCTAGAGAATGCTTCTCCTCTTGAAATTATGGACAAGGCTCTTGAGAAATTTGGAGATGACATAGCTATCGCCTTTAGGTAATGTAATCAATGATGAGAATCTGATCAAATTATTTAAATTTTTCTTTTTTTGGACGTTTTTTTTTATTTGGTATTTTTTTTTTTTTTTTTTGTTTTTTCAGTGGAGCAGATGATGTTGCTCTCATTGAGTATGCTCATTTAACTGGAAGACCCTTCAGGGTTTTCAGCTTGGACACAGGGAGGTTGAATCCAGAAACGTACAGACTCTTCGATACCGTGGAGAAACACTACGGTATTCGGATTGAGTACATGTTTCCTGATGCTGTTGAGGTTCAAGCTTTGGTGAGGAACAAGGGTTTGTTCTCTTTCTATGAAGATGGTCACCAAGAGTGCTGCCGTATTAGAAAGGTGAGACCTTTGAGGCGTGCTTTGAAAGGTTTACGCGCTTGGATCACTGGTCAGAGAAAAGATCAATCACCCGGAACAAGATCAGAGATCCCTGTTGTTCAAGTTGATCCAGTGTTTGAAGGACTAGATGGTGGAGCTGGTAGTTTGGTGAAGTGGAATCCGGTTGCGAACGTCGAAGGGAACGATGTTTGGAACTTCTTGAGGACTATGGATGTTCCTGTCAACACGCTTCATGCCGCGGGGTATGTTTCCATCGGGTGTGAGCCGTGCACGAGAGCGGTTTTGCCCGGACAGCACGAGAGAGAAGGGAGATGGTGGTGGGAAGATGCAAAGGCCAAAGAGTGTGGACTTCACAAAGGGAATATCAAGGATAGCAGCAACGGAAACGCAACCGCTAGTGTTAACGGGACATCCACGGTCGCGGATATTTTCAAAAGCGAGAATGTTGTGAACTTGAGCAGGCAAGGGATTGAGAATTTGATGAAGTTGGAGAACCGGAAAGAGGCTTGGATCGTTGTGCTTTACGCACCGTGGTGCCCGTTTTGTCAGGCAATGGAGGCTTCGTTTGATGAATTGGCGGATAAGTTGGGCGGAAATGGCGTGAAGGTCGCCAAGTTTAGAGCTGATGGTGACCAAAAGGAGTTTGCTAAAAGGGATTTGCAGCTCGGAAGCTTCCCAACAATACTTGTGTTCCCAAAGAACTCCTCAAGACCAATCAAGTATCCATCGGAGAAGAGAGATGTCGATTCTTTGACATCCTTCTTGAATCTTGTTCGGTAAACCGCAAAAATCCGTCGACTTTACGAGGAGAAAAAGTTAGTCAAAACTCATCTAGTCTCGTTCCAGAATGCTAGAACAGATGAAGATGATCATGAGATTCCCTACTCTTTTTGTACTCTTTTTTGCGTTTGTGATGATGATATGAACAAGTTTTCCAACATCGATTACTTTGATATAGAAGTGAAATCATTAGCCCCAGAAACTATGTATTTTTGAGTAAATTCTCCAATCCCAATTTCAAAAGCAGAAAGAAGGTAAAAAAAATGAAAGGTTTCTGAAGATTATAAACCCAAAAGGCAAAGATTCAAAACACCAAAGCAGAGCAAAAGCCAGAGAGAAAAGAATGCTAGAACAGATAAATATGTCATGATTCTCAATTGAAACATCGTTCCAGAATGCTAGAACAGATGTAGATGACATGAGAGTCTCTATTGAAGCTTTGGCTTTTGTATGCTTTGGTTAAAATTATTGCCTTTGTGCTGATATTTTTACCAAACTTCTCCATTTGTACTCTTTTTTGCTTTTGTGATGATATGAACAAGTTTTCCAAAATCAATTACTTTGATATAGAAGTGAAATCATTAGACCCAAAAACTATGTATTTGAGTAAATTCTCCAATCCAATTCAGAAGCAAGCAAAAGAAGGTTAACAAAAAAAGGTTTCTGAATATTATAAACCCAAAAGGCAAAGATTCAAGACATCAAAGCAGAGCAAAAGCCAGAGAAAAGAAGGAAGAATGTACATCTTATCCTCCTGATTTATGTATGTACATCAAAGTCATCGAAAGATCGGATATTTATTCAAGCAGCGATAAAAGATCCAAAAGTGTTCTCTCCGCTGTAAGTCATGTAGAGGAACCCATCTTCATCCTTGTGTTCTTCATAGATTGCAGACATCAATGCAGCTGTTCAAAACCAAAAAAAAAAAGAGAACGTGAGACTCACACAGGTTATTGATAAAGCATGAAACTTTGATCTTGAATGGTGTAAAGAGTTGAAAATCCTTACCAGTTGGAGGCAACGTGTTCTTGACAAAGACAAAGATGGCTTTCTCGGCTCCAAGCTTGATTCTTTTGCGAACCACGTATACAAATTGCCCAACGGTTAGATCTGCTGGCACAAGATACCTAAAGAAAAGTGGAACAACATAAGCATAATTTTCAAGATATGATAACACAAAAGGAGACATAAGAGAGATGAATGAACAAGCCATTATTATACTCACTTCTTCTTGTCAATGTCAGGAACATCACTTTGTCCAGCCTTTTCCACAATCACCTACACAGTTTCAGTTTCTAAATTAGAACAATGCTTAACTAAATTTAGTAAAAAGGATAAATCATATGAGGAAGTCTTGAGCATTACGGGGATTCTGTCAGGGTACTTCTCTCTGATTCGAGTAGCTTCACCCATCCTTGCCTCTGATTTAACAAAAATAAAACCAAAAAGATTAATCACAAGTAAAAAGCATTAAGCTTCAGAGGATTCAGAGATTGATTAGGCTTGGTTTAGTTTAATTTGCAAACCTAAGAGGCAAGAAAAAACACAAACAGAGCCATCAACAGCAAATAAGAAGAATCAAAATCATAAGCAAAGATTTGAATCAAAGCCCAGAAAATTCTATACACAAAATTAATCAAGATTGAGAACTGAAATCAGACAAATATCAGAATCAAAAACGATCTGAAGCCAGTTTTCGCAAGAAATTCAATACTCATATCATAATGACAATCAAAAACTCAGAAACTTCTATTCGGTAATCAAAAATTAAGAATCAGCGAAGTCTATGCAGCTAACAAAAAAAATAGAAGAGAGGATCTAAGGAGCTAACCCAGAGGATTCGAAAGCTTGAAGGAACTCTTAGCCATGGCGATTCGATCGGACTCTGCAAATTTCAAGCACGCAAATATCATAATTTTGAAATTACAAACACGATCGGAGATCAAATTCGAGCAAACCCAGAACCCTAGAAACTCGAATTGAGAAGAACAAAATAAGAATGGAAAGAAACATACCCGGAGAAGAAACTGTATGCGATTCGTCGAAGGTAGGGTTTGCTGGGAAAAATAGATTTGATGGGAACTGGAAGAGAAGCGAGAGAAGTCAAAATCAAGGAAGGGCTAAAGCGTATTTAAATTAAATTAAAACAAATAATTGATTTAGGGTTTTCTAAAGTTTGCCTACACGGAACCGTAACTTCCACTGTTGTGGAATCGTTAACCACTTGGCTTAATATTAATAGTTTGATTGGATTACAAGAAATCTCTTACACCTGTCTTACGTCAGCACCGTCGATTTAGTTAGAGCTTTCTGGGCTCGAGTGGGCCTTCTTATTCGGCTTAGTTGTATAATCTATTATTTTCATTGTGTACGCTTGTGGCCCAATTTCTTATCACACAATAAATTTTCGGAAAAAAACAAAAATTGTAGAATAAATAAATTGTCACGTCTCTCTCTTTCTATTTCTATATTCATGTACATATGAAGTATGAAACGTTGCAATATCTTTCTTTTTTCAGTTTTGTAACCGGGAAAGATGCAGAACCAAAATCTAAAATAATCCAGTTATAGAACCAAAATCTAAAATAAATACTAATGATTTTTATAGATGGTAAGACTCGTTCTATATAGTATATAATCTTCTTCCACGTTGCTAGTGAAGCTGAGTGACAACATATATACTGTATGAAGTATGATCAAAGTACAGAAT